>JAJFPB010000011.1:1800000-2170085 GCA_020881915.1 Paramyrothecium sp. XJ0827 | reverse complement strand
CGGTGTTCAACTAATTTCGAATCACAGAACATCCTCGCGTTAGTAAATCAACATTAGCAATCTATTATTCATGCGTTCATAATCTGGATCTAGAAACAAACCGTTAGATTATGAGATCCCTCCTGTATATCCGAACTATTAAGGAAATGCTGGTAGGGTGGGTTTTGCCAGTCGCCATGTTTTTAGTGTATGATTTTAAAAAGGAGAAAGGGAGGGGGGGCTGGAAGACTCTATTTTTAACGGGCCATTCAGTTTCAAGGCAACTCATTAATATGGGCTCAATACCGCTAAAATCAGAGTGATTGACCTTTCCAAAGAATGGGCCATACTGAAATGGTCCTGGGATTGCTTTTGTGATGTAGTTAAATAAAAGCGCTTTGCCCAATGCTTTCCATCTTGTCAGCATGGCCCTGTTACCCGCCAGTATTGTCATTTTTTGTATGTCTCAGCGGCCTTTTGGTTTACGTACGTTCTTGTTGGACCAGGCGTCAAGACTGCAAGAAAAAGAGCTACAAGAGAAAGGGACCACCGGGCCATGCGTGGCTCTACACGCCAAGAGGACCCACACAGGCACAACTTCTCCGTCCGTGGCCAGTCCAGGTACGAGCTACGCAAGAGATGCAGACCATCACCTATTGAGATCTAAGACGCGCAAGCCAAGTAGCAGGAGTACAGGATCGAATTGAAGGTTTCAACGCTAGTACAGCCCCGACCTACTGAGTCTTTCTCCCGCCAAATTGAATGACTGAATGCATTTTGAAATGAAGCTACTGATAAGATAAAACATATAAAGAATAAAAAAAAAAACTGGAAATAATTGATGTATTCAGCTTATCGGGATATGTAAAGTCGAAGACTTTGGCAGTTGTGCAGAACTCACCTCAGCTGTGGTTTAGTGCTTGGTCGCTTTCAAGCGGCCGTCCACATTCACATTTTCCTCAGCCCGAGACCTTGTGTGACTAATGTTAAGATAGAGCCACACCTGATTCACATTGACTAACTTAGCGTTCACCTGTATGAGGTCCTTTCATTCACAAGCTGCGTATATAGCCTGCCAATCGATACGAGAAGCCCGTTGGGATTATTCAGACACAAATCACGTCCTTCTCTTGAGATATCCTACAGTGCATATAGGAGGCCGTAGTCGACGAACCTTATATCCTGGATAGGGCTCTACACCATACCGTGTTATACCAGTGCTATCATTTCAAGATAGAGGGCTTCAAAGGCAGAAACTCTGTGTTTTCCCCATAGCACCCATACAAAGGCGCACAGATGGAGTTCAACACGAGTGAAAAAGGAGTCAAGCTCTTCGTCATTCAAGTCTGTTGTGTAAGTCTTGTCTATCTCACAGCTGGCCTGCAGTTATACACGAGGACCGTGATTATGAAAACTCATGAGTGGAATGATACCTACATGTACGTCTCTGTGGTATGTCTGTCCCCTGCCATTATGGGTGAGGACGATGATGCGTCCTCGCCATTTCCTCCATCAGAATCTAAGTGCAAACTTGTCCTTTGGCCTTGAGGCGGCATTGAGAACGTAGCTAACACTATCTTAGCTGCTTTATACTGCTCAGTCAGTCTTCGTCCTCCGTGGTCTCATCGAGGGCGGTCTTGGGCAGCATACTTCAGAGTTGAGTCGGCAACAGATTGTCGTGGGCTTCCAAGCCTGGTATTTCGGGGAATTGATCTACGCTCTACTTTGTATCACCGTGCGCCTCTCCGTCGGTCTCATGCTTCTTCGTATCTATGACAGGGCTCGCCGTCGTGCGCTGTACAAGACGTTACTTTACATCTGTCTAGGCATCGTCATATGCACTTCGACATTTTTCTTTTTCGCTAGCCTCTTCCAATGCTCCCCGCCGGAGCATTACTGGAAGCAGTTCGAGGAGCCAGCAAGTGTAGGTGCGTGTGCTAACAACATCGTTCCAAGCGCTGCAATCGTGCTCAGCGTCATTGCCTCCCTCAGCGACTGGATTCTGGCTCTCTTCCCCATGGTTTCGCTTTGGAATACGCGTATTCCATGGTCGACAAAGGCGAAGATACTTGCGCTCATGAGCCTTGGCGTTTTGTAAGTGACCTTCAAAGGGAGTCTTTCACAGCTGTGGGGCACATTGTACCTGGTCGTCGATCCGCTGGAGGAGACAAGGCTGACGTTCACAGCGCTGGCGTGGTGATGATTATCCGAATCTTCTACATTAACAAGTTGGAGATAAGAGAGGATTTTCTTTACAAGACTGTGTAAGACTTTTCTTGCCTTGTTTTGTCTGGTCTTGAATCGCTCACAGTTCGCATAACAGAGACGTTGCCATGTGGACTATTTTGGAACCAGCCTTGGGCATTATTGCTGGGTGTCTCACCATCCTTCCGTCTCTCTGTAAGGGGAGACAAAAACAACCTAGAGCGGCCCACGGGTCCATATCCAGTTACACCCCTGGCCCCAGTTCGGGAATGGGGGCTTCAGCACTCTGCAGCACAGGTGACTTTCACGGTGAAGAAAAGGCTGGGGGGAACAAGATTTACGTCGAAACAATGTTTGATGTAATTATGTCGGAAAAGTCGGGATAGGTTTGCACTACCGTTCTTTCCTTCTTCTCTTTTTGAAGACAGGTTAGCCACAAGGCTTCTATTTATAAGGTGATGGAAACGCTTATAGGCTAGGCTAGTTCTGCCCGTCCGGAGGTGGTCCTTCGCAGTGTAAAAAATAAAGGAAGAATGAGGAATACTGGCTAAAAGTCTGAAACACCCCGCACGGTTCTAGGGTAACTTACAGCTTTTGCAAGGAGGATCCTTTTCTTCCACGAATTCGCATTTTTTGAAGGGGTGCAGGAAACATAAGAGTAATGCAGAGAGTCACCGGTTAGGAACCCACACACATTGAAACAAACATATTCCCATTCCGGTTCATACTATAGCTAGCACTGAGAACTCTTGGGTCTAGTTGATTGAACCGTTGCTTGACTTGGAATCCCCCCCGTTATGTGCCGAACACAACAGCGCGTGTTGGTGAAGGAGACAGCTACGCCGAGTTCTATGCATAACCCGCACCGAGCATCTGTCCTACTGAGTTTCCTCATCTACTTTCTGCGGTCGAACATCTATCCTGTCCCATCTCATACATAAACCACAAACCATGCATATGGCGCCACTTGATGCGACAATGTATTTCAGAGCCGCAATGGTAGCGGATGTCGCTTGAATGCCTAACTCTTTGATTTCGGGCTCCGTAGAACTCCACACTGGAGACGCGACACCTGCCAATGCTTCCCTGATATCCGCTTCTTCGAACCCATAGGGCTCCAACGCAGTCCGGAGAAGCTGGAAGCCATAATTTTCATAGACGGCACCTGAGATCATGAGAGACAGAGATATTCCGCCCATCAATGCCATGTTGAAGAGCGCAACGCTCTCTATTTTTAGACTGTTCTGTGCCGAGAACAGGGCATTGGCTATTGCCGTGCCGTGCTGAAAATGCATACCGAGACCGGCCCCAGTGAGGGCTGAGAGTCCCATCACCTGCGACTCTGATACATCTGGTCTAAGTGTCTGCGCCATTGCCATTCCACCTGTAAAGGTGGCTGCACCTCCGATGATGTAAATCAGATTCCATCGTCGAATCACTCGAAGGGAGAGAACAGTGGCCACGACAGCGAAAATGAAGCAGCCGATAAAGGGCAAAATGCGAAGGGTTTGCTCCATACTGTCCAAGCCTTGAGCAAAGGCGAAGAAGAGAGGCGTATAATACAGTGTGACGGCATATGAGGCGCCTGCACAACCCGAGGCAATGCATATCGGCAGGACATCCCCGCGGGCCAAGATATGGATGGGGAATGCCCTGAATTTAGGCTTCGTCCACCACGGTCCGTACTGCTGAACCACGAAGGCGAACAGGGTGACGGCGAGCACGGTCCATATGCAGATAGATGCAGAAGATGTCCAACTCCACATAGGCCCCGAGAATGTGAGAGCGATCGCCAACAAAACAATCGAAGCGATTTGGAGAATGGTGCCCACGATATCGAGCCTGATGACTCGGCTCTTCCAGTCAGTATTCGATAGACGAGGTTCCACGGCCGGGACACAGAAAGGAGCAAGGACACAGGCCAATCCCAACCAGGGCAAGGTGACATAGAAAGCCCAGCGCCAAGTCGTGCGGCTGTTCTGTGCCAGGGCGCTGCCGATAGGACCTCCTACGACCAAACCCAGGGCCCATACTATGCTCAGAATACCGTAGAGTGGCGGCACTTTGGCTTTAGGCGCGAAGAGTGCAATGTAGGACGTAGCACTACATGTACCGTTAGCATTTCACACTGCGGCTTGCGTCCAAGCATCTCAAGAAAGATGCGGATAGAAAAGCAAACGAAAAAGGAAGCGCTCACCAATGCTGGCATATAGAACCTCCGATCCCCATGATAACTCGGCCGGAAATGAGCATTGACATGGACGTTGCAGAGCCTGCGATTGCGGCCCCGGAAAGGAAAATCGCGATGCTCGCAACGTATATGTGCTTCATGCAGAAACAATCTACAACTCGCCGCGCGAGCGGAAGTGTAGCAAAATTTGCAAGCGAGTATGACAGGCTGATCCATGGAAGCAATTCAATATGCCCAAAAGCTTCGTAGAGTTGCGGCTGGATATTTGCGATATTGCTAACATCAAATCCTAATTGTGTTAAAGAGCTCCGTTCACAATTGGGGCACACAAGATCCAATTGTTGGATCAGGCTTACCGTTAATAAGAGATGTAAGGTTGATAATCGCAAGGGTCGCTTTCCATTTCCATGTGTTTATCACCGGCAGGGACTCCATCCGGGAAGGCAATTCAGTCTCCGGAGGTGACTGGGTTCCAGAAGATACCTCTATAGTAGCTGGTGACTCCTTCTGATGGGAACCATGAGAGTCTGAATCAGTGTCGTCAAAGAACCCCATATTGCCTAATGTCGTAGGTCGACAGATGGGTGCTTGTCAACGTAAGAGTCAGCTACGAGACAGTACACGACAGGACGAGAAAGAGAGTTCTGCTTGTCTGTTATTCCTGCTCATAAAGTGTGCGCCTCGAGCCGTTTTAGTACTTGCATTTTGAACTGAAAAATGTCGCCGTCAACCATACTCGCTTCAGGGCACTGCGACCATATAGAAGCGCTTGTGGACCATCACATGCAGATCACAATGCCACTTGGTCTGAGGTTCACACCACTGAGTTACAACTGTACTAGTATCCTCTCCTATTCTCGGGCTGTGTGACTCCTTTGGATCGGATGATGGTAGTGTATGGCCCACACCGTATTCACGAGCATATTTGAAAAATCCCGCCAGTCATCAAGAACCGACCACTTTGCCACTGTATGTCGAACTGTAATGCAGTTGAAGCGCGAACCTTGCAAAATGTAAACGAAGTAAAAAAATTAAACAAAGTTCTCCCAAATACTATATTGTGAAAAGTTTTCCTCCATGTGTTGCACAAAAATATTTCCGCTCCGTGGTTGTTCCCGTAATAGCGACCATAGCCAGGACCATACCGGTACTTTGTATACGGGAAGCCTTTCCGTGTTAGTCTTGCCGAGGATGACTTGGACCTTTTCACTACTGTTCCCTGGTCGTGGGGATGTACCGACCTCCATAGTTAATCGACAACACCTTAGTATAGTGTTGTTGGTGTCCGTGTATGGTCTGTGTGTACTAGTATTGGCACATCCTCAGCTCATCGCGTTGTTCGGTCGACGCGAGGCCAGACCACACTACCTGACAACCCGCGCCCTTTGTTACAATGCCATTCCAAAATTAGCTTGGCAAGGTACAGGGTCATCGCTAGTGTCTCCGAAGCCACCTCATGCATAAGGTAGTAGGCAGGGAAGGTTAGACCATCCTCAGGAGAGAGTTGATAACACGCCTGTGCTCATTGCATTCTTTCTTCAATTTGAGAAGTCGAGCAAAGTCCGGGGCTGGCGCTTGTCAGAAGTAAGAAGGTTGTTTTATGAAACCCCGTTCCCTCAAGTACTCTGGGCTCCCTCCGTCAAGGAATTCTGTGCCGCTGTCGACCGGCAAATGCCACGATTATTACCGTATCTGTACCGGAACAAGTTTAGTTCAATTAGCCGCCGTAACCGGCCAACTACAGATCGTTCATCCAGATGCGCAGAATCAAACTGAAACAGATAACAAGGAAACTACATATACCTTCGGTGGAGCGTTGTGGATATGATACAGCAGACTACGTGGATCAGCGCTCGTGTGAATGAAAGCGAGCAGATCCTCACACAAATCCACCTTCGCCCCTCTTTTACTTTGTCGGCATCTTTCCGCACGGCCCAAGCCGAGAGCAGACTGCGTGAACCCGATGGAGGGTGGGATGATGTCCTCAAACACACGATCATAATGGTGAAGCTTTTAAGCCTCACTCGAGCGGGCAAGGCCCACAACGGGCGTACATGGCGCGGAAAGCATTGAATCACAAGACCCGTACTATATTTCAGCTCCAAGGCCAATCGAATCTGACTCCAAGAGCCTCCACAATTTCGGTACTCTCGTATGTGAATGCCATAGTTCGCGTCAGTTGTGGATCGACTTGGGCCCGGTCCGGGAGACGGTTCCTATAGTTCAAGCGTGAAAGATTTTGCCGTCGTCGATATGTCTCCTTGAAGAGGCTTCGCCGTCAAGGACGCCGTAACCAAAATCGTATAAAGAACCCAATCGATGATTTCCTGATCATCTAAGTACTGCGAGAACTTGGCCTAAACCAGAATTGTTCTAGATTAAGGGCGCCTCAAGTCAAAGAAGGTATCTAACGAGACACATATCCAGCATGTACCCGCGTCAATCTACGATTTGGGGGCGACAGGATACGAAAAATCCACGCTGCTCCTGCCAATCCACCATCAATACACTCGAATCCATCATCCATAGTGGTGAGAAGGAGATATCACGATTGAGAAGACAAGTCCTTGCCTTGCAGCAGCAGAACCGCCAGATCCAAAAGAGGGCTACTGAACGACAGGATGGATATTCAGCGACCTCGACAGACATTTGGGATTGCGTGACAGGGCAATGGGCTTTGGGAATGTCGCTCTGATTTGCTTCAGCAGCAAACTCTTTGCGTGACAATCAGCACAACATCAGCTCGAATTGAGCTGCAGATTTTAGCCCGGCAGGAAATCAAGTGACTACGCATCAAATCCTGGTTCCCGATAGCGTGCATGTAACTTTACCTTGCCAATTTTTCCGGCAACATCTTCTGCTCAAAGGACGTCGCTTGTTTTGCCCATTGTTTTACTGTACGTATGGAAACACGTATGCCACGCTTTCGGCTGCGCTTAGCCAGAGATCCTCGCGAGACTCTTTACCCAAGGCACGTCAACGAAATGTTGTTTTACGCTGGGAACCAGTGCGGTAGGAACTTCCATTTACGTAAGAACTCATGACTCTGTTATCACTAAGCAATTGTCTGACTATAGAAAGAAGCACCTGTTCACATAATTTGCCATCATGCACCGCTCATGTGGGTCTATTGACATGTAACAACGGTCCTTCTCTTACTTGAGAGAGTCCTACGTTAATCTTTGTAGAGTTTTTCTCCTATATGTAAGTCAAAGACTAATTACAGAGCCTGCCGCTCTCACTGGGCCATTCCAGTCGCTAGTCGTAGCCATAGTCGGCACAATGGATTTAGAGATGGATTATGAGTGTTACAACCATGAGAATGCAGTTCAGAGTCCGCTTCAGGACGTTGAAATGACCCAATTACAAAGCGACAGTCTGTTTGAGCAAAACACCGCTGCAGCAATCTGTCCAGCACTAACCAAACATTTAAGGCATATCCGACGGCGAGATTACCCCGAGCGTAGAAAAATGCTCTCCTGTATCTGCGGACAGAAGCGCATAGTAAGATTGATGATGCAAAACCGCTACTTGTTTCCGTTCACTGACTTAACAACACAGCATGTCGACACCAAATCGCTCGCTATACATTCGTGGCGTCCCAAAACATCTTGGCAAGCGCTATGCCGAGAACGCTCTCATGGATTTCTTGAAACATCACAAACTGCCGATCGATGGATGCTGCCTATATCCAAGTGACGGTTACGGCTTCATTAATCTAGGAAAAACTGCTGATGCCGACGCCATCCTTAAGCAGTTGCAGGACACTGAAATTGAAGCACTCAACATGAAACTTGAGCTCGAGCCGGCCAAGAGGACCCCGGATGGTAAGGCTGCCGAATTCGGTATGCTGTGCAAGTATGTCCTTCTAAATCCTGTGATAGATCTTCCCTGCAAAGACAGGCGGCCAAGGTCGCGTGGCTCTCAGCACTATTCAACGAGGCCGAGAAATTCGACGTATGGTCCAACGAATTTCTCTCGTCACCATTCTAGAGGGCATTACAGACTTCAGCGCGTTGATGCCCCTCTTCGGTGGCATCATTGGCGGCCAAGACGACACTGGTGCCTCCCCCCCTCACATTACGCAGCAAATCATAGGTAATCAAACTTCATCAATGAACACCTGAGTGCCTGGGAAATGTTTGCTGACTTTGCTGGTACTTTCAGGCCAGAGTTAGTATCGGACTTAGACTATTAAGTTGTGCGGCACAAGTTGCAGAGATACAGGTCATACATCTAGCAATACGTTCCGGTCTTAATGCATCACTAAAGGTGTTTATCATTGCAATAGTTGACGAAACATCAATTGATTTCAAAATTGCAGCTCGTCGCGCGGCTCGAAGACCACACCAAGGGGCCCCCTTTCATTGTTTCGATACAAATGCTGCCATTTAAGCCACTACCTGGGAAAATGCTTTTGCAATAGCAAGGACAAAGCCTTTTGAATTCTATGAACCCTAAAACTGTCGGTATGCCCTGCGCGAAGATGGAGCAAACATGTTGTGAAGCTTGGTGCATCTTGGTGGCGTGTGGCGCCATTGCAGCAACTGATAAGAGGACTAGAGCCAATTGGATAAGGGTGAGAGCCTTGCGAAGGAAAGACTCCATGATACGGAGAACAATAGCGAAGAGAAGGAGCTTGCCGGCAGATTTGAGATTGTCCGCTTGAGTCATGTCTATGTGCAGTTATGTGACGAGGTCGAACTTGCAGACGAAGAATATATACCTTTTTAATGATTGATAAATCGAAAACAGTAGAGAATAATACGAAACGAAATCATTACATAATTCTATTCAATGGAATATAGAACCGTCTGTTTGGGATGGCGTGGATTGGCATGGAAGAAGACATCAATAATGCTCGTACCCAGAGTTAATTCGATAATACAATTTGGGGGTCAAAGTTTTTATTTCTGGACTGGCAGGGCGAAATCCCGGAACCCTCACAAAGTACCAGCATGGTGCCAGTAATAATTAAGAAAAGAGAAGAATACATTGTTTACTGTAAGCAATTGAAGATCGTCACGAATAACAGGGGTAGGGATGTGATCGCATGCATAACTCGCGTGATTGTGCTATAACCGAACATGGCATTAATAAATTAGGTTGGGTATTGATATAGATGCTATCTTGGTCCAAACTACTTAGTCCTTCTCATCTGTAATACCTCAATTGTGCAGGCCTCATCTCCAGATCCAGGGTAAGCAGCTACGAGCTTTGCAATTTCCTCCGGACATGATGGTTTCACATGTTGTTGAATTGAGTTCTCCGCCTTCAGTCCATCTCAGGCCAAACCTCGGGGTTTTCAAGCTATAGTGTATTGACACTGCCTATATTACTACTATTCCCATTGTAGTAGCTTCTGAAATGCGCCTTTTCCTTCGTAAAGAATATGGAGAGATAGCGATTACGGAATCCAAGACCGTTCCTACCATAGAACTCACGTGCACTACCTCGATTTCTACGGCCCCTGCGACATAAAGTTATGGTATTATTGCTGCTAGCGCGGGACGTGTTGAGACAGATGGGCACCTGAATTGGCAAAAGCGGACGCACGATTGTTGGCTGGATGGTTGGTGTGGCCATGTTGTGACGTGCCGTTGTTGGCGGCATACTCGAATACAAGACTGAGTATCGCGCGCACCAAGGTAAATGGGCCATAAGGAAGAGGAGTCTGGAGAAAAAAATCATAGCTGGGGCAAGGCCTGTAGAGCTAGTTGCGGCAAATCCTCTTTTAAATGTGTGATCGGGACCAACGAAGAAACAGGACAGCACTATACAGTACACCTACACTGTTCATCAAAAATACAGAAACATGGGCTTTTACATATTTTGCGAATATAGCACACTAAAGCGCGAGTGAAGAACGATCATTGGTAGGTTCATAGCCTTAATAGCTGGTCGTCTTGCGTCTTCGTACAGAGGTCAGTGCCATGGATCTCCTCAGGCTCCCGCACTTGCCATTTGACCAAAGGTCCGATATCTTCCCTCGAGTTACATGCCATACTCTATACGATGTTATCAGAGGGAACTATAAGGATGTGATTCAAGAAGCCTACATTATAGATTGTCGGTTCGACTATGAGTTTCTTGGAGGTCGCATTGGAAAGGCAGTGAACTACAATCTGCAAACGAAGGATAGGATCGAGGAATGGCTATTCATGAGCTCGACAAGCAAAGGTGCCGTTTTGATATTCCATTGCGAAGAATCCAAATACCGTTGCCTCGTGATGGCTAAAGCCATACGGTCGATAGATCGCGCCATTCATGCAGAGCAATATCCGCTACTAAAGTTCCCGGAAATGTACATCCTTGATGGTGGCTATGGAGCTTTCTTCAGCCAATTCCCCTGCCAATGTGAGCCTCAAACGTATGTAAAAATGATGGATCCTCAAAACCGAGTTACCTATGAACAGGAGATGGACCGATTACGGCGTTGGAGGAAAACGCACCAGTAGGACCGCAAATTGCTTACTCAAGGTAGGATGGCCTAAGTTTGAAGGAAGGGAAAGGGTGTGATTAGTCTTCACTTACAGCAATCGTGGTCATCCATGCACATAAGCTTACTATACTAGACTCGAGTTAGGAAAAAAGGTACTAAAACCGCCCACACTTGGCGCTAGAACAAGAGATTGATCGGTATCTGTTCCGATCCGAGTGTTATTGTGATCCTTTATATTCGCGGCGCATCCTTCAGAGTTGTTCTTTTACCCATGGGCAACAAACACAGCGTACTAGTATGGTGTTCAACTTCTGAAGATCTTCAGAATTTCCAGTCGGATCTAAAAAGCTTCCTAGTCGACTCTACGTATCAAATCGTCGAAAATGCCAGTAATTACACCAGCCTAGACTACTTCGGCGACGAGGGGTCTTCAGGCCCTGAGCGACTCCGTCTTACTGACTTCCTCGTTAAAAAGCATGGCTTCAAGCCTGAGCATTCAATCGCACTTCCCTGTCAAAGATTTGCGCGCTAACGAGTTGACTTGCTGTATGTTCTCCAGTTTCTTGGGAGGAGCTTTAAGATAACAATAAAAGGGTGTTGTGTTCTTAGTGTTAAGAACCCACCATCTAAAAGCGTGTTATAACAAAACCAGATTCCAACCCTCTGTTCATTTACTGTTTGCTTAGGTCTGGTGCCACACTCTCTAAGTCCAATTTTATTTCTTGACATTCGTGGCTAATCTTAAGAGCGCAGATAAATTCCTTAAGCTGAGATTCTTCAACTTCAAAATCGAATGTTTTCTCCATGAGCTTTGCCATGTCAAACATGGGAAGCGGTGAGTCAAAGTCACCAAGAGGGCTTTCGTCGTCGGAGCTTGTGATAAAAAATCCGCAGTGCATCTTGTTCGGTCGATCTCGAGGCTTGTTTGTAGCTAGAGTCCAGAGGTACCGGTAAAAAATGCCATTTAAAAGAATCAAAGGCCTTTCTTCTTCTTTTTTTTTTTTTTTTTTTTTGGGGGGGGGGGGGGAACGGATTATTATAATGATGTAACACTGAGACGAAAAGCTGTAGACTGGGCGCTGGCTTCGGTGTGCACAAGAAGTCTTTTATCCTCTGACCGCGACCCCGACCACACCAAGGCAGGACGTAGGCCTTGCCTCTCTTTGCTATGAGACGTAACATTGTCCCATTCGAAGCGTGTCTGTGAAAAAAATCCGCTGCAACCATACCCCCGGAAACTTTCGCTGCCTTCTTCATTGTAAACATCTGTAGTTCATTTCCTTGGAAACCACTGTTCGGGGCTTGGGGCCCCATCCGAAGGAGACCTTGATCCACTCTGCCCGCTCTAGGTCGTCAAATTCACCTACCTAGAAGATCGCAAGGATCGGGCAGTCGCCAGCGTAGCAAGCGCGACGGGTTTATGGGCGCCCTAAACCACCTACAAGATGCCTCCACAGCCTTCAGACCCCCGTACTCGACAGGCATTCATGCTCATCAGCTGCAGGTTACTTGAAAGGCCCAACCGCGCCATGGTTGCGACGCCGGCTCGGTAAAACTAATCACGCGCGCACGCTGTACCTATCTCTACTAAGAACCGGTCATCGCAAATGGTTATACTAAATGGTTGCAGGTCATGCGCAACAGACATTTGTTGACTATACAGAAGTCCTGCTAGCTTAATAAAACTCATTAATCTGGCTTTTCTCCACCAGCGACATCAACTTGCCATGCCGTAGAGGTCTGCATTGGAGAGACCCGAGGCTGCTAGTAGTCACCAGATTGAGTTGAGTGCCTCGTACTACAGTATGCGAATCACTTGTGTCTGCCAATCTATACGTTTACTGGCAAGCAGTCATGATTTCATCCCTTGTCCAGCACTCTCAATATTCGTGGCGCCGTCGTTGCATTCCTGGGTCTTAGAATCAGTGTATGAAAATTCGTTATGCCACAGGGACCGAACCTCTAGATCGGGAAGTTCCGCCATTGAGAGAGTGTCAGATCCGATCACTGTCTCGGTATCAGAGTCCCAATGCGAATCAGTTGAATGATCCAGCCAGGACTCGTTGACAGAAGAAGGGTACGATTCAAATTGCGTCGAATAGCCTTCGTCAGTCATCTCGACCTGTGGAGCGAGAGTGTTGCCGCAACTGTCCGAGTTCTGGGCACGATTAGACACGATAACACAAGCGTCAATCAGCTCATTACCTCGGTGGAAAAACCATCCTGCTCAAAGACACTCAATCTTCGGTGTTCTTTGAGGCCTAAAACAAACTCAACAAGCCTTCCTTGTAGCTCGGGGCTGAGACTTGGCCAAAAACGCATGATTGTGTGCTTGAGTAGCTCTAGATTCCGTTCATCACTCATTTTACCGAGAGTACGACCGGGTCGACTGTGGATGGTAACTACGGAGAAGCAGGCAAGGCGCACGGAGACTGGGATGAATATGTATCGTTGCAACGCTCAGACCTTTAGGCCATTGCTTCGACATGGTCAGACACATATGTCGGTATTGGTAGAGTACATACTCTCCCTATTGGTTCGGATTGACATGGCTTCGGGGCTATTTGTTACGCTGGATTCGCTGAGTGTTGGGGTTGATCAGCCCGGATCAAAACATACCTTGTGGAACTGATCCCACTGCGGCTAGACGCACACTGTTGTGAGTGAGCGATTAATACTTGACTCGCTTGCATGTGACAGTGTCACACCCGCTCCCGAACCCATTACCTCAAATCCCGGGGCTATGTGGGTACTCAAAATAGTACATTTATGGGACCACTTGAAGCGACGCGCTAAAAGTGCATGATGACACCGTTAAGACTAACAGTACGCGTCCTTGGCAAAAGTGACCGTGATATAACTAGCAAGGCGCGCCCTAAGTCTGAGAAGAAGCCACAAAACAACAGTGCCGTAATTGCTACACAAAACCCCAATGCTGTGGTACAATAACCATATATTACGCGGGCACCCTCATAGCAATCGAATTCCCCCATTCTCAAGGCAACTTTGCACAGCCTCGGGGCGCCATGGCAAATCATAGAAAGTTGTACAATTACATTCCTCAAAAGATGGTTTTCAACTCAATGACATGGTGCCGGCAATCATGGAGAGGGATCATCCAATTTTTAAAAGACATACGTGGCCCAAAGGAAAACAAGAATACAAACTATGAGCCACCTACAGTGGATGAGCCACAGAAAACATGGGCGTACAGCACGTTACCCGAGGGTACGGCCAGGTTCCGAAGAATAGACTCAATTAAGTCCTGCAAAGGGGTGATCGATCAATGGGAACAGTAATTTGTGGGGTAGCAATCATGTAAAGATTTGGAACAGTAACAATTCCGGATGTAGGATAGCATAAGTTTAAATAAACGATTTGGAGTTTTGGTCTCCATGTCCATGCATTTTTGCGGAAGCAGTTTTCGCTATCATAGAGACGCTATTACGGTACTACCTTTTTACAGCTCGCTATCTTATCATATAAGAATACGTCGAGTGTATGCCTTGATGTTGGATTCTAATCCAAGAGTTAAACGGTCTAATGGGCATTCGACGTCTTTTGTTCGTGATTTTGCCTTTCCTTCTCACAATCGCTGCTCTCACTCTTTTGTGCGTCTCTTCTCTAAGTGGCGTCAGCCACAACCGCTCCCACCTGTTCCATCTAGACACCGAAAATGTGGCCATAAGGCCGATTGACTTGAGCCAGGTTGCGCCGTACGTTTTCGATCATGATGACAGCTCTCGGGTAGGACCCAAGCATAACATCACTGCGGATGACCTTGGGCTCGCCCAAAGCTACGACGTCAACATCTTTGGCTTCTGCCGGAGGACACTGGTCGGTGGAGCTCCTCAGTGCTCTAGTGCTAAGTTTGATTGGGCTTCGCACTCACTAAATCACATCACGATTCCAGAACTAGGTACCAGTATCGAACTCAAGGATCAACTTCCAAAAGAACTCAAGGGCGCGTTTGTCATTTTCGTTAAGATTTCCAAATGTACGCAATTATTTATGGTCTTTGCGCTCATCGCGTTAGCTGTCGGGCTTGGCATGGGCATTCTCTCCCTTCTCTGTCGTTTTGCTGCTTGTTTTACTTGGATTGTCGCATGGTTTATCGTTGTCATAATGTCTGTCGCTGCATCACTCGCAACAGCTCAGGCTATTCTGGTGGTAGGAGCTATAAATGCATCCAGTGGGTGGCATGGTGGTCACGGCCAAGTAAGTGGCAGCTATCTGGCCATCGTCTGGGCAAGTGTTGCTTGTGCCACGTTCGCGGCAATACTCTGGCCGCTCGGGATTTGTTTCGGCGCATAAGAAACCTAATGTAACTCCCCAATCAACGCCGATGACAATGTCAGAAGCATCTATCATCTACGAGGACGCTGCGAGATGCCAGGTTCCCAAAGGGGCTACTAGAGCTGCAGAGTCATGTCTATAGGCGTGCTATTCGTAGTCTATCAAGTTCAGTTGCCTTTGCGATTGGCAAAGAAGACATAACATGGTCCAGGTCAAATTGACACCCCTTATTGTGCCGCCACCCATATGCCACTGATGCGTACAGCGTCACTCCTTGCGGTCCAATAGACGCACCGTCAGTTTGTTTTTGGGCCTTAATGTCAACGTAGGCTGCGCTATCTCCACCTCGGTATGGATTGCTTGAAGTACGAACTTTTTGACAAGTTCTGCTATGAACAACTTGATTTCCATCACGGCCAGTTGCTTGCCAGGACATATCCGTGGTCCATTATGAAAAGTCTGGAAGGCGTAGGCATCTCTCATCGGGCCGTTAAGATGCTCCCATCGACTTGAGTCGAACTCCATCGAAGTCTCGCCCCAAACGCTCGGATGTCGATTGATGACCGTAGGCGAAAGTTGAAGCAACGTGCCTCGCGGGATGTGAAGACCAGCAATTTCTACATCCTCGGAAGCTTCGCGAGGTACCAATGCCACTTGGATGGTTAACGTGAGTAAGATTGTGTCTTATTCTAGGGGCTCGGGACTTCTCATTCTCTTACCAGGAGAGTAAAGACGAAGGACCTCTTGGACAAAATTGTGAAGGTAAGGTAGCTTATCAATCGTGGCGTATGTATACGCTTGTTCAGAGTTCGATACATTCTGAATTTCCTTCCGGAGCTTTTCTTGTTCTTCGGGCCTGCGCGATAGCTCATGAATTGCCCAGATCATCGAACAAGCCGTTGTGTCATGTCCTGCGAAAGTAGATGTATAGTGAGTCTTCACCGGCACCCTCAGGAGTGGGAGGCCATAAACATACCGAGAATCAACATATTCAGTAGCTGCAATCAATATCAGCAGGAGCAATCAATCGTTACCTCATAGTTCGAACGACGTACATATTCGACAAGGTCCTCCTCTCGCCACGATTCATCGTTGTGTTGAAGTAGATGATCAAGCAGATCCGTTTTCGGTTTCTCAGTCGTCAAGTTTTCTGTTGCTAGCCTTCGTTGGTCGACAAGGTCCCGAACTATTGCCCGCACTTTTTCTGAATGAAGTTGAAAGCTGCGGCCTTCTCCGCGTGGAATCAGGCGTCGTATGGGGAATGCCATATTCACATACTGAATAAAGCAGTTTACCTGCGACGGCTGCATAATGAAGGAGATGGACTCGAAAAGTGCGGTTTCGTTAGACCCCAAGTGGTTGAAATCGATACTGAAAATCTTCTCTCCTATTACGTCCAGCACAGCCTTCCAGACATCAGACTCGACTTGCGAGTATAGACCAGTTAGCCAATTCCGTCGTCAATTGATTCGGCACATCGAAGATACCTTCCACAATATCGTAAGCATTTCTCTTTGCATGCAAAACAGAAGCCAACTGTTCTGCTTTGGCCCTGACTATGGGGAAGTCGGTCTTGATCTGGCTGGTCGAAAAGGAACCTTGCGTGTACCGTCAGGTAACCTGTAGTGATTTGGAAGGAATGTCTGCTTATCACTCACGGACCACACTCGCCCGTCGAGATTTATGTAAGCGGCCCTCGGCAAATGGCAACCCATCGCCGATGAAGTCTCGCGCAAAGAGCCTTGCCACACGAGGCTTGACGAAGCTTGAGCTTCTTCTCGTGAGAACGTCCTTATAAGCCTCGACATCATTCACGAGGAAGCTTTCGGTATTGCCAAAGCTTATATATCGGATAAGGGGACTGTCCGGCCACTCGCGCGACCACTGGCAGAATAGCTCCGGCGCCCAAGGCGTCTTCATCAGTTTGAGGCTCTGTCCGAAAAAGAACGCACCATCCTATCGATTTATCGTCAATACTGCTCCACGGAAGAAATTGCATGAATGGCATCGCCTACATCTGGCCCGGGTACGTCCTTCAGAGGCGATCTGTAACATGCCGAGAGAAGGAATAGACCACGAAGTGCCGTTGCGGCAAAAACAATGAGAACCACAACACTGAAGGCAAACATTTTCGATTTCGACAAAATTACGTCAATCTCATAAAATATGCCTACAAACGAGGTACCGGTACAGGTATTCTTAGCAACATAGCAACATGAGAAGTTCAAGACAGGCCTTTGGTTTTCTCCGAATGAGTTTTAATAACTTTCCAGTGTGGATGCCGACATCTGTCGTAGAAATGAACGATGTATTACGTGAGATAAGAAGTCCTGTGTCACGCAAGTAGGTGCGGAGCTAGAGTAAATCAAGAGATTTCACGCGACTTTCAAATTGAGGGCTAACTGTGCTATGTCCTGGTAGCTTTGGCTCCACAGTATCAAGTGGTGATGTTCGCCCCTGCTTCAACATCACGGCTCCCAAGTAACTAATGACACCCCCCTGCGGCCAGACCGACACAGCAGCCTAGGCTGACTTCCAACGAGACCCATCTTGAACCCACTTGGCTTCCTGGCAGGTTCGGTAAAGGCGTCTGCAAATGAGCTGTTGAAAGTGTAGCACGTGTGGGAATGCCTATCTGTACACAATTTGTCAAGTCACTGGATAATCGTAATCAGATCAAGCACGGATGCGGGGAAGTACCGGTAGCATGTCTTCTCGGAATTCTGCTACAGTACGTAAGATGCAGCCAAATCTTGAATGATTTGTTGAGTCCACAGCGGCCATGCTCTCAAGCCAGATAGGAAACTCATGCGATTTGGTATGACTACTTGACCGCCCTTGTGGCTCTTAACTCTCCTTAAAACTTCCTCGGCTATGTCATCTGTGGTGAGTAATTCACCAGATGAGTGATTGAGACGGGTCGCGACACGATCGAGTAGAGGTGTCCGCACAAAATGAGGGTGCACAATTGTTGTCCGTACATTTGGTGCTTCGTAGCAATGTTTGAGCTCCAAGGTCAAGGCTTCATGGAAGGCAAGGGCTCCTGCCTTGGTAGCCGAGTAATCTGCAGCCGTGGGAATGCCAATGAACGAGGCGACACTGGCCATGGTGATAATATGGCCCTTATTCCGCTCGATCATGAAGGGTAAGAATTGTTTCGTGGTATGCCACAGAGCGATGCACTTGACCTCAAACGTTCTCCTCACTGCAGCGTCGGAACTACTCAGAATAGTTGCCTGTTGACCAATGCCGGCGTTATTTATGAGTATGCTCGGATGTCCAAGATCTGAGCGGACCATATCTGCAGCTTTCGCCACGGAGTCTGGCTCAGACACGTCACAGGGGTAATAATGCACCTGTCCTTGATTCTCAAACTCCTTTGGTAAGTCCTGGATATCGAGAACGGCCACCTGCAGTCCAATTTCAAGCATCCTCTCGACGAGCCGTATCCCGATACCACTGGAGCCACCTGTAACAACCACCACTTCACCACACAACTCAGCTTCGTTGGACCAAGAGCCAGACCAGGCCCTGCAGATTCTGTGTGACAGGCCACCTGAGCAGCATGTATCGTTCAAGCACCGATTGAGCTTGGCAACTACGGCCACTATAACATGACACCACAGGAGTATTTTGATAATGTAGTGAGGATTGTAAGACATGAATTGATGCCACTCTAGAGTCTGGGAGGAGACCAAAGCAATCGGTGTTTTGTGAACCTTTTCGAAAAGGAAAAGAAGACAGCCTGAGAAAATGGGTAATTTAAGGTACCGAAGAAGCATGATGAAGGTTAAGGATTGTTGTTACTGTAAGTTCTTTGAAGCATTGAAATTTGCATTCACATAATTCTCATGGAACGTAAAACGGATGCTTTATATATACAATGCCATTAGAGGCCCTGGTGGCACATTTCTACCTGCCTTTCCCGATCTTACCGTTTCAAATGAAACTGCCGGTCGCAAGCAGGTGAAATGAGCTATCTGAGCCTACCCTACATTGAATCAAAGCCGGCCCGGGCTGTCGGCGTTCCCCGGCCAGACCCTGTGTCTCTTCCCGCTGGACGGAAAATACATCAATCAATCAGTCAATCAATCAAGGCTGTCGGCGTGATTTACCTTCGCAAATGGTCATGCATGTCTGCATCATATGCTAGAAATAGTGAGGGGGGATCCCGAGCTTGTTCCTCTCCTCTTTTTATTTTTTCACGTGTATGAATTGTCCTCAAAACCTTGCTTCTGGCTAGAATGGAATCCGTATTGGGGATTAGCATGGGCCCCCTTGGGGGTCGTGTCCGCTGGAGTCCTGCTCTATTTTTTGTGACCCAACAACTCCTTCCGGCGGACATCCAGATGGATCACCAGCACCTCCGACAAATCCAGTGTAACATAGCTGTTATCGTCTTCTAGCTTCATGCTTTTAACAAAGATAAGCCAAGAGACCCGTGACACCCTTTTGCCCAAGTCGTGGTACCAGAACCATCAATGCTAAGCAAGTCGAAGGTAACAAGCAGCCAGGGGTGGGCCTGAAACCGAGCGAACACAAGTGCGCCCACGACGAGCGAATTACATTTGTTCGATTGGGGATGTGGGCAGTACCCTCCGCATCGGCGCTCGACTAGTCTGACTAGTCGTAAGATTTTTGGCTCTGAGAAAGAGTAACATGACTTACTCGGACCTAGAGCAGAAAACGGCCACGTGGCTATGGGAAGAAGAGCACCAGAAACCCGCCCCGAAAGACAGCGATGTCCCAGTGGAAGGATCGCAGAAAGAACAGTGTTCGGGGCAATCCAACGACTTATCTCTGCGTGCTTCTCATATAGCGATCCTATATTTGGCTGCCCAAACGAAGGTCGAGATTAAGCATCGCTAATCTTTTGCGCTCATAGGGGCAAAGTATCACGCAAGACAACGAGGTGTATCTGTTGAACGGACTGGTCGAGGCCGGCATTGGATGTCCCTGGTAAGTGGGTCAACCATACAGGCTTAGCTGAATACTGGTCTCATCTCCACCCCAATATTGGCATTCGGAACCGCTGTCGATTGCTCCCCGAAAGGTGGTACCGCACGTCATCTGAGCGGTGGGATTCTGCGGTGGCCAAGGTTGAGAGTCTTCTGGTGCTGAAACTCCGGCCTGACCGGGTGTAACCGGGGGTGTTATGTAGCCATGGGGATTTGTAATTACTTTTGGCGTCTGAGCTAGACCGTGAAACCTCGAGTAGCCCGGGGATCTTTACAATCTTTACAATCTTTTGGGGGAGCTAGAAGCCGGCAAGGCCGTGAGCGTTTTTGCCGCGAAATGGACGCGACTGCTGGGGAGATCCTGGTCCAAGGCGGGGATTCTGTCGCGGCGGCGCGTCGGTCCTCGAGGCCTGCGAAGCCGACGGCGAAATTGCAGGAAACGCTGCAGACAGCGACAAAGAAAACCAGCGCAGCAAACAAGATCGGCCCGGATCAGTCGGAAGTCAGTGAGAATGCTGGTGAGATTCCGCTGACTGATAGGGCTGGAGAACCACAGAGGATGGAAGGCGCGACGGGCACCGACGCGTCGTTGATGCAGGTCATGCTCCGAGCGATGCTCCAGGAGACGTCGGCCCATCTGATGGGTGAGCAGAAGAAAATGCTTGAGAGACTCTGGGACGCGTTGATGGGCAATCAGCGAACGGCGACGCAGATGATGGGCGAACTGCTGGAGATGATCCGACAGCTCCAGCAGGAAATCCAGGCGGTCAAGACGCAGGCAGCCGAAGAGCTGAAGAAATCAGACGAGCTTAGACGCCTGCATGAACAGTCTACCAGGCAGCTGAGGGTAATGCGAGAGCAGATGAGCGAACAAATTAGAACCATGCGAGAACAGACTGCGAGAGACATGGAGCAATTGCGAGAGGAAGTGATGAAGGAGCTTACAAAGGTTCAAGCCCAGACAGCAGAGGAGATTAAACAAGTGAAGGAGGAAATGCAACAGGTGAAGGAGCAGCTGCATGTGATGGCCGATACTATCGCCAGCAGCGCTCAGACAAGCCCACAGCCATCGTATGCAGATGTAGCCCGTTCCCCACCCACAAGCCAGCCGAGCAACGTCCGTACGCTCTCATCCATGCGCACGACACCATCCTCATTCACGGATACCCTGTTCTGCACCATCGACACGTCGCGAGTCATTCAAGAGGACAGAGGCAAGGTGCAAGTCGGAGAGTGCGTCAAGCAATCGAAGAGAAGGTACGGGCAAGGGACGGCCGAGAAAGCTGGAGGTGCGCAGCCGTGGTGAAAGATGCGAGAAACCCGGACCGCATCAAGGTAATATGCCGAGACGAAGAAGAGATGCAGCTTGTCAAGGACGTGGCAGAGAAAACTGTAGTCAAAGGTGCTCGAGTCCTCCGAGATCAGCTATATCCGGTTAAGGTCGACGGTGCAAACAGGACGGTGGTTCTGGACTCATCCGGCAACGTCCTGCCAGGTGCGGAAGAGGCACTAGGAAGAGAGAATGAGGTGACGATTGCCAAGATGCACTGGCTCAGCGACAAGGAGAACGGCAAGACGTACGGATCGATGGTGATCTATGTCACCAAAGCCAGCGATGCGCGACGGCTGCTTGAAGAGAGGTACTTCCACCTGGCTGGTGAGTCGGCCAGCACCAACGTCTTCGAGCGGCGCCAAGGCCCTGCTCAGTGCTACAACTGCTGGGAGACTGGCCACAAAGCTTTTGCTTGCGGCAAGACACAACGATGCGGCAAGTGCGCGGACACGGGTCACCGCCATCGAGATTGCCAAGCGGTCGAACCAAAGTGCGTGCTGTGTGGAGGACCGCATGAGTCGCTCAGTCGAAACTGTCGGGTGCGACAATTACACATCACTGATGGGCACTAACCTACGAATCTTCCAACTTAACGTACACAAGAGAGATGTAACGCAGCTAAGCATGATGAACGATAGGGACTTGCAGGACTATGCAGTGCTGGCGGTCGCCGAACCGTACGCGCTGAACATTGAGGGATCGGTGGTGACGACACCAGACAGTCACAGAAACTGGATCAAGTATATACCGACAAAGAGACACGAGATGCAGTGGCCGATCCGGAGCATGCTCTGGATCCGCAGCGATCTGGAGGCGGAACAGGTGCCGATACCGTCGGCCGATCTCACGGGTGCCATCCTTCGGTGGCCCGACCGGGAGGTCTTGGTGGTGTCAGTATATGTGGCGGGTAAAGATGAGGATGCTTTGCGCACGGCCATAAGACAGCTACACACGACCGTCACGAGCTTTCGAAGCAGCACGGGGAAGAGAACGGACATCGTCCTGGTCGGCGACTTCAACCGTCACGACCAGCTTTGGGGAGGCGATGAGGTAACAGGCAGGAGGCAAGGTGAAGCGGGGCCTATCATCGATCTCATGGACGAACATGGTCTGCTCAGTCTTCTCCCACGAGGAACGAAGACTTGGGAGGGACCGGGTGGCGAGAGCACCATCGACCTGACGCTCGCGTCAGCTGAGCTAGCAGAAGAGATGGTCCATTGTGGTATATACCCGACTGAACACGGGTCAGACCATAGGGCCATCCAGACGGAGTTTGATCTCACGACGCCCGAGAGAACGGCAGACTCAAGGCTACTGTTCAAGAATGCACCGTGGAATGCAATCAGGAGAGGGTGAAAGATAAGCTCACACTACTCCCGTGGGATGGTGACGTCCAGACACAGACGGACAGGTTGATGGAAGTGGTTCTCGACGCGATCCATGAACTGGTACCAAGAGCAAAGCCGTCACCATACGCGAAGAGATGGTGGACGGCAGATCTCACGAAGCTCCGTAGAACGTACACGTTCTGGAGGAATCTGGCGAGGGCCCGGCGTCGAGCTGGTCAACGGATCGACAGCCTAGAAGATCGAGCCAAAGAAGCAGCAAAAGAGTATCATGACGCCATCAGAAAGCAGAAGAAGGCACATTGGGATGACTTTCTCGCTGACGGGACCAACATCTGGCAAGCCGCCAGGTACCTCGAACCCGGAGACGAGACGAAGGGTGATAAAGTGCCTCCGTTGAAACGAGCAGACGGGACGACGACGCAAGATAAACTCGAACAGGCGGAGGAACTGCTTAGGACCTTCTTCCCGCCGTTACCGGCAGACATAGAGGATGAAGGGCCACGACCGCGGCGCAGAGAAGTGGCCATGCCAAACCTGACGATGGAGGAGGTGGAGGAGAAGGTGATGGAAGCCAAGGCATGGAAGGCGCCCGGGCAAGACGGGCTGCCGGCCATGGTGTGGAAGCAGCTGTGGTCGGTGGTGAAGGAGCGGGTGTTGCACCTGTTCCGTACATCATTGAGCGAAGGACGACTGCCAGACCAGTGGAGGACCGCCAAGATCATCCCTCTCAAGAAGCCGGGTAAAGATGACTACAAGAAGGCAAAGGCGTGGAGGCCGATCTCGCTGCTGTCGACGCTGGGCAAGATCCTGGAAGCAGTAGTGGCGGATCGCATCTCATACGCCGTCGAGACGTACGGGCTCTTGCCTACCAATCACTTTGGGGCGAGAAAGCGGCGGTCGGCAGAGCAGGCGTTGCTGCTCTTCCAGGAACAGGTCTACAAAGCATGGCGCAACCGCAAAGTGGTCAGCCTGGTTAGCTTCGACGTTAAGGGTGCCTACAACGGTGTGTTCAAGGATAGGCTGCTGCAAAGGCTGGAAGCGCGGGGTATACCCAAGAGGCTGGTCAGGTGGATTGATGCTTTCTGCTCGAGCCGCACAGCGACGATCACGGTAAACGGCTACACGTCTGCGCTACGGGAGCTGCCGCAGGCTGGCCTTCCGCAAGGGTCGCCGCTTTCGCCGGTGCTCTTCCTCTTCTTCAATGCAGACCTGGTGCAAAGCAGGATAGACTCAAAGGGAGGCTCGATGGCGTTCGTTGATGACTACTCAGCCTGGGTCACAGGTCCGACGGCGGAAGAGAACAGAGACGGCATACAGGCCCTCATCGACCGCGCACTGGCGTGGGAGAGGTGCAGCGGGGCGACATTTGAGTGCGACAAGACGACCATCGTCCACTTTACGCGCGTCATCGAACGCACCAGCCGCATCCCGTTCACGATCAAGGGAGAAGTGGTCAAGCCGAAGCAGAAGGCCAAGATCTTGGGAGTGGTCATGGACGCGAAGCTCAGGTTCAAGAAGCACATGGCCGAGGCGGCCACCAAAGGTCTCACGGCAGCCATGTGTCTGAGGAGACTAAAGATGCTATCCCCACGTACGGCCAGGCAGCTCTTCGTGGCAACCGTGGCGCCGGCCATGGACTATGCCTCTGTCGTGTGGTCGCATGCACGAGGTGAAAGAGAACTGACCTGGTTCAATAGGGCTCAGAAGATGGGGGCGCGGGCCATCACGGGCGCCTTTCGGACAGTGTCGACGGCAGTGGCCGAAGCGGAGGCCAGCCTCCAGACGGTAGACGAGAGGCATGCTCAGGCAGGCATGAGATCATACATCAACATCAAGACCCTGCCAAAGACACATCCGCTCAAAACCCTCAAGGTGTCAACGAGCCAAAGATACATGTCACCGTTGAAGAGACTGGCACTTGCTCACGAGGGGAGCGGTATCGAGCGGATGGAGACGATCCAAGCTTATACGGTACCACCGTGGCACAACCGTGTATCGCTGGTATGCGAAGCCGATCGGGAAGCAACGATAACAGCAGCCAAAGATGCCAACGATATTGTGATCGCAACCAGTGCTTCTGACAGAGAAGGGCTTGTAGGTATAGGCGGCATCGTAGCATACAGATCATCTGGCCAGGCAGACAAGATGGTGGCCAGATATTCGGTCACCCTCGGGCCGCGAGACGACCAGAACCCATACACGGCCGAGCTAGAGGCGATAGCGATGGCATTGCGATGCATGCCCGATGGTCTGCAATGCCGAGAGCTTACGGTGTTATCAAGTAGCCAGTCATCACTCAAAGCGATCGCACGGCCGCGACAGCAGTCTGGCCAGGTCACCATCCGTCAGATCTATGAGCACGTCGAGCGACTGAGAAAGGGAAACAACAGGGTCAAAATGATATGGGTACCATCCCGAGACGACGACCTCATCATGGGCCGCGAAGCAAAAAGACAAGCCCAGAGAGCAACCAGAGCAGAATGCACACTGCAAGTGCTGCCATACCAGGCTCGCTCTACCCGGACCAGGCTAGTGGCAGCGCGGCTACGCCAGCAACGGAGACTACCCGACAAAGTGGGCGGCTACTCCAAGCGGATCGACCGAGCCCTGCCGGGCAAGCACACGAAAGCGCTGTACGATAGCTTGAAGAGGCGAGAAGCCGACGTGCTGTCGCAGCTTCGTACGGGAATGGCGAGGATCAACAGTTACCTGAGCAAGATAGGGGCCGCAGGGTCGGACATGTGTGAGTGCGGACGCGCACCAGAGACGATGGAGCATTTCCTGTTCCGATGCACAAGGTGGGATACGGAGCGGGGAAACATGCGACAAGCTGGACAAAGCATGATGGGAAACCTTTCCTTCTTCCTGGGTGGAAAGCCGGCGTCAGATGGACCCAAATGGGCACCTAACCTGGAGGCGGTGCGAGCGACAGTCAAGTTTGCGATGGCGACGGGACGACTGAATTGAGAAAGGGAAAACAGAACATATTAAAACATTAACATCACAGTTGACTACTAACATCGAACAGCCTCAAGTTGACAGACCATGCTTCAGCTGCTGAAGATAGGATGCTGAACACTTGGAGAAGTCGGCCTTCAAGCAGGCCTGTCAAGCAGAGTCAAGCGAGGCTTGAACGGAAAAGACTTAAGAAGAGAAGTGGGGCTTTCCTTTGTGTAGACCGGATCAATGCGGAGGAATCGTAAATAGCTTAGCGTACCTACTGGCCCTATGAGATTCGTTCTCCCGGGCGTAATAAACTCTATCTATCTATCTATCTATCGAGTAGCCCGGGAGGGTGGGAATGGGGGCAAGTCCCAGGCTCGCCGCGTAAGATCCTTGGTGGGCCGCGAACCTAGCTACCACGCAGGATGCCTCCGACAATTCTGGGGAAGCATACTTGCAGGCGAGTATAGATGACGGTTGAGTGAGATGTTGCCACAGGGCAAACAGAGTGATGTTTTCTGCAGAAGTCCAGGAGCCATAGTTCGGATTAGGTCGACCGAGGATAATCCGCGCTAGCACCAGTGAGGACTTCGCCATTATCGAGGGCCTACACGAGACGAACCCCTGACGGTAAGATGCAATTTGGCAAATGTACAGAGAGACGTGTTCCACCTCTTGACCGTCACCGTCCCACATACTCATGAGCCGCAGGAAGAAGTCGACAGTAGGGTGACCAATGGTCCAGTCGAGTGTGTCCAGCATACATATCTCCATTCCCGTAAACATTCTTACGTCATAGAGGCCGCAGCACATGCTGCAAAGCTCACGTGCTCGGGGTACCCGGCCCTTTCGATCGCTGTACTTGGCGGCGATTAGCAGAGCAATGGAGCCCACAAGCTGATAGTGTGATTTCTTCACGATACGCTTGGAGCAGTATCTGTCCAGCAGGTTGAGTGCCAGGAAAAGCGTCTCGGGACGAAGGCTGAAGGCAGAGTGGGCTTCGACGAGGAAGTCGATCAGCTTGGGTCTCATGGACCACTCGATCTCGGGCTGTTGGTTAATGAGTAGGACGTTTGGAAGAGTTTCGTTCTGTTCCCATCGTAAGCCCATCAGCCCGGACCCTCACCGTCAAGATCGAACGTACCTCCATGTGTTGTATATGCTTCATGATATCCGCAAGATACTCCCGCCCAGTGAGTCGCGCCAGCTCGTCGCCGATGATCTCCTGTCTATATGCTGCGATCCATTCGGCTGCGTCGCAAAGTTTGCTTGATTGGAATAGGGCATTGCCAGGCTCGTCAACATGGGAATAAAAGAAATCCATACCGAGTGTACGAGCTTCATGGTAATAAGACCGACAGGTTGAATGCTTATATCCTTATTGATGGTTCATTTCAAAGTGAAACTACGCTTCGCAAAAAGGAAATCTATCGAAAGGGGCGACTGGATCTAGGATTCATCTCCGACAATTGTTTGTCAGGCCTTACTTTGTAAAGAACATTCTCCGTCATACACCTGTGCCATGCCTTCGTGATTCGTACGAGTACCTTGGAATCTAACCGGGAGAGTTCCATAACCAGCACGCGATTCGCTCCCAGGCCCCCGCCGAGACACCGAACCCACAACGTAAGCTAGAGTAGCTACTGTAACGTAGTCTGTTTCTATGCAAAATGGGTACCGGTATATTGCTCGCGAGGAGATCCCTACTGCAAGGATGGGTTTACATATTCAAGTGGCTGCTATACATGGTGCCACGTTGGTCACTTCCCAGAAGACGTACAGCCGAGCCTCTAACCTAGGCAGCGGAGCCCATAATTACTTGCGCATTCACCATCATTGCCCCTGGCTTTGTAGATTGGAACGACGGCAGTTCACGGCGATGTTTTGCGTATGTAAGCAGACGCCAGGGGGCAGTGCTGTGCTTTTTATGAGTCCCAGTCCTCCTCTAACCGGACACAGCGCTTTGGTTGATTTACTTATCTCCTCTACACTTCAACGTTGCATACTTTTGTAGAAGGCTGTTCCTTCCTTGCTACGGAGGAATGAGTTATGATTCATCCAGCAAGATTACGTACATACACGCGGAAGCACTGAACTGCGTTCAAAACTAGAACCGGGGGACTCATCTGGCTCACAGAAAGTTCCAGCAGCAAGTCTCTGTTTCTGGGACCAGGTCCCGTGTACACAGCGCTGAAACTCCTTACCATCTATACATCTCCATACGCCTTCATTATCGCATGAAACTCCGTGTTCTGTGTTCTTGAAATAAATGGTCGGTGGTTGAGAAACCTGCGGCAGGAGAGGGCTTTGTATAGACTCATGGGTTGTAGTCGGCGACTCACTGAAACTGGTCGCGGTTAAGGTGACAGGCTTATGACCTGAGTTAGCGCTGATTCTGGGGGGGTCGTCCACGACGACGCAGCCTGTACCGATGGGAGGCATGAACGCATCCGTAGCGCCATTCAAGCGTACGAGATCTTTACCTGGCCGTGGAAATATGACGTCTGCGTTCTCAGGAACGTGGCAATCGTTGTCGATATTAGCAGTAAACATATCTGGTAACTGCTCAAAGTTCTCATAGGAACCTCCTTCACCAGTCAGAGTAAGAGGACCGCAATTCATGTACATCTCGCGATATCCTATTTTATTAAACCAGGTCCAAGCGATGGTGCCGTTTCCGGCAGGAATGTTCCTGGGAATATGGAACTGGTATTCATATGGGTTGGGCGTCTCCGCTCCTCCATCCATATTGTCATTCTGACCTTGAGCTGGGCATCCACCTTCGATCGAGGTCAGGACTTTCCAAATAGATTCTCTGTTTGGTTCCCTGTCATAAGTCATGGAAACTTGACATGAACCACCACCATGTACGGCTGAGCCGGTGAAGCTAAGGGTATTAGTGGATCCAAGCATGTAGACGTTTGGTGGACTTTCAAGCGTGAACACGACCTGAGTTGACTTGCATGGAAAATCGTTCCCATTCGCCAGCAGCGGACCCTGATTCTCACGAAAGTGACCATAAGGAACAGGTCGGTTCATCACTATGTGTGCTCCGCATGAAGCTACTATGCCACACAGTAAATGAACAAGTCGCATTGTACCGGTAATTGTAAAATGTGAATGAACTGCGGCGCTTTCATCTTCTATTAAAGAACTAATGTACCAGTCCGAGGCTATACCGGTACTAGTACTGCTTCCCTTGACCCATGCTCCATACTAGAGGCACAACTATTTTAATTTACTGCCCTGTATCCAATATAAATGTTGCAATTGTAGATGCAAAGCCAGTTGTACGTTCCAGATTATCACATGCTGAGCATGCATGGCGTGCATTTGTTTCAGGGAGATAACGGAGCCCTTGTTCGCCTGCTCTAGCTCGCGTCGGTAGACTCACCGTCTGTCAGTGGAGCAATTTGGGCGCCCTTCGCTGGTCCCCATGGAGAGAAAGAGTTTCGTATAATGGTCGCGTTTGTAGTGGGTCACAGAAGCAATAGAGGCGTAGCTTTCGAGTTGCGTGGGGCCCAAAAACCAGGGGCTGCTTTGAACCGCCGGGACCGGCCAGCCGCAGCTTTGCCTTCGCAACTTATATGCACCGCGAATCAATTAACAAGTTGCGCTAACGCTGGAGCTGATAAAGGTATCTATTCCTTCTGACTTTTCCTTACTACAGCTTACTTGCCGAGTTACTCTGTCCCAATGGTATATAACTGATGCTTGCCTTGGAGCTGAGACTTTTGTATTTCTTATTGTTATGAAAACTGTACAGTTGGACTATCATGAAATTATATAGGCATGACACCGTATTTCATAGTCCTTTTACTCTTCTTGCCATATCAAGGGACATTATTTTATGGAATTCAGGATCGGAAAATCTCTCCACGAAAGCAATTAAATAACGAGTGGCTAATTCTATCCCCTTGACTGCGCGAAGCCTCAGATGTTGTAACGGACTGGGATCTTGACCAATTGGAACCGGGTAAAATCTAGATACATCGAAGCTCTAGTAAATTGGCTGATGGTAGATGTACCAGCATTTTCCTTCGTCACATAGGGGTACATCGCATGTCAGACAACCATCTTCCGTCTGCTTGATATTCAAGCCCTCCGGTGGCTCCGGCTCAACGATATCGTCAGGGCCCGGCCTGTTGAAGCTATTTACATCTAACGGCTCCAGGGCCCGGCGTTTTCTAGCATTTTGAAAGCTCTGTGTTCGAGGGGAAATTCGAATGCCTTGACAGCCCTTGCAACGATCCCTTTTTCCTCTGGGACCAAAATTATGCTGCCAGACAGGCGTAAATTCGTCCCCAGCTCGATAGCGTTTCCTTGATGGAGCTGTCTGACGATAGCTATCATAGTAATACTCACATAGGGCGTCAGAAATCCGGTCCTGCCACTCACTAAGTGTCTTAGAGGGCTCAAAGGCCGGCTGCCCGTCCCGTTGTAAAATGAAGCTATTACAAATAGCTGTCTTAAGCAAAAAGGACCAAGCAAGAGCCCGGGCAGGGCCCCGTCTCTGACGATGCTTTGTCTTCATATTTGCTCGAAGATGATCACCTCTATCTACTGCATTCATATATAAATTATAGTCAGCAGCTATCAACGGCACGGATACTTCCTTGATGCCCTCGTCACCGAAAAACTGTTGAATTGGGCGTGAATATGGCTGCCCACCTTTAGGGCGTTTTCTAAGGCAGACAGCGGTTTCAGAGCCGTCATAAACAGTGGTCAGAAACAACACTAAGGCATTGTCCTTCCATGCGATTTGGTTGACCTGGAAGACGGTCAGTAATGCATTTCCCTAGGGCCCGGCTTCCTAGGGCTTCCTACCTTATTATCCGGCGTGGGCCAGCTCTCGAGCCGGCCCCAAGGCCACATCTGTTGTCCTTTTCTATCGTTGTCCTTGAATTTGACTATCTCACGATAGATCCCACAGTTCGTACGGCATGTGCCGGTGGCCCCTATCCCCAGCTGCCTCAGAGCTTTGAATAGGTCCGGGGACGAGAAAAGGTTATCTATATAGATATGGTACGTCTCCCTAGGTAGCCGATTTACTAGGGCAACAACGACAGCTTGGGTAGGGTTCAAAGCCGGCGGCTTGTTTGATGATCTGTCTAATAGCTTGACCTTCGGGCCCTTACGGGCCTCGATGCCGACGGCCCGTATTGGGTGCCGGGCCTATGCCAAATCCACTGTAATATATATCCCTTGACAGCTAGGACCCAGATCTTGAGCCCTGTGGGCGTGGGCTTCGTCTTAATCGTCACAGTCTGGCTGGACCTCCCTTGGAAGCCCTGCATAGCTTCATCGACGCCAATGATGCTGCCGACGATGACGATGCTGAGGGCGGCTTCCATCAGGACAAGGGCCCATTCGTTGACCTTATTGTACGGGCCCGGCACCCTATTTCTATGTTATCTGGATCATGAATTCGAAGCCGGTTTTTCAGTAGGATAAACCGATCATATGACATATATCGTGATATTCGGTGGGGAGATATTGCTGCCGCCTTTTGGCTCCTTCCAATAGCTGGAGAGCTGTTTTCTGGGTGTCTGTCCATATAGATAGTCATAGCTATCCATATATATATCTCTTGAACGGAGGTCGGTTTCCACCGTCTCTGACGGCTAGATTTCTTCAAGGCCGGATCATTAGGATCAGCAGCGGTCCGATCATTATTGGTATATTTGACCCATTTTGCAACGAGCCAAATAGGTAGGAAATGCTGGAATAGCTTCAACGGGGTCTCAGGGAGCTGTCGGACTTGGAAGGGGCGTTCAGGGACTTGGAAAGGCTCGAATTCGGTGCCTACAGCGTCCAGGGGTCAATTTCCGGTCTTTGTGTGCTATCGTGGGCTTGTTCCGGCCGGCTCTTGTTCATCGTAATTGGAAGCTCAACACCACCTTCGTCAGCAGCTTCAATATCGTCAGCAGCTTCAATATCATCAGCAGCTTCAATATCGTCAGCAGCTTCAATATCGTCAGCAGCTTCAACATCGTCAGCAGCTTCAACATCGTCAGCAGCTTCAACGGCAGCAGCGGCAGCAACAGCTTGCTGCCGGGCCCGGCGTGGCGGCCCTCGCCTTGGTCCGTTGGAAATAGCTTCAGCAGAGGCAGCAGCGGCATCGTCATGCCGGGCCCGGCCCCGACGGCTCTGCCGCTGACTTTTCGATCTTGTGTCAGGCATTGAGGTATCGTAGGAAGCGGCGTACATAGTAAATTAGGTGGGGCAGGGCTAGGAAGTTACTTTATGTACCGACATCATGACTAAGATATTGTGGGGATCGTTACATCATCTGAGGCTTCGCGCAGTCAAGGGGATGTCTACCGCCTCCACCGGTTTAGCCAATACTTTTGGAGTGTTGGCCGTATTTATGTTGTGGCTAGATTCAGGGACATGACCGGAAGTATGCCTTGAATCAGCTTCATCATCAGAATCAGTCTCTGAGCCATCACTAGAATCAGAGCTATCATCAGAATCAGAATCAGAACCAGGGTTCTGAGCTTCTAGAGTCTTGGCCATATTTGTGTTGTGGCTAGATTCAGGGACATGACCGGAAGTATGTCTTGAATCAGCTTCATCATCAGAATCAGTCTCTGAGCCATCACCAGAATCAGAGCTATTATCAGAATCGTAGTATAATGCTCTTTCGGCCTTTATGTCTACTTTGATGCGTTTCGGATTCGACATGATCGTAAAGAAAGACGGAGCAGATATGTAAGATATCGAAGTCAGCTTTATACCAGTCGAGCCCCCTAGGTAGACGGCGATGAGGAGGTTAGGAAGTTCAATTTACGTTAAATTTACGGAATGTACATTTATTCGTATCTATGAATAGAAAATCGTGTATGGCGAATATGCAATATCACCTAAAACTTTCTATTGCTTCTCTCTGCTAGATCCTGTGATCTCAAGTTCATATGTGCTTGAACGTCCCAATATGATCTGAACCAAGATATATTGCGCTTGCGCCAGAAGTAGCCATTTCCTAACCTTGAGCTCACAAGAGGACATGACTTGACAAAGATTTTCTCTAAATTTAATGGTATTGACTCGTGCCATCTCTGCATGCCTTTGAATCATTAGAATTGGTTGTAGGCTAAAGGGCGGTTGTTGGTATTTTGATCTTTTTGAGCACTAGCTTGGACCAAATGTCGGAAAGGTCGAGGTAGAGGAGCTAGTGCTCCATTCAAGGCGAGGCGAAAGCGTAATATTAGCCTAGTCATTAGAAGAACTGACGTGAATCTATTAGTAGGCTCTCTCGAATGAAATGCTGTGGCGGTCGCGGAAGGTTTATGACTCCCCACCGCCTCAGGTTGATGGACAACTCGCACACACGACAGTATGGTTCCGGGTTCCGCAGATCACAGTTCAAGGGCGACTCCATTACATTACAGTACATGAAGTGCATCCAATGTATCCTTTTGCTAGCTTACTACGTTAAGCGCGTGAACCCAGCGGAGCTTTCAACTAGCATTGTGCTCCAGTTTCCCTCGGATCACACTGACCCCACAAGTTTCTACTCTCGCTGCCAACAGCAGCAGATTAATGCGCAATGACTCACTTTTACCGCATAATATGCCTTCGTATGCTCTTTCTGCAGTCGCTCAGATATGCAGGCCATGGCTTAAATCATTTCGGATGTAAGCAAAGAAACCTCCCGGCGAATTTGGATCAAAAGGTCGGAAACAATTATATGAGTCCTCCCATTCGCCTTACTCGATCTCATCGTCACCGGAGTAATTATCTGGCGGCTCATCTGTATACTATGCCGTTTCATCAATCTACGCTGTTCACTTAGCTTTGAGATTCCCTCCAAATATGAGGCTTCCTTGGCGAGACCGCTTCCCCAAGGTGATAGCCGAGACGCCTACCCAAACGTTTCCCCCCAGTGATGTGGTCAATCCTCTAGGCGTCGGAAGAAGCCTGCGACCCAGAAGTGAGATCTTCGTCCCAAAACCTAGCCTTCACTCACGTAAGGTTGGATCCGTCGGAAGCACAACACGCTTTGGACACAGCTGGCTAGCGCGCAAAAACGATCCAGAACCTCCACATCCACTTTTCGAGAAGGCTCCGGACAGGCCCGCCTTTGACCCTGAGGCCTACTGGGCCGAAGATAACAATTTCAGGGAAATCGCACTAGATTTCAGCTTTCTCCGACAGCAGCGTTTTGAACAAAAGCTCGAGCCCATGATCCATGCGTGGCGCATTGCCGAAGCTCATGGCTTTGATCTTGTCTATGTCGCCCGAGTCTACCTGGACACACGAATACAGACGCCAGCCGATGGGCAGGCAGTCATACTGACGATGCATTGCCGTGAAGGCCATTCCGTTCCAGTGAGCGTCCCAAGTAAGATGTACAGTGATATCGGCAAATCCAGCGGCCATATAGAGCACAATTGGTCAACCCTCCCGCAAGGTTTTGCGTGTGGCCATACCTGGCTGTTTGGTACGTCGCCGGGCTCAGATGAGCACGCAGGATCAACGCCCTTGGTCGTTTTCACCTGCCTTTCAAGATGCCTTGGTAGGCGCCCAAGATTCGAACAGCACATCCTCCACGAAGAAGGCGAAGAGTTAGCGGAATTTGTCACGCATCAAGCAGGGTCGTTTCGTTAATGAGAAGTGGTTCGTTATGAGGAGCTTGAAGAATTTGACAGCCCAGGATCCCATTTGGGACAGCGCAAAACACGCCACCGATTTTTTCTTCAACTTGATGCGTCCAGCGTTCATCAGCTACTGGTTATAAACTTCGCACATATTATGAGATTTAGTTTCAAGCGCATAGCATTTGTTCAGACGTCGTGATAGGTCACGCACGGCCAAAATTGTCAGCTTGAGTCTCTTTCCCCGAGTATGTTGCGTATAGGGTAGTCAGAAGCCTTCCCTGACCCAGACACTCTGTATGACATCAAGCCTGTCACCTTTGTCAGCAGCAAAGGTGATGCTGCCTGGGTTCATATATCGCGAGGAACGCGCCTGATGCTGCCGCTGCCGCTGACGTCTCTTGCATTCGCATCGGGTGATATATCGGTGAATTTCTTGCAATGAATGGAGTAGACGGGCCCGCCGAAATCGAACCCTCCTGGTGCTGACCATCATCATGGCTTTCATGTCGCCTTTGTCAGTGTAGGCGGTCGAACGCTTCGCTCGCAGAGTCATTTGATGAGGCGCCTGAAGCATGTCCCATCTGCCATTTGATTGTCGCCAGCGTTGTAGTTTGCGCGAGGTAGGGAAACGAGCGAGGCAAAATAACTCGAATCTCTCCCAGAGTATCAGTGGCAGGTCTTTGTTCTTTACTTCGTAACAATTTGGGGCTCGGTTGATTGGTAGTCATCAGGGAGCATCCTTTTTGGTCAGATTTGACCCCGCCGTCCCGCCATCTCCGAGTGAGTTCACTGGCTCGTAGGCGCGACAGTTACTGCTCCCACGTCAAGAGAATTGCTTGTGGATCTTCGTTCATTGCGATGATATTTGCCTTCACAGCACTCTTTTCACCACATTTTTCTTCAAATCCAGTCGCTATTCTCTGGAACATCGGAAGATGGTAATTGCGAAGTGTGCGGCCCGTCACAGGACGGTTCGGCGGCAACCTCATCCGGCATGACTATCGTTCTGTCGAACTTGCAGAAAAATTGCTGCATGGGCGGATTGCGATGGAATGAGTGGCCGACCAGATAGGACCTGCAAGGCATCACCTAGAGCTTATCATTTCCAAATGGCCTCTGGCCGACTTGACGTCGGCTCTTGGCGTTGTGGCGGATCGCTGCCAGTCCCCGTAGCCAGATAGCCACGTTGTGAGCCTCGTGTATTTCAGCCTCTGATCTTCTATTGAAACTGCACCCTGCAGAAACCATGCAAGGACCCTAAGCGCAATGGAACAGTCGCCGGCAACCCGCTTGTTGATGCTGCCGTGACCCAAGTTCCATCAGGTCTTCCTCCTCGTCCGAACGTGTAGAAAGCGTCTCAAAGGTTAAGATGCGTAAATAAGGCTTTCAAAACTTATGCAGGGTAAGAGACGTATCTACGACTATCCAAGTTAACTATCGGAATGTAATACACATGTGGGTCACGTAGCCGTCAACGACGAAGGCACGCCAAATCTGTGAGGTCGGGCTCTATCTTGGAAGGAAGACCTACACTGGCGATATTGACGAGATCGTACGTACCGTACTATGCAGCATCATACTCCCAGCTAGGGTATTGGTTGAGATCCTTCTAAGCCTTGTTCCATATCTTGAGTAGTACTGAATGTCAATTCCCGCCGGCTAGGTCTTAAGGATAGATACAGGTTTACCAAGACCACTACGTAATCTGAGACCCGAACTCAGTATTTAATAGTATACAAGGAACAGTGTATCGCATTCCTCGCTCTGTTACTTCTTCCAAAAATAAATTCCGGTGTTACAATGTCGGCTCAGTTTTCTTCCATACTTGTGAGCATTTTAACACTTACAACGCTCTTGGTCGAAGTAGCATCAGCTACTGGTAGCACATCATGTGTTCCGCAAGCTTTAGGTACGGTTGATACAATGTGTATGCGGCCACTCCTTGATACTGCCTGGTATCATAACACTAATTACTGGGAAATTTGCTAGCAGGCCTCGCCAATAGGCGCCGAATCTCTCGCAGTCTTGTGGCAAGGGATGAAATCACAGAAGTCTGCAAGATCGAATTGACCCAGGCCATGGCCTGTTCTTGGGAGCTCTTTGCGAAACTGGTTGTCACTGATGTCAATGGACAGCAGATATATTCTTCACCTGAGTTCCCTAGCTTTGGAGAGTGGATTAGTGGTTCTGCACCGCTTGAAGTCAAGGGACAGGGAATGCCCCACGTCCTTCTCGTCGAAGGCGAATTCGACAGTGAATCTATTCAATTTTCCTATGCAGACGGTAAGTTGAGGTTCGTCGCCTCTGCCTATGGGAATGCTTCACAGCAATCGGATAGCAATTCTTGCGCACTGGTGGGGGAGAACTGGGACAACGGTATACTAGGAGTTTGTCCCGCAAATCTGGAGGTAGGGGATATCCACCCTAACGAATCGATCGAGAAGCTGATGGCTCATTAGAAACGGAAATTCATATGCGAGTTCAGGTGTTGAAAGGGATGAATAATGAGAGAGCGTGTCTGCTGTTCAAATCAGGCTCAAGTCGACGATAATATAATAGAGTAGCTCGAATTGGATAGCTCGTGTGGGCCATGAAAGCTACGCGGCATGTAAAACAACACAACACTATTGATGCGCCGGGAGTAGCAGTGGGTCTGCTGCAGCGGTAGCCACTTATGACTTCATTGATATGGCTGTGGGATTGGACAGTGTGTCGCGAGCAATCCCTTGCGGCGCACTGAGACTGACACTTCCTCTAGCTACTGGAAGCATCCGGTTGCCGGGGCTTGCGACGGATGTTTTTAGTTTACGATTTAGCAAAGATGCCGTGGATACCGAGGGCATGAGAATATTATCCCCGCGAGTTGCATGTTTGCCGTAGATGATGGCACATCGTTGATGTTTACAGTCGTTATGATGCGCCGGGGTTGTTCGGACGAAACCTATCCACTTTTGGACCAATTATTCAAGCAACTGAACGCTAGTTTGATAGATCCTCCCCCACGAGAGGCTTTGCTATTAACTCGCCTAAAGGAGTAAGACCGCATATAAATAGGTGGAGACTTAATAGAGTTTCATGAATTCGCTGGAAAAGGAAGAGCTATATTAAGGAATTAAGGACATGCTTTTCTTGGCGTGCGAGGAATGCACGGAGTTGCTTCTACATCGATGGGTTCGGTGAAAGTAGCAAAACGTTCGGCCCCCAACTCATCTGGTGGTAATAGAACTGCTACAGACAGATTCCTTGCGCCAGGTCATGTGACAAAGCACATGACCTGATGTCGCGGGGCAAAGGCGTAATAATACAGGGCCGAGTATACCGCTTTCCTAGCTACGGAGATGATTGTGGAATTTATCGCGGATCTGTTGTAGTAATTCACGATTTGCCTGTCTGAAGGAGCCCGAGACAAGATACTGGCCAGATATCTTAGCGACCTGCTATAAATATAGTACTACTCACATGAAAACTTCTACATAAGCCCTCTGGCGCCTTCACATTCGGCTTGCAGTGGAAGCGTTCATACCATTATTACCATGGAGGAAGAGCCTAGCCACGAAGCCAATCTAGGTTGTGAAAAATGTGGAACGTCCGATTTATTCACAGATATTCAAAAATGCTTCCTTACTACACTGGCAAAATTTATTCCTGGAATTATGGTATTAGAAGCTGAGCTTAGCAGAGGACTAAGTCGGAGGCTCCAACAGATTGGAAGCGCTGGATCTGAGATTTCGCAAAGATTATGTGAAATTGAAGATGAAATGCGGGCGACGAGACAGGAGAGAGATAATCTTGGCAGGGAACTTTCTGTGAGGGAGACTGAGAGAAGTCAGCAAGTTATAGATCTTATGAAAGACTTGGCAGCTAGGATGGACAACCTTGAGGCATTGTCGAAGCAAAATTCACAAAGTCTCAACCATGAGGCCCCTTCTCAAAATCCACTAAGGCGCTCTTTACGTCAGCAGGCACGGACAAGATCTAAGGCACGCCTCCAGTAGGTTCGCTATGAGAATTCGTGACGGATAAGGCCGCCAAGTTTAGTAAAAAGAGATACTTTCACGTTTCAAGCGCATCATTCAAAAAATAGATTTTTCCACACAACAAGTACCTTATAATGCAGTATTTCATATTTTACTATTGATGGCTTGGACCTGAACTCAGCAGGAACCAGACTATTTGATGGAGTTTTGTTGACTGCCGTGGTCAAACAATCCCAGTTCAAGTAAGCCTTTAGGAAGCCAGACTGTAATCTTGTATTGACGTCATCTATGCACCCAAAAAATATCGTTTCTCCTTGAACCTAGATTATGCTATCAAACAATCCGTGCGTTTTTGGTAACATACCACTTGGTTCATATTTAATCCGCCAGTACCTGCCCCCCGAAAAATTGGCCTCACAGCTTTGGCAAGATAACTACCCTACACCTCTGATTAGAGATCGATAAGATAAGGTGCCCAGGTCAGACTTACGTCAGTCGTCTGCGCTGGAGTGAGATCCAATATGCTGACGTGATAAGTAGTAAACCCAATGATGTCCAGCTCAAGGCCAAGCACCAAACTCCACCTTTTCCTAACAGTCGGAAACCTGCGCTCGTGGAGTCAAGTATCTTCGCAGAGTTAAACCCTAACGTATGAAGAATACAAGCCGAAGAATTAGTTAGTACCGCCAGGGCTAGGCTACCGGTGTTTAAGAAACTGATCCAGTATGCTTCATAATACCAACAACTTAGGAAACACCCGATCACGACCGCTAGCATGGAGACGGCAGTTGCTATCAAATAAATTGATGCCATGGAGCACAAGGTAACAATCGTATGTATCTTGTCAGTGTCTGCTGGCTCAGACTCTATGCCGAGGCTCTTCACAAAGTCGTTAATGTTCACCACATCTGAGTCTTGTTAGCCATCACGCCTACCAGATACTAATTTGGATTTGCAAACACTGAAGCAGTACTCCTAGGTACACGTAACGAGCTTCTTCATTATCTTTCGCTTTACTACTGTCCCTAATTGGATGGATAATAGTAAACTGTACGCCAAAGAGGTCCTTTGTGTCCGTGTTATGATTGGCTGTCAGGATTAAGATAATGAAGCTCAGGCTTGTGAGTAGTGGCAAAAGAACTTGGAAAAAATGCCGCAAAGGTCTGAGCGTTTTGGGATAGACGGTCAAATGTTTCGGTGTCCATGGTCCCCATGAGATGGCAAATCGGTCCTGCCAACCATGACCCATAAAGCTTCCAAGCTCTCGAGTAAATGGAGTGATTGCTAGGGCTTTATACGGTCCCGCCAAGACCCTGCATACCCATTCGTCACCAAAGCAGTCGTCCTAAGTCAATTTTATGCTGGTCTAATACGAGAGTGCAATCATAAATATAGATTTGGTTGTACAACATACCTTGAGCAAATGGCCGCACAGGTCTCCTGGCTAACCTTTGTAAAAAGCGTGGCTACGTGCTTCCGTAAGTAAAGCCGTAGAAACAGAAGACGGTAATAGTCTTAAAAGTAAGTTCTGCTCGATAAATACTTCGCCGTGTTTGTTCCATACGATGGGAATTATGCGACCGTACAATAGAAGCGTTGGTTCATTTTCATCAGATCAGTACGCCAGACCTCGTAAGCTGCCACCTCAGCCACTTTTTCGTTTGACTGGTTCTTGATAATAAATGCAAGATATCATGCAATGATTTCTACTTGCGCCACTATAGCATCCTTTGCTCCTCTTCCTAGGCGCTCAATCTGATGGCGACAAACCCTGTGCTTCCAAAACTCACCTATAACGTACACTGTAGTCTAGGCCCCGCTTTAGCCCTTGGGTTGGATGCTCTCGTGGAAAGTGATCTGTTTTGGTAAGCGGCATCGCAGGTACTCAGCAAGCGGACAGACCATCTTTCCAGGCATACCTCTATTTTGTTCCCCCCCGCACTACTTGGAATGGTCATTTAATTATCTATTTTTGTGCTATGAAGCATGAGCGAACTGTGGCCTGTATCTTCTCACTTGTCGCAAAAGATGTTGAGCATCGTATGGAACCGGTCATTCATCCAATCGCTTTGAGGGTAAAGACGCCATAAAAACGTATTGCCCCCCAATTGCAATGGTGCTTACTACGTGTTTCAAGTTCATGCCTAGCCATCACGAACGATGGAAACTTATACACTGTTCGTCGGTCGAGTTAATCTTAGGACTCGGTATTGCAACTTTGTCTTAGCAGCATTCCTTGTAGCCTGACTTTAATGCCCGGCACGGTGTTTCATGATGTCCAATCGTACGGGTCGGTCCGGTAGTCCAGAATCTTGTACCTCCCATGGTGGTGGGGACGATGAGTAGAGCTCTGATTGAAATACAGTAGTGTTGTGCTTGCTTGATGTGTCAAAATGAACCACGGAGAAGACTCTGCAAGCGACACGATTGCCAGTCAGACGATGAGAACCATTATCTATAAGAGCCCCATCATTTCAATCATGAGAATGCTATGCAATACCGCAAGCATGGATGCACCAACCACCGAAACACACGTGCTGAAGGCCACGGAGACATACCTAAGAGATGCTGCGAAGGGTTTGGCCAAAGGCGTCAAGTTGGTCGATCACCTTACCTCCACAGCAAAGGAAGGCTCAAGACTACAGATTGAGATTCCAGCATACAAAAAACTTTTGGACCTATGCAGCATAGGCAAGCCCATAACCGTTGCTCAATATATTCAAGGCGAGTACGACCGTGCAGAGGCCAACTTCCTCGTCGCTTCCTCAGATCAAGTACGGGATCTTCTCAAAAGTGATTATCCGAGGTTACCGATGTTCGTACCCAGGGAGTTGAACCCAAAATCAGGGAACAGACTCGATCTGGAGACATATTTGGCAGTGTTGAGGACGCTCCCTCACTTAGACATGCATGACTTTGACGTGCCCTACGAAGAATATTCAGGTGCCCCACAGCCAACACCATCTGTACAGGCGTTGGCCCGACTCAATCCCGGTCCCGGCCAAGGACCAGTGAACTTCCTGCATCTCTCGGGACACAAGCATGATGCCATTCCGGACTGCTTAGAGGGGAATGCTGATTACCATTTCATACAGTCCATTAGCAATCCAGCTCGGGTGGGAAAGTCTCGAGACTTCACGAACGGCAGTCAATTCCAATTACTCGCTAGTCGGGGTGCATTTCACGAGCCTCATGTCGATCTACATGGTCGGACGACAACAGTTTTCGTTGATTGTGGAGAAAAGCTTTGGCTATTTTGGCCCGGCCAGACCCCAAAAGATGTGTCGGACTTTATCATCAGGAAACAGTACAGGCCAGGTGCGGCGCTATACCTGAGACCTGGGGACCTTCTGATCCAGCCACCAATGACAATTCACGCTCCATTGTCGCTATCCAATGTGTTAATGACAGGGTCTTTGCACTTGCACCCTCGAGGATTGCTATTAAGTGTTAGGCAGTTGAGACTCGAGAAAGCCCACCCGGAAGTGACCAATGAAGAACCATCCCTAGAACTAAAGCAAAAGTTACGATTGATTCTAAAACTATGGGAAGCCAAAGCTGGGCCGTGGCATTGGGGAGACGAGAAAGAGCTGCGAGAGTGCATGAGACTACTGGGTTATAAGAGGCCGCGACGTGGAAAGCGGCGGCTGGTACGCCAGTCTAAGCCTAGTACGGCGGACGTGGGAACTATTAATGTACGATAGCTTTTATCTTCTACTTCAAATATTGTCATCACATGTATACAAGATCATAATTGGAGCATCGCAGGTTTGGCGGATCTGTGATTAAAAAGTAGGTCATTCACAGGCTCCAAGTAATACTATATCATAAAATTTCTGTACCTGTTTTTGGATCAAACCGGATGAAGAAAGTTTCTGATGCCAATCGACTTTTAAGGATGGTTGCACTGGTCTTCCGCATTGGACACAAGTAGACCATGAAATGCCCCAATTTAACGCAACGATTGGGTGGAATGTCCGACGAACACGTCGAATATACGAACACTGGGGGGAGATAGAGGCAGCACAATGGTCAATTTAGACGAAGCAAGCATCTTACGTGGTCCTCTGTGAACATCTTCCTTCTCAGACAGACCCACCGTGCCACGAATGTGAGTGCCAGGCCTCGGACACTGAGGCTGGCAATGGTATGGCACGTATGTTCCTCACGATGAAACTTGTCACGTTCGTCGTTGAAGGTTTCGGCCATCTTGATCCTCATATGCTATGTTGGCCTTCCAAGCTACCTATCGCCCGGTCTAGACTAATTCCCACATCGTCTTGTTGCTCTTCCATTCCTTGCATTGCAACGGATATTGACAATTCACCCAACAATTAGGAGACACCATAGGCCCTGGGGGCTGAGCTTGGGGCTGATAGGATATGTATTCTTGACATGACTTTCCACGCTTTCCGGTTTTGCTGTTCAAACAAAAGCAATGGCCATCTGCGATGCATCGATTGGTAACACTGACCCTGTAAGTCGTGTTACATTTATGACAGACCCAAAACCACGGGTACGACATGAAACTGAAATCTCCACCACCAACCTTGACCACTCGCTCGCGACCGGGATGCCTGGGCGATTAAATATAAGATAGTGACAGAGTGTCAAGCGGGGGTCGCCGCTTTTGCATTTTCTGCTGCTACGAATAGTGCGTAATTGAATCTCTCATTACAATCGTACGATGAACCACGCAATAGGTCCGGTATAGGCCATGTTACATTTTCCAGGCATCCAACAAGGTGTGGATCCCCCGTTTGAAAGAATAAATGTAATGCTCATACGAGCTTTGGGGTTCATCTGTGGATTCAGGCCATTTCTTGGCCGCCTCGTTCATCGGCTGTCTTGGGAAACCAATCATGTACAATGATGCGATGCAAAGAAGGATATGCACAGGTCGTAGCTAGATCCTCGTGTACTTCTGTACCAGCAGCCCAGTCTAGAAGCACCGTCGCAGAATGTAACCTTGGGCAGTGATGCAAGGCCACTTGCTGAAAAAAATTGCAGCTTTCCGGGATGGAGGTATCTAGACGTGTGACTGTCTCTGCTGGAAGAACACAAGCCAATTGCTGTATGTACTGGCAGTTTGAAGATTGGGCCAATTCAGCCCACGGCTTCACATTATCATCATCGAAAAATATTACAACTCGCTTGAATGCAAACTCTCGGCTGACTTCGGCTAAACGTCTACATACTCGACGCAGTGATAAGAATTCGCGTTTCTCCTCTGTTGTCTCATAAAGCACGACTAAAATCATGAGCAGCAGTTCATCCGGTAACCTGGCAAGAGAAGGCATGACGAGCGTATTGGCTTGAATTGGGCCTCGCCATCATATGTAGTAATCTCGTGCATCCTACTTGACAGTCACGGGTAGTTCGCTCTTTGCCTCCATTGCTGCAGTATGCTTATTTTAAGCAACCTAGTCCTAATGAGATATTTTACAGGCTCCTCATGCCATTATAATAATATAGGTAATACTTCTACAGCACAATAAATTCATAGATAATGCTTATTCGACCCCAAAAATGCTCACAGCTCTGAATACAGATGGTCCTGGCTGCCTAAAGGTCCATATCAAAGACTCCCCTTTCTTCAATGTCAGGTTTATGCATCCTCAATTCACCTCCTGCCAAAGAAAGCTTTTCAAGCTTGTCACCATGGCCAAGAAAAATAAGAGGTTTAGACAGCCCGCCAAACTGCAGTATGATGTGTTTTGCGTCATTGCGGGTTCTTTTCAGTGGGTTGCGGCTTCCTCTGATATGTAGAGCTCCTAGACGACTGGATGGTGGAAGTCTCCACGGAAGTCGTCTATATCGTGACGAAGATGGATCCCTCAATGCGACAGCGATTCCAAGAAATTCGAGCCTCGGAGACGACCTAATGATGTGCTGGATTTCGTCCCCCGTGAACTTCAAGCTTGTTGACGGTTCGACTATATCCTGTCTGATGTCCAGGATCAGAGTGCGCAGCGTACCAAGAACAGGATTCAAATCCGCAAGGATGTTTTGCTTTAGTTCAGAGGCTAATGCATGAAAATTTTTCACGCAGAGACTTTGTAACGGTCTTCCATCGAGCCGAAGAAGCCGTAATAACTTCGCTACGCGGAGTGAAAGGACCTGTAACTTGGTGCAGTTCTTCAGGCTTCGTAGTAAAGTCTGGAACGATGGTCGTGAAAAGTGTCCTGCAAGTCGTAGTTCTCTCAAATCTGTTAACTGGTTGGTTGCAATCATGCGATCGATAAAATCCTCAACGCCAGGGCAGAGTTTAAGATCGAGTCGGTGAGGTCTCCAAGAAGGGTTCGGGACAAGATTGCTCAAAGTATAGCCGTCGAGAGACAAACTTGTCAGCCGGTCAAGGCAGGAAGCACTGATCATATCCCGGCCAACCGCAGCGATGAGTGGGGAAACACTGAGGCGCAGAGCTGATAGTCTACTACATCTATTCAGGTGCCACCGTATCCAGTTCGCCTCTGAAGCAGACTGAACATGACCGCAGTTCATCTCCTCGAGGTTCTCGAACAGTGTTTCACTCGGTAGCCAAGGACAGTCAGTGGAAACCGACTTGAGTAACGCCGGATCTGGTATCATCTTGGACAAGATCAGAGACAGAAGCTGGGAATTGCCTAGGCAACAATAGCGTGATCCTTCACTCCTGACACCAATAGAACGGATGTGGTCTGCCAAACTCGGGTCCTGCGTGAGGGTCCGAAGAACGGATAGTGTCTGCTGATCGGCTGCACCATCTGTGAATTTCAGCGTCAGATTTCTGTATAGACATGGCTTGGTACTTTCAAAGGCTGAGCGGCTGCACCGAGCCATCCGACTTTGGTCTGCCACTTCGAGCTTCTCTAGCAACATCCAATACACTTCCAAAGGTACGCTTTCCATTACAAAGTTATTGAGGAGACTCAATTGTGTCGAGAAATCAAGATCAAATGGTGAGGGGAGATACGAACCTTATCAGCGGCCGTATCTTCCGCATGACCTCGACCAGAGCACATGGCAGCTCCATCTGCCCTACCCTCCATTGCCATTTCACCTACAGGAATTGCACTCATCGTATTGTAATGATTGCAACACAGGAGCATTCAGAAACGTACGTACAACTGAGTAGAGGCACTGCATTACGTTTCAGGTTTCAGGGTTCCAGTTTCAGACAGGAGGTCTAGGCCAACTCAAGCGCATTCAGCCTTGCTTCTGCTATGCGTCCCAGCTTGTTATGCGACTTTTGCCAACTGAAACGAACTAAAACAAGTTCCTTTGAACACGCCTATCTATTTCATGGATATTATGACTGTATCGGTACTATATTTGCAGGTAACTGCTGTGTGCCAGTAAATGACCAGTCCTGCGGAAGTAATTTTAACTGTTCTATGTGGATGGTTGGCATTAGGGTTGCCATTGCAAGGCTGAACAGGGAGCAGGTCAGTAAATCACCAGTTTGAACGCGGAAACTGCGTGGCAACAGAAAGGCTCGATCATTGACCCAACATTTCCTCCGTTACTGTACCCGCTCTTCGCTAGTCAGCTTCTCTCATTGTGTCAGTACCAAAGAAGCCGGAGCAATCGACCAGTTCACCACAACATTCACTAGAACAGTTCACAGATGGTGGGGAGGAAAACTATTGGAAATTGTCTAGCCTATTCTATCTTAGTAAAAGATTGCGTGGGGATGTTGTAGGGATTTTGATGTCTACGTAACGGTGGATGTTGGTCGCATGTGCGTAGCCACGACTCCATGTTTACAGATCCCTTGTTAGCCTCCACACCACTGAACACAACTCACCTGATTGAGATGTGAACTGCACAGCGTGCAAAGCATCAAAGACGAGCCACCGATGGCCCACCGGCAAGAATCATTGGCAATGTCGAATCGTGATGATCACGAAGACTCGGACTCTGAACTTATAAAATCGACCCGCGGGACCCCAACGAATCGCGGTACCATTACCGTGGCCTTAAAACCATCGCAGTTCTACATTATTTCCCTCTCGACCCACAACATGATGCGACTGACTTACGAGAAAACCCCACCAGCCACGATACATCGAGTGGATGTTGCGCTGAAGAACCATGACATCTCATTGGCGGTAAGATCAAAATACGAACTCGCATTAGCTAGAAGCCGTGTGGGACCTGACCATCACAAATAGCTCGATGTCATACACCATGAGCCATCTAGCATTCCAACATCGCACGGATGTGAACCGAAATCAACTCAGAATATATTACACGCCCACACAAGGTTCAAGAAGTCGCTCCCAGGGGGCGCCAGCAACTTCCGCGAAGATCAATGCAAGGCTGAAATAGAAGCAATTGGCATTTTGTTCGACGGGAATCTAGACGAGGATGTATACATCGCCTTCATGGCTTGGCTTGCTTTCGCTTGTGCCATGGATGACACGCTTGAAACTTTGGAACCGCGGCTAGGAGAGCAGGTGCTTGCAGAATGCATCGCTATCTGTGAGCATTACATCAACTGCACGAGTCGCGACTGTCAGTGGCAAAGATCTGTGGAGCAGAGTGGGGCGAGCGAACGTAATGCTTGCCTAGCAGAGGAAGACCATCCCCACGAAGTGGAGGACCGGATCCAGCATCTGACAAGAGCCCTCCTTGGCCACTGTGCTGGACATTTGTCGCGGGCCAGCTTCACGGCTTTCTGTGAGGCGGTTTGCCTCGTCTTTTTAGCGCATATCCGAGAATGTCAATTCCTGCAACGAAGCATTGCCAACGACTTTGTCACTTACATGTCCGTCCGCAGACGCACGATTTCCCTCGATCCGTTTTTCGAGGTTGTCAAGTGCGAGATGCTGCCGGCGAAGATGCGAATGCACAATCACTGGGCGAGGCTGCAGGATGCCATATGCCGCGCCGCTGGGCTTCAGAACGACCTTATCGGTCTGGAGAGAGACCTGGAGGATGCCGAGGAGCTGAACGCCGTCATTGTGCTGATGAGGTGCGAAAGCCAGGAAACGGCCGCTTCAAAGCTGAACCTAGCGAACTTGGCACAGAGCGTGCAAAAGGTAAATGACGAGTACAACATGACCGTGGCCAAGGCTGTTGATGTGATTAGAGATATTCACGAGACTACGGAAGGAAAGGTGCGAGACCGAGTCATGGAAGTAGCTAGACAAATTTCGCTCTTGTGCAGAACTCATCTTGAGTGGTGTGCCTCGGCTAAAAGGTATCAGGTTAGTAGAGCACCCAAAATTGGCCAATAAAAATGCTTGTTCAAGCTGAAGAGGGCAACCGCATTTTGACTTCGAGATCTGGGCGAATCAGCAACGGGGTGTCAGCCAAGTCAGGTTGTACTGGGATTGCCTTGGTCCCAATCACATCACTCGAAAATCCGGGGCACGTTGGAAGTCTCTCGGTGCTGAACTGGGCGGTCTGGACCTAATGAGCAATCAAGTCCGTGGGTGAACCACATCACAATTGCGGGAGCGCTCCTTGAACAGCGATAATCAGTATAAATCTTCATTTGTCTAGACCGTTCGTTCGTTACAGTACCAGTAATGTAGCTAAATGCTGCTTTAGAAAGAAAATAAAATATTTTTATGCATGAGAGTATCAGCTAGTACTCATCATGTGTACTCATCATGTTACCTTATCACCATAACTATTACATAATGTACTAAATGGGGATTTTCCTTTTTGCCAATGCTCTTTTCGACCCTCCTTTCCAGCGAGCGATTCCCAAACAGCGACGTGCCAAGCTCGGCAAATACACCACCCACCATATATTTTGCAAACTCGGAAAATGTTCCACGGCTTCTCTGGGAGAAGTGCAGAGCTGAGGTCGAAAAATCTGACCTAGACTGTGGCTTATAATGGTGCCCAGCGTCCCATGTAGTCGCCTTCCGTTCAGCTGGCTCTCATCCAAAAGTCATAGGTAAGGCACATAGAATGACAAAGACCGACAGCATGAAGTACACAAATAGAGACGGAGGTAAGCTGATGGGGATTTACGAACAGTCGGGTCGTCTATCAGTGGAGCGAACGCCGCTACTTGCAGAACTTCTTGGTCATGTAAACTATGCCCCTGGCATTATTCTATCCGTCGGGAACTCCCTGAATACTACTGCACAGCAGCTTGGACTAGGGGGCCAGATGTCACATGGAGATGTGCATCTACATGCCAGACCGAAGAGCGAAACTCTGGAGATAATTTGTCCGATTGAAGCGAGACAGATCTCAATACATGACCATCGTCCCGGAGACGTTCTGGAGTGGGTAACAACAGACAAGCCTCACATTCTAGCCTCTATTTACGCTCTCATCTTCGGCCCCTTCGTCAACGTGGTTTGTGTCTGCGCATATCGCTTCCAGTCTGTGCAAGATTTGCAAATCTTTCTCGAGACTTGGGCGCTCTCGGCCACCAGCACGGCGAAGTCCTGTGGGCCATTGCCACGGTTGGTTGTGCTGACGGATGGCTCACGAGACAAGGCAAATGAGGTCGAGATGTTTCTACGTCAGAAATCAAGCCTCTTGTTGAGCGCCGCATTCTCCGGTCTGGCCGTGGAATCTTTGGCAGCCGACACAGGGTTGCTTCAAGGGCGCCTGTGTCGAAAAGCGACGAGGACAAGGAACTTTGTATTATCGCAATGCGCCGCCTCCAAACGGGAAAGGGAACTCTCCAAAACATTGCTCGACCCCAGCAACCTAGTCGCTCTATTTGCAGAAGCCCACGACTGCCTGCTCAAGAACATTCCTTTCGATCCCATTGTAGCCGCCCGGGCAGCATGCCCCGTGCCTTCAGATTGCTCCAAACAAATCGAAAGCTTTCTCACAGACTTTTGCGATGACGACTTTGCGTTACCCTATTTGGCCTCAGCAATCCGCATGGACGCCTATCCAAAAGGAATACACGGTTAGTACGAGACCGGGTCGTGAGTTTGTGTCCCACTCGCGAGCTTTCCACTGACTTACGATCCTCAGAGTTTCGTTTTCCTGATGTCTTCGAGGCTCTGTACCTAGCCCACTGGCAGAAAGCTGCTCAAGCAGCGGGCTTGAACTCAGATGCACAGACTTCATTCCTGGGCATCGTCAACAATCCCGAAGCCCTGATTGACATGACGGAGACATGCCCGGCGGATTTCAGCAGATCTAATGCATCAGGCAGAGGTAGTTGCAGCAGCGAGAGGTGTCACATAAATAAAATAAAATTGTCTCGAGCCCGGTGGGAAAGTCGAAAGGTTACCAAGTACTGTCCGGTGTGCATCGTCCAACGGGCAACATACCCGCTTCCCTGCGGCCACCTTTTTTGTAGGGACCACATTGAGCTATTCGGGAAGCCTTCTTGGAGCAACACATTCGTGGTTGAGCAATGTATCTGCTGCCAAGCTCGCTTCGAAAATGTAAGCTTTCACTTCCGGCCGCCAACGAGGGGCGTCCGATGCCTGGCCCTGGACGGAGGTGGTGTCAGAGGTATTATGCACCTCGAAGGCCTATCTTTACTTGAGAAAATGATGAGACACTACCTCCCTGACACGCCCGTGATAAACTATTTCGACATTGTGGCAGGCACAAGCTCAGGTACGTGCGTGGGGGGGGGGGTCGAGATCGTGTGGGAGTGGCGCAAGAAAGCTAACCGGCACTGGAACGCCGTACAGGTGGCATTTGCATCTTGACGCTAGCCCACATGGGGATGGCAGTCGACGAAGCGATCTTGCAGTTCATCAATCTAAGCCAACAAGTCTTTGTCGCGACCTCGACCGTCGCAAAGTGTTGGCACTTACTTACTCGTGGTTCTATTTACGATAGGCATCCCATTGACAAGGCGCTCCAGCTTCATTATGCAACAAGCACCTTGACTGACTACACTCCCGCAACGGCCCGAGCTGCTCAAATACTGATTCCGGTCAAAGGTGTTGAGATCCGTTGTTTTTGACGGATCAATGGCTATTCCGATCCATTGGTGGCTGGGATGTGGATGTCTTGTCTATAGCTTCCGCTGGTTAGCGCTAGCCTTTCTTCTTCTTTAATCAATATAATATGCTCATTTCAACAGGTTATGAGCCCGGAAAAGCCACCATACAGCTGAGTATCCTCCTAATCATGATTTCCACTATAACTCGAGGTCTAATCGCCTCCTTCCACTGCGACAAAGATACTCACCACACCTTACCCGAAATTTTAACCGAATAGTGATTTAGGAATCAAACACTGGGTTTTGCACACTTCCCGGCCTCACCCGTCACCAGCCTCTCGATTAAAATCCTTGCGCAAAACTTTCGCCATAGACTCGACCTCACGATGGCTTCACACGACTATAATTTAAGAGCTCGACCCCTCTTGAAACCGAGCTTCCTTTGTTTCCTCCACAAGCAACATTTTTCCTCATCGTGTCGCTGACCTTGACGGATGTTCTGTTGCTGGATGCTGTTGTTTAATCTTGTTGAATATGTGGCAAAAAGGAACCTCTTGGAAGCTGCTGGAAAGGAAGGAATTTGCCACAGGAATATCCCCACCTATCGCTACAGGCTGATAAAGCAGCTATTCTAGTTGATTCCACATCGCTTAGAAAAGGACCTCTGAGGCCTTGTATCTCCGAGTGGTTCCCTTCTAAGTTTTGAGTCCTGGGCAACCCACGCCGACACCGACGACTCGCTTTCAGACGCAAGTTCAACCAACATTTGGGGCCTTGAAGTTACCTCAATTGCCTCATCAGAACCAGGAGAAACCCACGTTACAGCCAATGGGAGCTCCGACTCATCCGTTACCGATACCATCGACAACAACGAGCATTCCAGCCTCGCGCTCGCAAGGGACATCGCTAGGCTGAAGAGGGAAGATTCACCTGAACCTGCCCTTCACTCGTCCCACGCCTTCTCTCGTCCAGCCATCAAGGAATCCATCCTCAAGCATGTCGGCCTCGAAGGAATCGACAGGAACACTTGGCAACCTAGCCAACATCCCGAAGCTAGAATCAACAGCGGGATGGATCAACTGGAGCCGAGAAATGAAGGATCATCTCACGATGTCGGGTTATGGAGACTTGTTCAAACGAAACAAGGACAAACCCACCGGCACCAGCGCCGCGACCGTTGAAAAGATCGACAACTGGCTCTCCAAGCAGGAACGCGCGTGCGGAGCCGTCCTCAATCGACTTGGATACAACGCCAGGGAGCAGGTAAAGGACAAGGAGACCGTCACGGAGATGTTCAGTGAGCTTGAGAAGCGCTTCAAACCAAAGGGAAGCGCGGTTTTCCAAGAACTCGATCGACGATACAACAGCCTCACCCTAGACCAATGCTCGGGAGTCATGAACTTCGCGGAACGGCTGCGAGAAGCTCAATCTGAACTCTTGCAACTAGACGAGACATGCAAAATCGGCACGCCTCAATTCATCAATAAGTTCCTAACCGGACTTGGCCCCGAATACGAAGTGTTCCTCACTGCTTTCTACCAAAACCACAACTTGCTGCCCGAAAGAGGCTCCAACGGAGAAGTAACCAAACCTGCCGTCACATTCGAAATCGCCCTTGCCGCAGCAGAGCAAGAGGAGATGAACATTCAACAACGAGAAAAGACCAAGATACAACAAACAGCTCTGCTGGCTGGAACACGTGGTCTTCGCAAAGACCGAGTGACTCAAACATGCGACCACTGCAACAAACCAGGTCACAACAAGGCCGGATGTTTTGGCTTACACCCCGACCTTCTTGAGGAGTTCAGGAGAAAACGAGCACTTCGGAGTGAACGACGAGAAACCAAGCTTGAGAGGAGAAAGGAGAACTCCTCGTCGCTGCAACCTGACGAGGATCACACTGCCGCCGTCGCCTTCTTAAACACGGCCTTTCTATCTCTTCAACCCCAGTTTGGCCTGGCTGCATCAGAACCATCCAAACTACTGGAGCGAATCCACGTATTGGACAGTGGCGCCTCCTCCCACACGTTCTGCCACCGACGGAACTTTACATCACTCGAGAAATTCACCGGCTCTGCCATCAACGGCATAGCTGGCTCGGCCATTATGCCTGAGGGGCAAGGCACATACACCCTCAAAACCATATGGAACAATACCAAGGGAAAGACAACCTTTCATAAGGCACTTTACGTGCCAGGCGCTCACTGCAACCTCATCTCAGTCTCAGTCCTTGAGGAAGATGGAGCAACTATTCTATTTCGAAAAGGACGAGCTGTCGTTACAAACCACGGTAAAGTCATCCTCAGCGCCACTAGGAAATTCGGTCTATACGTCATCGACGAAGATGACGAACAACTGCACACCGCTATGGCCGCCTACTCCGTCAGCGACCCCAAACTGCAGATCTGGCATGACAGGCTCGGCCATTTGGGAGAACAGAACTTACATTGACTCATGAAGATGTCCACGGGCATCACTCCTCTATCTGACTCCAACGTCTGTGAAGCGTGCGTAAAAGGGCGCATGAAGGAAAGGCCTCATCGCGGATGCATTCGAAAAGGAACAAGACCACTGGAGAGCGTTCACGGCGATATCGCTGGCCCTTTCTCAGACGAAGGCATCGACGGCCATAGATACTGGGCCTGTTTCATAGACGATTTCACCAAAATGACCTGGGTCTCTTCCCAATCAGGCAAAAGTCCGAATTTGGCAACTGCTTTCGAAAACTTCTGGAACAAGCTGAGACACCAACCCGTCGCTGCCGTTACCTTCGCCTCGATCGGGCGGGAGAAAACCAAGCTGATACAATCACTCTCTACTGCGAAAACAAGATAATTGAGATGATCTTCTCTGCTACCGAACAGCACGAACAAAACGGGGTGGCCGAAGTAGCAAACCGTGTCCTACTCGAGAAAGTCACAACGACTCTCATCCATTCAGGACTGGAAAAGAAATTCTGGCCATACGTCCTCAAATCCATGGCATATATACGAAACCTCTCACCAGCCTCGGGTCGTCAAATCACACCTTATGAAGCATGGCACAAGGAAGTGCCGGACCTCTCCCATCTCCGAGTTATCGGCAGCCGAGGCTTTGCAAAAATGCCTTCAGCCAAACGGAAGAAGATGGACGACAAGACAATCCCCTGCCGACTCCTCGGCTATCAAGGGAGCACAAACTACGTCTCTTAGTCGACGATGATGGAAGAATATTCTTTGCGAATAACGTCGTGTTCGATGAGGAATCCCTGCCGAGAAAACGAATTGCATCCGAGCAACCAACTGACGAACCCAACGCAAAACGGATGGATCTCACACCATCTCTTCCAACTATACCCCTAACCGAAAACATCAGAACAGACGAAGAGATACAGGCAGCCCTCAACCAATCCTATCTACCGAACCAAGACGAGCCGAGCTTCCATGTGGAACTGGGGACTCCAGAAAGAACACAAAGCCCCGACGGTGTAATCAATGAACACCAAGTCCCAATGGAATCAACCGACCGTCATTCCGAACTACGCTTTCCAGTACGGGAAACCCGAGGACAAATGCCATCGAGATACACAGTCCTAGCTCAACAAGACCCAGAAGCTCAACAAAACCAATGGCGTTTCACCATGATTGCCATTCATCTGGCCATGATCGCCAACAACCTCGAACCGACCGAACCCGAAACCTTTGCCGAAGCAATGAATTCGCCACATAGCGAACAATGGATGCATGCCATGATTGACGAAATCGACTCCTTAACGAGAAACGGCACCTTCATACCAGTCAACCTACCTCCAGGAAAACATACTCTCCAAGGCAAATGGGTATATAAGCTCAAGCGAGGAAAGGATGGCGAGATTACCAGATTCAAAGCTCGCTTCGTTGTCAGAGGCTTCGAACAAAAGAGGGAATCGACTACCACGAGACGTTTGCCTCCGTGGTCAAGCCGATGAGCTATAAAATGATCTTCGCTATCGCTGCGGCCCTGGACCTTGAACTAGAACAAATGGATGTCAAAACTGCCTTCCTTTACGGTGGTGTTAAAGAAGAAATCTACGTCACTCAGCCACAGGGCTTCGACGACAAATCAGGCAAAGTCTTCCGACTGCGGAAGGCTCTCTACGGTCTTAAACAATCTCCCCGAATCTGGTACCAGACATTATCTGATTTTCTGAAACCCTCGGCTTCAAACCACTCAACGCCGATGTTGGCGTTTTCATCCGTGGCACAACCTACATCGCCGTCTACGTGGATGATCTCCTAATCGCTGGTCCCGATAAGGAAGAAATCCGCCAAATCAAAGCCGCCTTGAGCAAGAAATTCGAAATGACTGATCTTGGTCCGTGTCAGTACTATCTGGGAATGTCCGTCCGGAGAGACAGACGCAACAAGGCCATCTTCCTCTCCCAACGAGCATATGTCGAGAAGGTCCTACGGGAATTTGACATGTGGGAGAGCAAGCCAGTCACAACTCCCTAAGCACGTCTAAATTCCAACCTGTCCCAGACGAATACAAAGCGTCTGAAACGACGAAACTATGGTACGCAAAGGCAATTGGTTCACTTATGTATGCCATGCTTGGCACTCGCCCAGACATCGCATTTGCCGTCTCTCTCTGCAGCCGATATCTGGGAAACCCAACCAACGAGCACGTCCAAGCCGTCAAGCGCATCATGAGGTACTTACGAGGAACGATCGACTTGGAACTCGTTTTCAGCGGACCACTCAGACCGTTAGTTGGGTACACCGACTCAGACTGGGCTGGCGACCACGACACTAGACGGTCAACGGCTGGTTATGTCTTCAATGTCGGTACAGGCGCCATCAGTTGGAGCTCCAAACGACAACCAACGGTCGCACTATCATCCTGCGAAGCGGAATACATGGGGCAAACACAATGCACCAAAGAAGCGATCTGGCTACGAGGGTTGCTGCGCGAACTTCTGGCCCAATACAAACATGGAGACCTTCAAACAACTATCCTCTACGGGGACAATCAAGGGGCAATTGCAATGGCCAAGAATCCACAGTTCCACGCCAGGACTAAGCACATTGACCTTCAATGGCATTACGTTCGAGAACGAGTCTCGGATGGAGACGTTGAGCTCCAATATGTCCCAACCGAGCAACAAATTGCAGATGGACTTACGAAACCCCTTCCAAAAGACCGTTTTATCGTGTTTCGCAACGCGCTGGGCCTCTCAATCCATGATTCACTGTTGGTCACGCAAATATGGGTCATGAGAAAAGGTGGTGACCGGGAACACCTAGCCAACCGACACTCCCGGCGCCGAAAGTCTATTATATCAAATTCATACGGTCTTTTACCCTTTCCATCATGCCCCAAGTGGGAGAAAATGGGAGCCCAACAGTCTATCCCAATCATCGAGCCTCCAAGTGACCCACAAGTCCTCGGTTCGGAACCCTTCGGCTTCCTGCAACAAACCTACAACAGCTTCAGCTGTATCTGAGCGCTCATTACGTACATACCAGAGCCATTTCATTCAGGAACGTACCACACAAGAGCCAATTGGAAAGAATCCCATGGCAAACGAACACGATCGAGATACAAAACTACAAAACTACTAACACAGCAAACGCTGTTGGATTGGCTTCCTCAGCCTTAATAACCACAGTCCTACAAGACATGCAACGGAACCTGCTCAATCGGATCCGGCCAAAGAAATCAAAATACCTCGACGATCGTAGTCGAAAATACCAACAAATGACAATATTAATGTCCTCTATATTTATTTTGGAAAAATATAGACCTGCGATGAAGTGGGAGATCTGGGGTGTTAAGGCTCCAGTGATCGAAGAATCCAAGGCTTCATTCAAACATCAAACATCAAATAATCTGGAGGATCTGGGGTGCTAAGGCCCCAGTGACCGAGCAATCCAACGCAGGTGTGGTAATAGAAGCTCTTTCCTGTTTTTCACCCACGAAGGTGTTTTTGAGGTTTTAATGAGGCCACACTCTGTTACGCAGAAACATCTCGCACCAATGGCTCGAGTGGGAGTGTTGAGATCCGTTGTTTTTGACGGATCAATGGCTATTCCGATCCATTGGTGGCTGGGATGTGGATGTCTTGTCTATAGCTTCCGCTGGTTAGCGCTAGCCTTTCTTCTTCTTTAATCAATATAATATGCTCATTTCAACATTTTGATCAACCCCCCAACGACGAAGGGGAAAAGAGATGAGTCGACAAGCCAGCGGTGGGGCCACAATTCCATCATTTGCCCATAACAGAAGTCTCCAGGTTTATTCTCGTTGCTCTCCATACAAATGGCTACATTAGCTCCAGTTCCTTAAATGATTCTAATATCGCCATCATTCCGTCAAACGATGTGGGGGGGAGCTAACTTACGGAGCGTGGTCCCCCACCCCCACCCTGTTCAGGGGAACCAGGTGACCATCGTCATCTGTGGCGCCCAATCTTCAAAATTTCTCCACAAGATTGGCGTTAAGTGGTCAACAATCGCGTCGCACCTTGGCTCAGGTCACACAAACGAGACGGATTTTTTATTACGCGATACGGAATTGCAACAGGAAATGACCTAAGCAAATATGTCACATGCGGTGTATGCGAAGAGCTATTGTGGCAAGCAAGTTTCAACAAAGATCGTAGACAGACTCGCCAAGTTTTAACTTTGCTCTTACTCCTCCCGAGGACCTTGGGATTCCTTCAATCACCCTTTCCGGTTCACATGGTAAAATCGGCGAAAGATGCCTCCCCAACCCATGATATACATATGCTACAGCCAAACGAAAGGGCGACACCTCAGAAAAGAACTGTAACTGCAGCCAATGTGCATAACATCTCTCTGATGCATGTGCTGTAAACAGCGAGCTTGGGCCTACCTACCCTTGACCTCGACTAGAAGTCCATGAGGTGTACCGGCCCACTTGAGTAAACAGGGTCTGCTCATATCATTGTCGTTTTGTCCTTCGGCTCACCTTCCGTATCTACAGAAGCTTGTTGCTGCAGACTAATCCAGTCACAAATGCTCTTCATGTGCTTGAAGCGCTCCCAGACAGCAACCCGCAAAGCCGGATACTCTGCGTAGCATGAAACATTCCAGAGAATGCTGCCAAGAAATATTATTGCACAGAGTTTATCAAAGATAGGCTCGCCCTCGAATCGCGACACATCGAAGAGGAAGCGTCGGCGTGTGATGAAGAGTAAAGGCGGCTCAAAATTAAGCATCATGAGGTTACCCATGAGGCTTTGTCCATGCCTGCAGGCTTTAACGCAGTCCGCCTGGCAGATGAATGGGCACTCTCTGAAGGCCTCGATGTCAGCCCCTGGCCAGGTAGTAGTCGGCTGCATCCACTTCAAAGGAGCCTCTCCAGCTTTGATGCTGGTTCTCAGAGCAGGGCAAGAAATAACTCCCAGGGACAAGACATTGTCTAGACGAGTGACAATCTCGGCAGCGATTGTATAGAACTCTACTGGCGACTGGGCCCGCGCGAGCTTCACCGGAGCTTGTACCCGCTCAAGGAAGGAATAAACACGTAAAGACCTAAGTTCGAGGATGTTGCGAGCATAACAGGGTAAGAAGAACCACTTGGTATTCTCTGGGAAATGCAGAGTAGTTGGGTCAAGTTGTGCCATTTCCCACTCTGATTTTTTCCCCTTCTTCTTTTCTTCCCTGTTCTTCCCTCACTCTTTTTTATGTTCACAGTTGTTTGAAATGGAAATGAAATGAGTAGTTATCACTGCTAGTAGCAGCCTTGATGACAGAAAATTATGCTCCAGATGGTTACTTTTGATGGAGCGGTCGCTGAAGTAATGCACTTGCCTTTGGTCTTATTCCGAGAGGACTCTCCGTGCACTTGAGAATGAAGGAAGGTGACGGGTGACAATGGCCTTATTAGCATAATATGGCTCCCTTCCGAGTCATGATATCTTTTGGGGAATTTCACATGGAGATGCCCAGTTCACTTGGTAGTTATCTTGGGAAAAGCTGATTACAAAAAAGTGTTAGGTGTTTTTCTTGGTTCTTGCTCGTCTATGTAAACGTTTTCTGGATTGTTCCGGCGGGGGCTTTTCTGCGGATCCTCCACTTTCGTAGGCTTGATTATGGCGTTGATATTGTGCAGGCAATATCTTCTCGATAGCCGGGGCCTTGGCTCGTAATCTTGTGAGCCTGTTGACCAAGGCACCAATTTTGACTGTTCTCCACACCTTATTATACATTATGTTGACCTTCTTCCACTTGATATCACTCAGTCTACAGCAGATGATAAATCGACTTTGGAGTGGAAGCGGGAGGGCTTCCCTGAGGGCTTCCGAGTCTCGTCCAAGCTTCGACTCGTCGAAGGCTTTCTGCCCCTCTGCAAGGAAATCTTTATATAGAACCAGAACTCCCGATGCGCTCGGACCGGTCGAAGCGATCGAGATAGGCGTGCTTTGAGACGAGGGAATCTCCAATTCCCGATCAGCTGTTGTTGGCCGGTTCCAGTCGACGGTGTGCGTACTTCTTGGAGACTGAGTCGATTCTCTTGTAAGCTGAGGGAGTTCGTTGATGGATGGTGTATCAGGGGTATCGACGAAAGCGTGGATACTCTCCGACTCCGTCTTGTACGACAGATGAGCAGGAGCCAAGTCTGCTTCGTCTGATCCGTTGCAGGGAAGGGACTCTGGCAAATCAAGGCCGTCATTGCGGTCTAAGTCGTAAGAAGGCAATTCTGATTCGGAAAGTGCATCATAAAGAGCAACGTCCCACTCATCTGGCACACCATAGAGAATCAACTCTGGTTCGCAGAGAGGGTCGTTTGGAACCACCTCGGATCCAGGCGATATCCCGTAGAAAGGTATTCCCGACTCGGTTGATGCATCGGAGAGGACAACTGGCGATCCGTACGATGCATCATGATAAATCAGACAAGGCTGGGATGAAGCATCATAGGGCGTCATCCAAGATTGGGGGGACGCTCCGCAGGAAAGCAAGCCCGACTCGCTGTACACATGGCCTGATTGCGATTCAGGTAGGGTGCAAAGTGCGCTCGAAGGATCCACGTTGTTGTAGTCCACGTGTGATCCTACAGCCGTTGGGGTATTCGGTAGGAGATAGTACAGAGGTGAGTCGGGGCAGTTGAGAATGTAGTACAACCCGGACGTTGCGCTTATTGGTTGATAGTGTATTATCGGATCGATTCGTGTGGACGCTGTCGGGTCCCAGAAGCCGTTCAGATGACCTGGCCACGGGAATTGAGGTTGGAAAAATGTGACAGGGTCGGATTCACTGCCATAGGAGCAGGGACCGAATGGAGTAGCCCATGGGATCGAAGGGGGCAGCTGCCTCTGCTCGCCTTGCTCGGCGTAGAGGGATGACATCCTGAGGGATAGGAATGTGCCAAAGAACAGACAGGCGTGAGGTAACGCTCTCGGCGAGGATGTTCGTCGCCCGGGACCAGCAGTCAAGATCTGGCGGTTAAACTGTTATATCTCCATTTGTGAACTCACCTTCGCCGGTGGATTCCTCCGAACTTTGCCCCAGCCGAAACAACAGCTCAGGCATCTGAGATTCGAGCTAGGACAAGCCGAGCCACGTTGCTCCATCCCGGGGCAGCCCGCACGCCATGCTTAAGCACGCTAGCATCAGCTCCGCGAAGGCAACTCCCGTGTTTACTAGCTCCACTAGCCCCAAGGGAAAGCTAGGGCTCGATCGTAAATTGGCCGGCCGCGAAATACGCACCCGGTGGGTAGGGGATACGAGGTAGAAGTCCAGGAGCACCACTTCCTGCCGCGCGGTTGGGGGAGCACATCGAACATCGAGTCATGTACGACCATGTGTAGCCAGCAGTTGGCACGCTGCCAACATCACGGGCAGTGTGGCGATGAGTAACGATGTTTCATATTCAGTGCATAAAGAAAGATCACCTCCTACCTTCGAGGTCCTGTTGTCGATGAACGGGATATCACATGATGCATGTAATATGCAACTCCCCTGTTGAAAGTGGAATCCCGAAGGCACTACTGCAAGGTTGATGGGGCACCCCCCAGGTCCATGCTTTACAGAAGGCAGTTCACCGTTGGCACTAGACACTTCACCCCCGCCATGTCGGTGGGAGGAACATGACGACAAATCGCTCGTCGTTGTTTTCTTACATTTCTTACATTAGCGCCTTAACCGGGGCGGTCGGCTTCCGGCGCGGACGGCTTCCGGCGCGGACGGCTTCCGGTGCTTGCGATGATTAGTTTCTTGCATCCGGCGTCCGCGGCTAGCGTCATTCTCAATAATTCGTGGCTTGGTGCAGTTTTTCGTGGATCCTGATGCATGGTGCGAACTCGGCATGAGATGACATCCCGCAGTGCCCGCGACCAACCAAGATGGATCGCATAAGCTGGAAGGAACGGGAGATGAGACAAATATGGTTAGCAGTCGATTAGGCAACTTCTTCTGCCACGGCGATTGTGGGTAAGGCAATGAAACGGTCGTGCATGCGGCCATTCATGACGTCCTGGCTTCAGCCTCGTTCTGTCTTTGCGGTGGAGACCAACCTGATTTCAGATTGCGAGGTGGAAATACGCCCGCAACTCCACGCCGTCTCCAAGTACCCTGACGCTATTCCGCTCTCTGGACAAAAGGATGGGCGACCGTATGCTATGCTCCGCTGTGACGCTGAACGCATCCGTAATGAGCCTTGAGAATACGGCGAAGTCATCATTGTCTTTCTCATACAGTGTAACGCGTTCTGATTTTAGATGTTGGCTCTAGTATCTGGATCGTCACCGATAGTGGGCCTTGGCCTTTTTCTTCCCACCTTGTTTTTGCTTCGGCTTTTCCTCCTCTACTGGGCACGTTGCATGTCCTGGGCTCCATGTTGGCGCAGCAAATTTTAAGTAGACCCACCACTCCTTACTCAGTGAGGTAGGCACGCTGTTGACACTTCAATAAACCTGGAATCACCCCATGTCGAATTATGCTCTACATCCCATGTTGTTGCGTCCGGTCTTAACGTAGACCAAGTTCTCGTCACAGTAGGCGGTGATTGTGGGACAAGCAGTATGGCCGTGCTTTCTGCCGATCAAACGTCCCGCATCACAACGTACGTACTAAAGCATGCTGATAAGATCCACTACGGAAAGGAGGGAGGATTGAATATGAGTGGATGGATCATGGTGAAGTACTGGTCTGGTTTCGCTTGCAAGCAGGTGTTTAGCCGCATATACACTAAATTAGTGTCTTTTCAACTATCAGGACACGCCTCTGGGGAGAATTGCACCGAAATCTGGCCCCACCTGTTCGTTCCCCAACTGCTTATGACTTCCTGTCACCATGGACCAACCGAGCAGATTCCAGTTCCTGTCCAATTTCCATCTATATCCGATCGAATACGAACTAGACGCTATATTACAAGGGCGTCGCTCGAGTCGTTTGCAGTGCAGAGATCACCACGTGGTAGAAGCCATGCAGAAGTGATGCTCGCGGTACCGGTATCTGCTTCGTAACTTGATCTATGGCGTTATGTCCTTGTCTACGATGCCCTCCTGGATAATAGCCTTGTGGAAGGGGTATATGTATGATGCCTCCTCGGGGGGAGGGGTGGCATGCTTCGGCTTCGCCAATCAAAAGCTCGCCTCTGCTATGGGTCTTGCTTTTCGCCCCCGTCTCGTGTCGACCCGCGCACGGCGGGGGCTAAGTTACTTTGGCGATAATTATGGATCTCACAACGATCGCCCGCCAGCGCAAATCATCCCGTTGACTTCCAGGGCCGTAGTCCCTTAAAGTCTTGATTGCAAACGACACAACGAACAAATCACATCCGCTCGAACGGGATGGAGGGAATATTTTTACCCACTGGCGACATGCCTACCTGTTTGGGCTTCCAAGAAGCGACGGCAGAACTCCGGACCTGGCTAAATATAACTACTGCTGCATCGACGTGCTTGTGTGACAATGGCGCAAAAGTGAATGGCTCAAGTTGCCTAATGGTCTTTCGAGACAAGTTAGGATTAATTATCCGACGGCCAGAAGACCCTCGAGTTACGAGATCGCCTTGGAACAACATTGAAAGAGAGAGCGCTACTGCAAAGACATCCAGGCGGAAATACCAACACCTTCTGGAGCCGTGAGTTCTTGTAAGTTCTCCGTGATCTGTGTAGAGTGTGGACTCGGGCTCACTTGCCAACGGTTAGGCGGCTGCCCTGCATATCAAATCGAGACAGCTTCTTTTCGATCACACCAATCAATGATCACAGTCCTGTGTCGGGCCGTAATACAGTCCATAGGTTGTGAACTCATGCGCTACCGGTACCGGCACCATACACTAGTTTTATCTTGCTTATCACGCCAGCAAAGACGGCCAAGGCGAGAAATACACTCCACCGGGCAATCCGAGGATGGAGTGTGAACCGATAATCACTCAGCTCGACGACCTGCTGCGTAAACATTTCGATACGGGTCGACCGCTTAAGGACGGCCCAGACCTGCGAAAATGCAAGACATGCAACAGGGTCGTTCTCTGAACAGCCGCCAGCATACACGTTCAAAATTGTTCCAGAAAACATGCTGCAACGGAGGACCTAGAAGCCCCGAATATTCCAAGGGAGCCTAAGGGAGAACTTAAACTATCAATAGAGTATGACTATGGAGTCCACGCCAACGTGGTGGACGATTTGACTCTGGAGCAGGGGCAGAGGATATACTTTCAGAAGGCCGGCGTTCTCACTCGCATTGAGCCATAGATGGTAGTTGAATTGAAAGGTGACACGATTGAGCGGTACTGACTTCTGACCAAAAGCCCTCGTGGGGCTTTGCCGGTTGCTTTACACACAAGTCACGGAGCCACTCTTTCTACCAAGGTTAGCCCAAACAACTGCGACACCACTTGCCCAAGACAATATAGGTGGCGTGGGACAAGTCTTTTTTGTAATTCTTTGCCGTTTCCTCACAACCTCGGTGTAAAATGTGGCTCGAAAGGTGATTTGTATTGGGCAAGTAGAGTAGGCGTCCAGCAGCATGCGACGACGATCAACGACACTGACACTTTTCGGAGATAACGGAACGTCTTGAAGTGCCTAAGAATCAAACGTACAAGAAGTTTAGAAGATAAACCATGACACCACTTGGCCCGATCAATATTTCCAGTCCTCCCACCCACAACAGGCACCTGGGTGGTCACAGATTTAACAGGGAAAGGATTACAACAAAGGCCCACATGTGGGCGGAGTGGATGTCCGCGTATATGGAGACTCGACCATCCACCCCTCTTCTTCACCCCCCACGTCAGCCTCGAACGTCCGTAAGGGTAGCAGCTGGTCCAGTGCATGGACGAAATGTATATAACTAAGATTTAACCATGATTGTACGTTCACCCCCAAGTAGCCGCTCGTACCCAGGACACCATTCTCGCCAGACGTTTGTCAACTCTCTGAGACTGCTCTTTCTGGTTCTCTCCAATTCGAAGGAGTTCTCCTCCCTTCGGCTGCAGCACCTTCCTATCTCAAATATTCGTAATGGCTCGCCATACGTCACCAGCAACTTCCGAGACGACCGCCAGTGAAGAGACCAATACGCACAATCTTTCACATCCTGTAGCCCGTGCTCACGAAGGCGCCACTGATGTGTCCCTGCAACCCTCCTTGTCCGGCACGGCTTGTCCGGGAGAAAGCCGACAGCCAACGGCCAGCAGCCTCAAAGATCCGCAACCTGCGTCATCTGAGACCTTCCTCCACTCATCCCAGAATGAGCATGATCATCGCCAGCTAGCTCTTGAGTTTCATGCGCAAATAGTAGGGCGGTACATGACCAACCCCGGTCGGTGGAAGCAATCACTGCCCGACGATTCGTCGAATCTCCCATCTCATTACCCAAAACCTTCCGCCGACCAGCAGAAGCTGTAAATGGCACGCAACTCATCGGAAAAGCCATAACAGTTACTGCAAACGTCTATAAGAAGCAAAAAAGAAGAAAAAAAAAGAAGAAAAAAAGACCGCGAACCTCGACCAACCAAGTAATCTGCAGGGACTGGTCTCATTACCGCACAATAGACCTTGCTAACAAGGTGGGCTATGCAGTCTCGGGTGTGTGACGGGTGCCTGACATGCGCTCGGAGAATACTAAGAAATTTTCACTGGCGAAAGAGAGTGATTGCCATTCAGTAGACGAGGTAACACATCGGGGTCCGATATAGATTAGAAGCTTGGCCAATCCTGTAGTTGAGGACATGTGAGATTGTTTGGGAGTGGAGGCATCAACGCCACCTCATGTAACATAACTGGATACGAATGATGTCGAGGCGAATTGTCCAGGTTCTGGGCGAAGAGTGAACCAGAGACCAAGGAAAGCCTTTGATAAATCTCACAGCCAGGTCATGTATTTCATTTACTAATATACTTGTGTCCGTACATACCTTCATCAAGGAGAGTCTTTTCCATTCCCAGGGACGAGACCGTCCCGAAACCCCCGATTCTCTGGACGACAGCAACTATTGAGGACTTTTTAAACTTTCCACTTTTCCATATCCATAATCATGTTTACGCAGCCTCTGCACGTTGGGCTCTTGTGGGGACCTTGACGCGTCTCTTGAGTTGAACATTGATGTCATCAATAAATGTGAACCACCACCTGCGGACTGTCCATTGAGTATAACCGCGATCCGGGTTAATATCCAAGCTAATCTTTTTGTTTGGTTAGACATGCATTGCATAAGCAAGCTAGAAATCCAAGAACTTACTTCATAGCGGGTAAATAATGTGGTGATGATTTTGTGTATCTCAACCTCTGCCATGTAGCGGCCGACGCAAATGCGATTACCTGCCCCGAACGTCAAGTCGGCATCCTTGAATCTTTTCATTCGCGCCATATACTTTTCTTGCGTCTCTCCGTCTTCTTGCAACCAGCGTTCCGGGTCAAAAGTGTCCGCATCTACCCCGTATACCTCCTTGTTCCGTGACAAGACCCAGGGATTCATGCCGACTTTGGTGCCCGGACTGATGATGCGGCCATCAGAGAGCGTGAGACCAGCAGAAGGGACGACCCTCTCGAGGATGCCGTTGATCACGGGATGCATGCGCATTCCCTCTTTGATGACGGCATTCAAATAAGTCAAGCGGCATGTTTCTTCGAACTTGGGTGGGAAACTAAGATTTGCTCCATCTAGCTCAGCCAAAAGCTTGTCGTGTACTGGTTTGTTCGACAAGATGTACCAAATGATGGCTTTCATTTCAATGGCCGTTGTGTCTGCCCCAGCCAAGACCTTGGGGCGTTAGGTTTGCTTGAAAATGATGGGAGCATGAGACGTACATTGAGCATGAGGTAACTCACGACTGCGCTATTGTCAACGATATGCGGATGGGTGTTTTTGCCTTCCAGGAAGTTATCCAAGAAGTCCCCTTTCTCATCTCTTTCTTCAGTCGTGAGACGTTCCGTAAGGCGCTGAACGCAGTAATCCGCCGCCCCCTCGAACGTTGCAAATTTGATGGGGCAATAACGATTCTTTCCAAGGAGCCGGTCGAGCCAAGGAATCTGTCCGACCTAGTCTATGTAAGCGTTGAGCTGCATTTGAGCTTCAAAAAGACGAACACAACCAAGATACCGCATGACTCGTTCTCCTGTGTGGATCATGTCGTTGACATCCTTGCCAAATTTGAGGAACCCCATCTCTTTGCTAAAGGTCATCTCCCAATCGAGCTCCCATGCGGCTATGCTGAGTTAGCATTTAATTGTGTGCTCTGACAGTTTGGTTTCTCCCTCACCAAACTCTATCCACCTAGCAATATCGACCGCTTTGCCGACCGTCCCTTCGGCGAGGAAACGAGACTCAAGCGCCCCGCACAGGTTTCTTGCTACTTTGTCTGCCAGATGTTCCTTGCTGAGGATAGCTTTCAACTTGAAATGCTTCTGATACGGTGCGAGATGGCTAGCGTGTGACTCCTTATCTCTATCGCTGAAGATGTTTGGATGTCGCTGCCCTTGCGACATGGCGTCTGCGACCTCATAAAAATCGCTCTAAAACCGTAGTGAGTTGATAATGATTTCCATCCTTGGTCTAAGTCAACGGACCTTGGCAAACTCGCCTCGTGTGGAAAAGATTTGGCGAACCAGGGCAGGGTCGCTTAAACTGACCATGTTGGGACCGATTCGTACTGCGTAGCCATACTTCCTATGTAATTTCTGCTGCGATTGAGTTTGCGTACAGCACCAGTAATCGTAAGCTCGCCACAGGTCGGTGAACCTTGCGATCCATGGCCCTGGGAGCGACCTCAATGGCGAAGACGCGTATACATACGCCGTTCGTAAAACGAGGATCGCCAGGACGAGGGCAATCGCCTTAACAGCTAGACTGACCTCGGCCATCTTATGACCGATATAGTGGAAGATTGGTAAAGAAGAGGAAGTATAACAAGCAGTCGATTCTTATTGTTCACAGGTATCAATACATGTTATATACAACTGCGGTACGATGAATTCGCACACATTCACATTTGTCACTTAAGCGAAGTGGGCTACGTTTGCAGTTCTCCACATTGGAGCTTGTGTAATCCACTACGGTCCTCAAATAACATCCACTTCTTGCGTTCGCCAATCCTGTGGGTTAATGACCCGTCCGTCCTAGCCGTGCGGGAAAAATTAAGCAGTTGTTAGCACCAAGGTTACCGTAACCCGAGGCAGGAGGGAACAGCTCTTGATTGAGCATACTGATCTCTTACCAGACAGAAAGCGTATATTCCCAGCTTCTTATCATCCTTATGAATACAGTAGAAGGTTCAGTACGCAGCCCTTAGTAGGCACATAGCGACCGACAATCTCCGCGAAAGTAACCGCGAGGAGAGGGTTCTGGGAAATCACTGTGATGGAGCTTTTCTAGCGCCGCTTTTCCAGCGCCCGCACTAAGCATCGCTTACCCCATAGCGCTCCTGTCTTGAGCATTAGTCTAACTACTTATGAACCTCCTCATCGTTCGGTGGGGAAGCAGGGCCCATGCCTTGGCTTGCTTGGGCAAAGGGTGTCGCGGGTCTCTTGGCTAACCTTGATTAAAAGTGGCTCCATGTAAAGCATAGGTAAAACCCGCGATACTTCGTTAATGAGAAGACGCTGATACGGTACCGGAACCTAAGTAGTTACCAATTTCTAGTGTACCGAGGATTACAGTACAAGCAATGGTTTCATGGAAGCGAGAATAGCGAATAGCCGATCATATTGATATAAAGTTGACGGCAATCCTCGGCGCCGTTCGTCACCTCGCGGATGCTCGAAATACCCACAATCCATTGTGAGATACTGCGACTTCAATTCTTCCATCTCTTCGTCGTCGTCCGCCTGGTCACCCGGGGAGTAAAGCCGACCATAATGATTGAGGGTGTCCGTGGTGTGTTGGCGTTGAGGCAGAGCGAGTCAACGAAAAGACCTTCGGCTGGGTGCTCTTTGGCATCGAGACCTTTTTTTCAGCCTCCTAAATTCTCCCCGACCACCATGCCCCACCCGGTTCTGAGCGGACAATCTTCGGGCTCTTGGCGCCCCTGTATGCCGTGGTAAGTAGAAGAGGACCATTGACCGGCACGAATGCCAGTTTCGTTTGCCGATATACCTGGTCAGTGTGTCCATCAACCAAGTAAAGCAAAATTTGGACTCTCTACTTGACTTGGTTGACGGGACCCTCTTGCTTGACTTGGTTTACTCGGTAAGAGTGGCTTGCTTTGCTTGGTTGGTTGACGTTACTCGACTATTTTCCATTCCTCTACGGGCCCCCTGTCGTAGATCTATGCTAACATGCCGCTTCGAAGCAGGTGCTTTTGACATTCAATCGCCGCTACAGTGTCCGAACTGAGCCGGTTCCGTTCATCCGTGATGACCTTCTTTGCCTGTGAGAAAGCACGCTCACACTCAGCGCTCATAGCTGGGCAACTGAACAAGTCAAACGCCATCTTGGACAGGATTGGGTAGTCAGATGCATGGCGAACCCACCACTCCAGAGGATCCTCAACATCCAGATCAGCCTTATTGGTCCTCGCCATAAACTCATCCAGCTCAGAGGTCCGTTTCACCCGCTTCTTTCCTCGTGTAGCTGACATCGCAGTGACGGCAAGCCTCTGACGACGCTTACGAGCTTGCTGGAGTGGATCAAGTGTCGCATTGCCATGAACAATAGCCTTCTCCTCTAGCTCCTCCAACTCCTCCAGCTCCAGCTCCTGTCGCGCTCCGTCCATTAGGCCCGCCTCCGCTTCTGCCTCGTATTGTGCAAACACCTCCTGCACCACTCTCTTTGCCCCGCTGATCCATTGCTTATTGTGGCTCCATTCAAGCTCAAAGTAGGTAAACTTATTGGCCGGATGCAAGGCAACTGCGCATCGATATGCAGGACTGGCGTCTGTGAGGCCAAAGTATTCCTCAAGCTTGACACGAGCAGCATCAATAGCATGGGAATAGTATGTTGACACCACGTCAGGATGATCATCTGCGAATCTCCCAGCCTCTTGGAGCTTCTTGAAGAGTACATCCAGCGACTCGATGGTCTCGTGGAGTGAGCCATGTGATCCTTCTCGGCCAACTTTGTTTGCCCGTCCTTCCATGCGTTTTGTTAGATCTTTGAAAGGCTTGAGGATAGCATGGAAGTGGCCCAGATCGACCCAATCCTGTGGAGTCAGGTTATCGCCCGAGATATCATATCCCTCACCCACATGGCTATAATGGAGAAAGAATAGATCGATTGCGTGGCGAAGTTTCAGGGCTCTTTCAATCATGGCATATACAGAGTTCCAGCGGATGCCGCCATCGACCAGGACTCTAGTATAAAGCTGTTCAATGCTGCCTTCTTCGTAAGCCTGCAAGATGTACTGTTTCAGCCGCTCCCGTCGCTGGTCGCTTCTGTTGATCCACACGCAGAAGTTGTGGAGCTTGCCGATGAAGCTCTGCTTCCTCCATATCTCAAACCGCTCGTCATCGGATGCGCCACGGAGCTGTTGCTCCAGCTTGCTAACGCCTTGTCCAAACAGTAGAGCTTTGACGATGAGGTTCAGCATATGGCCGACGCACCGAAGGCGATTTTCGCGTCTGATTGTCGGGTGCTGCTCTGCTAGCTCCAGAATGCATACATCGTTGCTTCTAGCGTTGTCCATCATGAAGAAGCCCATGAGTGGTGAGATATCGTAGAAATCGAGGGTGGATGACAACACCTTGGCAATATTCTCGCCAGAATGAGGCCCCTTCAGAGGGGAAGGTCCAGAAGAGCGGTTTGCAACTTATGCTTTTCATCCAAAAGTGAGCAACAATGGCAAGATAGTTTGTCCCTTCTTCCGATGTCCATGCATCCACCGAGATATGGACCTTGCTTTTGGCGGAATGGAGCTTTGCCCTTAGCCAAACGCGTCTCCCACCATCGCCAAGCCACTTCTCTTTGACCCAACTGCTAAGAGTTGACGGGCTTTTGGGAAGGATCTTGTCAATGTCTTCGAGATAATTGGTAAAAATCTCATTCGTGCGCCGATGAGTCGCTTGACGAAATGTCAGGTCAAGGACAATGACCCAGTCAGTAAAATCGTCCTTGAATTTCAGGTCGTCGAACACCACGCGCCGGCTTCCGAGGTATGGCGTGAGGCTTGCTGTCCTCTTAGCTATGCTGAAAGGATCGGATCCTGTTGCTTTGTAACCAAATTCTTCCAGTCTGTGCTGCTGTTTAAGGTGGTAAATGATGCTGGTCGTGCTCTCACTGGCAAACAGCGCAGCATCATGACGGCCACTAATATGGCAATACTTGCACAGCCAATACTTGTTGTTCCCGTCCGTCGTAAGTTGAGCGCCGTGCCTGTAGATTGCTGAAGGCTGGGATTTGGAGTTGATGACGCGCTTATGAGGCTGACGGTATCGAATGGATGGTACTGGCTTCCTGTCGTAGCGGATTTTGTCCCAGTCGATAGGGAAAAGGCACTGAGAGGCGTCCGACATCCCTCTTTCGTCCGAAGGCGTCGAACGAGTGGTCTCATCATTAGTTCGAGTTGAGGCGGAGACAGGAGTGCTCGGCCGGGAGGGACCGAGCGACTCAGAAGGAGTCCTAGGACGGGTGGCTTCTTCGAGCCTTCCATGAGACCTGAAGAATGGATGCGAAGACATATTTAAGATGGTAGCATCACTAGGCCAAATCTACAACCTTGGCTTTGCGGAAAGTTTGAGAAAGAAAAGGAGATCCTTCAGGGTGCACTCATTTCAATCAAAGAATGGGCCAATCAGGGTGCGCCGCTGTTTATAGCTTGCCCTCTTAAGGTTAGACACCCTTGGCAGCTTACCCGATTCGGTAATTTGGTCGAGTAACTTGAAGTTGACTCGAGTACGCCAAAAAGGCTTGCTTTTGGTTGGTCGGAGGAGTCCTTACTCGTGGTTGCTTGTTACGTAATCAAGCAACCTCAACCAACCAAGTCAAGTAACTTGGTTGTTGGACACTCTGTACCTGGTCCTTCGCCATCGCATCGACACAAACATCATCTGTTCACTTCCACCTTTTCTCTTTCGCTATGCCGTCCATCCTAAGCCAACGATGGCAGAGGTCACCGTGTCTTCTCTGCCGCGTGGCCTTGATAAAAATTCATCCAAATTCGTCCAGATCGTCTGGGTTATCGATAGCGAATACACCAAACAGGATAACGAGATGTACGGGGTGCTGAATGAGCCAATGGCATCGGCTTCCGCTTCTAGAAGCTTGCACGAGTATGGCGCGCAGGCGATTACTAATTCCCTGAGAATCAACAATTGTGTATTCATCCAATTGTGTATTCATCCAATTTGTTTTCATCTACATACTTATAATGTATAACACTGCCGCAATAATTTGTTACCTCTTCGCATTTCCTTAAGTCGTCACAAACAACCCCAGGAAGATGAATTATGTCAAACCCCGAGGGTTTGAAACCGAGAATTCTGGCTTGGTTGGAAAACATCGATGGCAAGAGACATTGATCTCTCCCAGAATGAATCAGATAGCTAACGAGTCTTAGGAAGCCAACAACCCCAACACGAAGCGTGCGACAGGCTCAGTGACTCAGGCGATCTCAGCGACTGTCTTTCAGAGTTCTCGGTTTCTGATTTAGAGTTAGCCTCATTGTTGATTGACAACTTCGAGTCCCATCCGGCAGACCTTGAATTTTCGTCAGAGCAAGGACTCCTCAAGTCGGGTGCAAGGGAGGAAGTAGACTCCCAGGACCCTCTGACTTGCCCATTCTACAAGCATGACCCGCGCCATTTCGAGCACTGCTCGTTAATAAAATTGAAAGACATACCCGCCCTCCTGATCCATCAACTGATGCTCACGAAACTCCGATAAAGTGTCCAGTCTGTGACAAACTGTTTAAGGAGCGAACAGAGTGCGATAGTCATGCAAAGGACAGAGCATGCCAACCGGTGGCGAAAAAAAAGGCAATCCTTCCTAGCGTTGGTTCGGCTAAGTTCAATGCGCTATTAGGAGTGATCCGAGAGAAGCGGTATATTGAAAAGAAGGACAAACACTGGATTATAGCCGTTCCGCCTTCCAAGACGACTGAATTGTATCATGACTTTTGGAAGATACTCTTTCCGGGCGAATTGCTGCCAGCATTGTCCTAGTCAGATGAGCGAAACGCTCTAGCATAGCGATACAGACTTCAAGTACTACTATATATATTTCTGCAGCTTTTTACTCAAAGCCATGTTCACCGATGTAAATAGTAGAAGTAAAAAGGCAATTTATCGGGTCGGTGTCTTGTGTGTTAACCAGTGTCGGCTAAGGAGAATATGCGCCTTGCTGAAGAGCGTCCAACACGGCGGTCTCGCTGCGTGCAATCTCTAGCAAGACAAAGGTTCGCGTCTACCGGTACATTACTGTAGCGAGAGCCGTATCACAGTCAAACACTATCTCGAACCCGCCATCAAGTCAGAGCCCGTTGACCGCCGCCACATCCCGCTGTTTTTTTCATTGCTCTCGATCCTAAAATCGAGGCCACATGCTTGATGAAAGTGCGCAAGGTATTCCTAACGTAGCTCAGCCATTGTGAAATAGAAAACCCTTACCTAAGAACAACCAGCGGGGGAATATTGGCGTGCGGCGTGATCTATCACCTCATCCCGATAACGCACGCCTAACAAAGCATTTGTCACAGCATGATACCTTGGCACTACAAAGTCGTTATGTCAATGTGCGAAACTGATGCTTAAGGTTTGATCGAGGTAGTAAACAGCTAATTGGGCCACGTGCTGGTATCACAGCAGATAGTACAATAATCTCGCGCCGTCCAGTCCACGGGCCGCATTATGAATGTGCACTCAATTAAAAGATGCAAGGAATCTCGGGACTAATTTTGTGCTCGATATCACTTCCACTTTCCATTGTGGCGCATGAGTGTCCGTCAGGTACGAAATGGTGTCAGGATCGTTGTGGAAGTCATGTTGACACTTGCTGCGACACGCCTGATGGACAGCAGAATCTCTGCGGCCCTGGTATTCTTTCGCGTTGTCAGTAGTCATTAGTGTTTCAAGAAGCTGACAAGTCATAGGTACCAAGTGTTGTGGTTTCGGCTGTTGTCCCGGCCTCTCATTCGATTGTGTTGATAACAATTTATGCCGACATCCTAATGGAAGCATTCTGCCATTAGAGCCAAGTACCGGAAGGCCCAGCACATATACAATGACCCACAGCGTCGCCTCTGAGCTAGGAGAAACCAACGAGACACCTGCTACATCTGGTCAAAGGAAGGTTTCGGCATCACAAACTCCATGCTCTCTTGCGGCTAGCTCTGGGACTACGCAGAAACCCATATCTACTTATAACCCGGAAGAAATTCGTAAGTGCGGATCTTGTACATGTAGCCCTCCAGATGTTTAGACGTTGGGGGCAGAATCGACTCACCAAATCAAACAATATATGGCTATATCTCAACATACCTCTCGAAAAGGGAGCTAAATAGCGAATAAGGGTCTCTAGTTACCGGAAGCCAATTAAAGTTTGATTGGAACTCCATGAATATTTACCGTGGCTATGAATAGTGATCGATCTACGCAATAGTCGGTACAACCGTTGGAAGGTAGGAATATAAGAGCATGGATCTATGAAGCAGTACAGTACTTCACTAAAAGCCAATGGCAGAGCGCTTTGAATATCAAATGGTACACTTGTTGCACTACGTTATTTGAGTTAATGTAGGCCGCTAGGCGTATATCTCGGTGTCTTTTCGGTTGCGAAAACTCATAAGCAACAAAGGTTTAAACTATTCGCTACCATCCAAACATTTTGCGACTATTGATTCCAGAACGCTTCCCCCTCAACGACGTATAGAGTCTACAGACGGCGCAGAGGTAACGCTCCGACCGTGAAGGGCTAATTTCCCTTTGATCCCATGGTTGGTTCCAGCATCCGGCTCATGATTGTAGATCAGACGAAGGAAGCAAATAACTTCCGCATAGGCTTCCGCACTGGTCTCGTTAAATATGTTTTGCTCCTCGATTACTAGGGCTCCTAGTGCCTTCTCATAGTTTTCCTTCATAGATTTCGCCTCTTTGATTTTTCCTAGTTGAAGGATCTTTTTAAGACAATCCATATACTGTTTGTTGTTGCCACCTAGTACCTTGTCGATTTGATCAATACTTTTTCCACTTGAATGATAAATGATATGTAGAAGAACTAGAATCCTAAAACTCTCACGATGAGTTACCTTTTCACCCGCTTCTTGGAAGGCAAGTTGTGTTCTTGCTAATTGCTTAGCCAACAAGGTAAAGTCGTCTACGACCTTTAGGAGGCTTTCATCCATCTGAGGAGGTATAGTGGATCAAGGCTTGAAGAACATTGACCACGGAAGGCGAGGTTTGCTTAAATAGACAATCTCTCAAGGTCGTTGCCAAGATAAAAGCAAACAGCGGGTCGAACTTAATGCACGATGAGTCATGCTCGCTCATAGACGTCTTTTTCGATATGCTTAATGTCTCATCGCTTAAAGATAATGCGTTCCCTTCCGTCCGAGCGCCCTTCATAGAGTTTCCGAGCTGATCAATAACTGGAGATATTAGGTCACGATCTTCACAATAGGCACTTTGCCTGGACCTGGTCTGAGGATTCGGGCGCTTCAACATGGGCTTGTGGAATCAAATGCTGACACAGGACAACTGCATAGTTGTAGAGGCTGTTCGGCCAGCAACCTTTCCCTAATCGAGATTATGGGCCCATGGCGGAAGCGCTCAGGTGAATGTAAGATACAAGCGAAATAGCTTGCTTAGAAGAATGGATCCTATCTCCGAGCTTCGGAATAACATTGAAAGCTGCTTAATTTATTTAGTTATTTATATGTTACTAACACATGATACATGCCAACGTCATGGTTCTACGTATTGGTCAACTAGTCAAATAGGTCCTTAAGCCCTCGCATGTGCTCCTCGCGACAGGTTCCGTTATATAACAAGTCATGCTTTGGTATCCTGCCACCTGCTGTGGGAATCTGTAGGAACACTGTCTCGGCCACTCCGCTGAATCTAGACATATGGCCCTTACGGCTTAAGCTTGTCGTGTCAGCTGCAAACAAAATGCCGAAAGGACCTGCGCTAAAGTGAAACTCTTGGGCTTCCTCAGGTACCGAAAGATAAGCGCCGCCAGCCATCACGACAACCCATCTGATGCTTCAAGTCAGCAGGGAATAGGGTAAGAAAACAAAGGTGACTGGTCATGGCAGAACGTACTGGGGATGTGGTGCATGGTGCCACTCGCCATTCTGGCCATTGGAGGCAACGCCGTACGTGATGTTGGACACTTCGCCAATTTGAAGAGAGGCGCCACCTTTGAACCCCGCCTGATCTGAGACGGAGAAAGGGGTGTCCAGTTGCCAACATTCGAAGATCGATACCCCATGACGAGCGTTGATAGCAGTCATGTTAAGCTTCCGAGCTGCAATAACTGCGAAGCTGGAAGCAGATAGCAAAGCTGCCAATAGGTGCATTGCGAGCTAGCCAAATCAAAAGGCAAGGTGCACGTTTCTAGTTTCTTAGAATGTGAGTCCTCCAATGTGTAGGGTAGTATGTGTCATCTGCTGCCATGAAAAGGTTTCTGCAAACATATGTTATAGTTGCAATCTGTAGTAGGCGCTCTGGTGTACTACTGTACCTCTAGACTCACACTCTGTGCCAGGAAACCCTTACGATTGCGAGAGGGAGCGTTGTATGCGTTGGCCGAAATGCGCGCATGGATTTACGGTGAAGCGGAACCTTAGGTGGCTAAGGGCTTTAGTTCATCTAAGGATAAATCCAAACCATGGCGACCTGTCCAGCCTTCCATGAGATCACAGTATCGACGGATCGAGCTCACGTACTGTATTGCATGCAGTCACTGTGAGGGCTGCGGTAATTCATTATTATTTCGATGAGTTTTCGGTTTGGGCGATGTAGTGCTAAGTAGAATCACTAGGTACTGTATCCTCAGACGGAGGGCAAGTCGAGTCACCAGTTCGAATCACAGATGGCTACGCCTCAAAGTACAGGCTGAAAAGACAGGACTTAACCGTCTCCTCCGTCCACGCAGTCTGGAAATTTCGCGCATTACTGAATGGGAATGATGCGGGGTTGATGGTCGCAAACAATTGCAGAGGGCCTGTGAAGACGTAATGCAGAGTTTACACCGTGGTTAATACATTATCTCTCAGGCTCGCATGTACACAGATGGCTGTGACTTTGACTCACTGTCAATAAAACTTACAATATAGCCGCCGGTGTCGGTCTGGAGGATGGCCGCGCATGACGTTTCGAGAAGTTGTGACACTCAGCCCAGACGGATCTGGCCTAGACCCAACAGCGGACCCATAGCCAGTGTTTATCACAACGTCTTTGTTCGGGGTCCCCGGTAAATGCTTTCCATTTCTGCCCGTGCAGGTCGATGCAACAAAAGTCACATTAAAATGCTTCTGGTAGTCATTGAAGCCCTGGCACTCCAATCGGAGTAGGCCATATATTGTCTAATCTCCGGAAGTAGCTGCTAGCACGGTGCCGATACGAACCGGAAGCCAGGGGCAACACTTCCTGGCGCGACATGTGGGGAACTTAACTCGAGCTTGGAAAAGTGAATCTTTCGGGAGCCCGGCAACGTGGCAACTCAAACGAAAAGGCAGAGCGTGCTAAACATTCACGTCCTCGTTCCGAAGACCCCCAGCAAGCGGGGGCGTCGAATGACGCGATCACTATACACAACACGCACTGATACAATACAATAATACAATACAATTTATTACGCCCGGCAGCCTGTTCAGGCCGAGAGGGCACTGGTCACTAATGCGTACATACAATGCCTGATTTTCGTCCTCGACTCCCTCAGCCCATTCTCTGTGGCATTTACCCTCAAGCATATACCAGACCTTCCTTTGCACCCTTAATCACAACACTCATTTTTGTAATCACAATTTTCCATTCTGTTCCGCTCTGCCTTATTCTCCCGCGGCTTTAATAGCGTTGCCAGCGAACTAGCTTGAAGGCTATTCTTCAAGTGTTCAGTGTCCTATCTTCGGCGGCTGAAGCGACGTCCACTCTTGTGCCACGGGTTGTTCGGTCGAGGGTTTGAATTAGTCACCTAGCATAAACAGACAAGACTTTTTGTAAATCCAATCTCAATATCGCATATCCAGCCGACCTGTGGCTATGGCAAATCGTATAGTTGCGCGGACTGCTTTCATATCTGGCGTCCACTGAGCGCCATCTGATCGTGATTTCCCTCCCAAGTAGAACGAGAGGTTTCCTCTTTGCGTCTCGGTGCATTGCAGCATTTCAGTCCTGTGCACTGTCCATTTCCTGCATCGAAAGAGAAAATGCTCCACTGTTTCTATCGCTTGTCCGCACGCGCATTGCTGCGATGCTGCTATTCCAATTCGGAAAAGGTATCCGTTGAGCCTGCTTATGCCTGTCCTGAGCTGTGCCAGTATGCTAGCTTCCCTGCGCGATAAGCTGTCGTATAGTAGGCGAGTGTGTTTACCAGGGAGCGCAGCATCAACCTTCTTGGAAAACTTCCCAATGTTACCCGGTAGCTGCTTATTTGTGCGCTGGCTTGATCGAGCTGTATTCAGCGTCGTTGATCGCATGCCGGGAAACTTCAGGGTGCGGTAGCACCGTTCTCGCTCGCGCTTCGCGCCTCCTTCTTGGCCATCTCCAGTAGCCCATGGTCAGCGCTTTTGGGCATCCACAAGATAGCCACCATATTTCCCTTCATCTTCAAGGCGTCAATGGAGTCATATGTGCATCCAATGTATTCTTGACCGGATTGCTGGCGAGGGTTTCGGATCGTCAGCACAACCGCTTTATTGCTCGTCAAAAGTGCCACACTTCGGTACTTAAGGTCGGGCAAGTGCCTTAACGCATATGCCATCGCCGCCAGTTCTCCAGCGAATGGGTTCTGTTCTGTTCTTATGCCGAGTGTGAAGGAGAAGCGCTCAAGGTTTGGCCCTCCGCGTACCGAGGCGGGAAGGTCTATGATGCCGCCGACCCCAACCACTCCGTTCCGTGCTGAGCTGCTCACCGCAACACGCACTGCCCAGCCTAGATCTGCTTGTGCCGTCCCCGGGATACCCCCATCTCCATCCCTATCGACCATGAGGGTCTGTACCCGCTCGGCCCAAGGTGCTAATGTGAAAGGGTTAATCGTTTCTAGTTTCTCCGTCGGGATTTCATTAAGTGCCACTGCCACCTCGTAGAATGGCGAACGGTGATATCTTCTGAACTTCCGGATGCGGGCTGTGGAATTTCGAAGTGGGTTGGTTGCTGGCAAGGTGTGTAAGTCGATCCACATCTTGACAGCTCGCCTCCAGAAGCGTTCGTGTATACTGGGGATATATGCCTCTGCTTCTGCGACGCTTGTTGCTACCGTGAGAAAGGTTCCCACGATAGCATTTGCCCCTATTCTCTGGACCCGATTGATTGGACTGCTTCTTCTATACTTACAAGCGTGCATCCATACGTTTGAGGCGTAATCCATGACCGGCGCCACTGTGGCCGCGAATAGTTGTCTTGCTGTCTTTGGGGTCAGACCCTGAGTCTTTGTAGTTCCATCGCAGCTCTCAGACCCTTGGTCGCTGCCCGTGCAATATGGTCTTCGTACTTGAGGCCCGTATCCATAATCACCCCAAGGACCTTAACCTGGGTCTTCGGCCGGATAAGCCGTCCCCTGATTGCGAAAGGCTCTGTGTCTGACTTGTATGTTTTCCGGGTGAAGTGTATGATTGCTGTCTTTTCTACCTCAAAGGTTGCACCACTTCTCATTTCCCAGTCTAGGGCTTTTTCGATAATCTCTTTGATTCCATCGCGGTTGCTTTCTGCCGTCGGTCCTATGACCCAGGCCGTAAAGTCATCCACAAATGCTATCGCTCCTCTATAGCAGTCAATGCGCTGCTGTACGAGGTCTGCATTGAAGAAGAGAAATAGAATAGGCGATAGAGGGGATCCCTGCGGCAGTCCAGCTTGTGGTAAAGCTCGACTCTCAGATATCTGTCCGTTGACCTGAATAGTTGCTGTACGATCCGAGCAAAAGCTTCGATCCAGCGGAGTAGGCCTTCTGGGATACCTCTTGCTCGCAATCTTTGTATGAGTCGATCCTTGCATACTCCGTTATAGGCTCCTTTAACATCGAAAGTCACCAGGCTGAGGACCCGTCGGCCCCGCCAAGCCGCATAGATCTGCTCCTGTAGCAGCATCAATGCCTGCTCAGCGGAACGCTGCTTGCGGGCTCCAAAGTGATTTGTCGGCAGCAGCCCATGTGTCTCAACAGCGTGTGAAATCCGTTCTGCGACAACTGCCTCTAGTATTTTACCTAGTGTGGAGAGGAGCGATATAGGTCTCCAGGCCTTCGCTATCGAGTAGTTTTCTTTGTTCGGTTTCTTCAGTGGAATGATCTTCGCATGCCTCCATTGATCCGGTATCACTCCCTCTTCTAGCGATGCCCGGAACAGGGAGCAGACTCGGTATTTAACAGAAGGCCAGATCTCTTTCCAGACTATAGCGGGTAATCCGTCTTCGCCAGGTGCTTTCCATGATTTTGCCGAGAAAAGCCGCCTTTCTACCTCTTCCATGGTGATATCTGGCATGGCGATTGCGGCTCCACGCAGTGGCTTTCATCTTTTGTGTCGGCATTTCATGAATTGAATGGTCTTTCCGCACGGACCACAAGCCCCATAATGTGGCTGTCACAGTGCGAAGTCCCATGACGCACGCGTACTCTGCTGCCAAGACCCTCTTTGTTGAGATGTGAATTCACGTCAACTTCTGGACGTGAAATGTCCATTTCTTGACTTTTCATTCAACAAAAACTTACTAATGTCTCGTCTTAACAGTGCGTCAGCTTCCAGTATCCATAATATCTATAAAACTGAGGATACTCATCGCCGCGCGAGCGTAGGGCATCCTCACCATCATCTTTCTCTTTTGCAGCCACTTAGACGCTTGAATCCATCACCGGTAGCAGGTAAGAGCAAGAAACTCCAAGACCAATGTTATCGAGCAACTTAGCGGTCGCGATCTCAATGGAACCAAATGGAAGGCCATAGAACGCTCGAAACGCTTACGCGTTCGCCGCCAGATGCCCCAGATGAGTGAACCGACGCAGTTGTTCTTGCCCCTTTCCTCCTTCATTTGTCAGGCACGCCACCATGGATGATGATGCAATCTACGATGCAGCTGAATGGGAAAACCTTATCCCTGACTATGGAACTCCTAGGTTATCAAGTCGTTGCGACAGCCCGGCTACCCAAAGCCAGCAGCTTAACCCTGACCTGCGGCTACCCCTCCTCCAGTTGAACAACTGGGATGGAGCTCGCGACTACAACGAAAGGCCCCCAACTTGCATCCACTACTCATTGCAGTGGAGGGTACTCGTAAATACAGGCTCGAGATCTACGAAGCTGACATACCAGCCAGAACGAGTACCTGATCTTACATTAGCCCCTGGTGCTTTTTGGGACACAACCCTCAAGTACACGGTCGAAGAGCGTATCAAACGGAAAACCCCAGCGAATAAACGATACGAGCCTGAAGAGGCTAACATTACTGTCTCCATCTCCGATCGAGCCGTTGATGATCTTTTGATCAGTAACGAAGGCATAAATATTGAGTGGGAGACAGTAGAAGAGCAGTTGAGGGCTTGGAGTCCTTTGTTTCGCTGTGGGAAAAAGCTGCACATTGAGATTATCATTATCTGCAAGCCCACAAGCAAATCCTCCTTAGCCAAAGCACGCCCCAACGGGAAGAGAGGTGCCACAGGCAGACAGCACGTACAAATCGAAGAAGAGGACGAGGAGAGGGAGCTTGCCGGTCAAGCAAGCCATTGGAACAAGGTCTATACCATCATGCGTTGCCAAGGGTCCCGGGAGGAATGCAGAGGAACCCAATGCTTTGATGACGACCTCACGGGGAGGCATATGAGTGTCGACAGCGAAGTCATGCTGGAGCTCATCGCTCATTCCGAGGCCGGAAACAAGTTCGAAGAACAGAAGGATATTCCCGAGCATATCCGAGACATGATCTACAAAAAGGATCGAGCCGATGCACAAAGGAGAGGTGACAAGAAGAGGAAAAGAAATGATTTGCCCTTGACCAATTATCCTATCCAATTCATCGTGCCTAGCGCTTTCAATCAGGCCCCAAGTGGCGTAGCAACTGGACTGCATGCTCAGCCTAGTACAATGTCTCAGGTTGAGCCTGAATGGAGTATACCCGAGCCAATGGATGATGCAATCAAGCGGTATGGCATTTGGCAACGGGCTCGGGTACGTTGCGAAGATTGGAAGAAGGGGTTCCGACTGGCCGAGTCAATAACTTTGCGTGAGTGTCGCGACCTTGAATATGTATATGAGAAGAAGGACATTACGTTTTTGACCAAGGAAGGGGTTCCAACTGGCGTTGCGGAATCTTGGGTTAACGATATCAAGAAGTGGGCATGTTCATTGGCCGAGTACAATTCTCAGTAGTTGAACTTGTCGTATCCATGGTTTAATAGCACTTATTTATAGTATTTATCTAGAACTATCCCTGAATGGCGGAAGTGACCCTCAGCACTTTCTTTGCGAGAGCCTACGGCATTGACGCATAGCCGCAAAAAGCACTTGAAGTCCATTTTAATGAGCTCCTTGTATTCATCCCAGTGTTTCTTGATATATGCCTTCAACTCGGCAAAGAATTCCTCAATTGGATTAAAGTCAGGTGAGTATGGTGGCAGAAAAAGCACCTTCACACCTGCCTCTGCACATAGCTCCTCAATGCGTTCTTTCTGGTGCCAAGAGGCATTGTCCATGACCAGCACGGATTTAGGCTCTGGCCACCTACCACAATGTTGAAGCAGCTGCATGATGAAATCCTCAAAAAGTTCGGCATCCGTTGAGCCTGTATAGATTCGTGTGAGTAGAATCCCGTCCACTGCGTATGCAGGGAGAATTTGATATCTTTTGTCACGGTTGAGTGCATCCACCATGACGGGAGTCTTTCCAATCGGAGCCCACCCCCGCCGCCTTTGTCCAGCTTTCTTATCACAACCAGACTCATCTACGAAGATGAGTTGATTTGCCTCGTACTGAGATACCTTCCATGAATAGTAATCTCGTAATGTGTTATCACGCTGCTTGGCCACTCGTCGACCAGTCTTTACTGAATAGCGCATAGCCTTCAAGCCCCGGCAGATTGTAGGGGAAGATACTGCGACTCCGCTTCTCTTGTAGAGAAATGTCGCCATCTCGTACTGATACATGTCAGGTTTTCTCCCAAGCTGTTTCCGGAGGATCTCCTGCATATACGGAGTGATATGACCAGCTCGTCCAACAGGGGTGAAGGGATTCGATGGGCTCGGACTGGCTTTCGCCTCGAAAGGGCATGAGTGCTGCTTCCGCTTTCTTTGGACGGTACGCTCGCTGCAGCCCATCACTTTGGCTATGTCAGTAGTCGATAAGTCGCATTGGATCATGGCATCAAGCTGGTCACGCTTCACAGGACTGAGTCTCCGGGCCATTTTGGACGTGTAAGCAGGCATTACAGTAGAATCCTTCTGGCTATGTCAAAGTAAGAACAACAGGATGAAAGGAAGAAGTCCGACCCATGTTCACGGAGGGACAAGGCCACGCAACTAAGACTGCCTTCGTGATCCACCTTTGGTCTTTTGTTGTTAGACTTGGTTTATGGAGTCGTGTACATGTCCCAAGCACTGTCGCACGGTACTAGCCACTATGCGCCACAGCTCTGGTCCGTGCGGAAACACTCTTATTCAATCAATTTGGCGACACAAAAGATGAAAGCCACTGTAGGATAGTAGGAATTCTAAAGGCGCTACTGCAAGTTTGACGGGGCGTCTTCAGGTGACTCCACTTACCCCACGGGCCGCGTTGACCGTTGGGACTAGACTGTACTACGTGTCCAGAGGCTCCAGAGGTGCAGATAAGCTTGCGGTAATTAATTCAGAATCGGACAGATCCTCCGATCCACATGGTCAATGCTTAATACAGTACTTGTCTTGTCTTGGAGGTGGCAAGTGGCTCAGAGCTATGCGACTTTAGCTTGTCTTATCCGATGTTCACAGGCAGAGCGTGATCCTAATCACGACTGATAGCGTACTGCACCCTTGGATCCACCCTTGAACATCACTGGCATCGGGTCATACGACATGAGTGCTGCTGGCAATCAGAATTACTGTAAGACATAAGAACATACGAGGGTGGAGTGAAGGAAAACCGGCACGGGCAAGAAAATACAGTACCAACGGCTACAGTAGTAGGAAACTTAAGTGAGAGATGGGAAATCAAAACCTATCACTTCGATCACCGATGCTCCATTATTCTTCAACCAAGACATCACATGATGTGAATAGCATGCAACCCCACTGCTGATAGTAGGAGCGGGATGCGGCAAGCGCTACTGCAAGGTAGGTGGAGCATCGTCGTTTTCGTGCCCCATAGAGAAGACCATCCCCACTGGATATCCACCATCAAGAACTTGTGACCTCAGCTATCGTACTCTATTGATTCTGAATTCGAGCTTCTCCTTCGATAGGCCTGTTTTAGGCTACATGGTATCGGTGGCTCAGACCATCCAACTTCGCCCCACACGCTTGGAGCTTACACCTCACGCTCAGCAAGATCCGAACGATCGCAACGAAATGAGATGGTCCCGTCACTCGGATCTCTCATCGCTCTAGATGCCAGCAGTTCTTGATCGAGCACGTTGGATTGTGCAAGAGGAAGAGACGTGGAAGGCCAGGGGAAAAAGCCTGGTGGCGCTGGTGTAGGGGCAAAACACATGGTGTTGGGATCAGCATGGGTCATCGGAGTGATGTGATCATAGTCCGGGCCTCCTGGGTGTGAAACGAAGTCAGATTTGGTGCAAGAACAGTCAGCGATTCCACATCCTGGTCGGAAACCAAATGTGCCAGGAACCGATGATGCTAGTTGGTCGGATTGACAGTATGCCTCCCTTTCGGCATTTCCCAAAAGCAACTTATCCGCCTTCCGCTGGTCCCGCAGTTCACAATTGAGCCCGGACATGTCGGCTTCTATCTCGGGAATGAAAATGTGAGCCAGGTCGTCAAAGTCACTGGTAGGCCAGGCGCAGCCGAGCAGTTGTGCAATGTCGTGGATCACAGGTTGACCGGTGTCGTGCAACCTTGGCTCACTTAGCCCCCAGGCTTGAGCACCACGAACCATCGAGTACAATTTGTGAACAGTGCTGACAAGGGTAAACTGTGTGGCCTCCATCACATCGGCGTAGCTGATCATACGGTGAGCCGTCGTGGACAAGGTGCATGGCGGGCGATTAACCTTACCCTCTAGGCAGCGGATTACGCCTCACATTCCTTCGCACTTCTGCTATGCAGACTAGGCCATTGTCTTTACAGCTCCTACAGGGTAGCCCATCGTGGCACTAATGTCTGCATCAGTTGACAAGCTGGAGTCGGAGGTTCCAGAGGAAGAAGGCACGCACCTTTATTTTCTTCATGCGGCAGCGCTCGCAAGCCTTCCACAACCTCCTCCGACGGACGCTCGAGCTAGAAGCATGGCTGACTGGGCCACGAGCATCTGCTGTGGTACTAGTGGTGCCTCCCCCTTGCATTGCACAGCGATGAGGCTTGAAGGGTGTAAACCTGATGGACTTCTAGTCGAAGGACGCAATTTCGGATAAGGGGGACTTTAACACGTGTAGTCGTTTAATATCTGCGATGGCCGCCCGTAGACCATGGCGTTCATCTGGTGGAGATGGCAGTCTCAAGTGTTGATCCGAGATGGGAAGAGGTGTGAATATCAGTGTGCGATGGCAGGTGTACAGGACTCTTGGTCTAGGCTCGTGGTTCTTGGTGGAACGCATTGACCTGTAGCCAACATTCAGTCAACGCTGTACAGGATGTAACACCGAGGTCTTTCCACGATGGGATTGACCCACATGGCGGCCCCAACTCGGTCAGCCATGGGACGCGAGAGTGATCACTCCGTGAAAATGAGATTCACATATCGTGATGCGTACGCGGCCACGAACAACGGGCCGTAGTCGACACGTCGAAGCCGCGGCGTTCAACCATTAAGTCCATCTTGCCTCCCTGGTGTACAGAGTCCTTGGATGCCGCATGCTGCTCCTCTTCTCATTGTCTTTTTGCCTTGACATATCTCTTATCATGAGTTCCAAAGTGACCTTGCGAACGTGCCACGATAAAAGAATTCTCGTTTATGTTTTTATTGTCTTCGTCCTGCTTGCCCTTCTGTTGCCTTCGCCGTTAGCGACAGCCCACTCTGGAAAGCTTGACGCTTTTGCTACGCCTACCTCTCAATGGAAAGGACCCTTCGGAGCCGTACACTCTCTGCCGGTTGACTTTGGTCAGCGCAACCGGGACCTAATGATGTGCTACACCGACATGATTGAATCGATCACGGATCTTTACTGGATGACACCACATGTCGGGAGGACTTTGAAAATACATAGAAGCCTTCTTCATGTGTTTTTGGCTCATGTCAATTTATCATCAGGACCTTCTCATGTGACCATAGAGTTGGGGGGCCATATTTTTGACCCATACAACTCTGTCTTCCGGAATACTACACCTCATTCTGCGTGTTCTTCGGCAGGGCTGCAAGCAATTGAGCCGCAATGGTTGCGCCACAGAGGCAAGGGTGAAGGAGAAGGGTTGAGGTTTCTTGGAGCTGAAACATGATGATAGGTGCCGCTGCATCTTACTGTATCGTTCCCTTTGCAACCATGGTTCACGTGGCGATGTGCGCCAAGGCTTTCTATTTCACATCCTGAAGCATGGGGCAAGATTTTGTAAGCGGGCCAAGCCACCCTATCTCCTCGACAAGGGGAAATTATGTAATTAAGATAGAAACAAATTTCCTCTTGAATAACGTATTCAAATCGCAAGACTTTACAATATCATACTTTATTCCATTAAGAATAGGGTATTTCGAGTACCGGTAGACGTTAGCTTAAGCCAGATAATGCCCGAGTCTAAACAAGTTTCCGTGGCGCCGATTTTTCAGTCGCCCCGGCTCAGCTTATGCAGCATGCTTCACATGATGACAGGCAATGATAAGATTGTTCCGCCGTGAGTGGCTCTGCAGGCAGCAAACTTCCAGTATAGTTTTCATGCCTACGCCGATGCCAAGCTGCACTTGCGCCTGGCCCCTCTCATCAGCGCTGGCGTAAAATGACTCGCTGTTTGGAAGATTTCATTAATACCAAGGGTGCGAATCATGCCGCCTCCTACCCTATACCCGTGCGCCAACATGAGAGATTTGTTCAAGTCAATCTCGGAAGGTGGCGCTTGTCCAGACTTGTTGGTTAAGATGAGGAACCTCGAGAAGACAAGTAAGAACAGTCATTTTTGATGAGCCAATGTACCTGTAGACGGAAAGAAGTAGGCGGACACACACTCAGATCCGGTCCAATAACTAGTCGAGCTTGCTCGTGCGGGGAGCGCAACTGTGAGCTTGATCTCGTTGTCGACTAACTTTAGGAGTCCAGTCCGTTTCGACAACGGCCGATTCTTATACAACTACTTCCCATTGATGACTGCAGACTTTACCATAGCGCGAGGAGCTGTACAGTGAGTGGAAAGACTATTCATGGTTTAATCACTCCCGTTCTAACATCAACGCTGAGGAGGCTCAACTTTCGCTAGCCTCCTGACGGTCGCTCAAAGGTTCATCCTGTTCGTTCTCCCGTGGCTTGACCCACCCTGTGGAAAGATTGTGTCACACTGCCTTGGAAAGCTTGACAAAGCAGTCTCTTGGGGTATTGACCATCTTCTCGACTACCACATTGTTGCTCAGCGTCTTGTCAAGTGTATGCAGTCTAAAGTTCCAAATCATGAGTATGATTGTCACTCTCATTTGCATGTAAGCAAGCCTTTTCCCGAAACATTGTCGTGGCCCTGCGGAGAAGGCCAAGTTTGGCCCCGTTTGAGCGTTAAATACCATGGTGGGTTTGCCAGTGGCAGTGCTCTGTTTGCGCTCCAACCAGCGCTCAGGCCGGTATACGCCAACGTCATCCCCCCACGCGGGCATGGCGTCTTCGGGCCCTACAGCCTGGCGCATGGGATTGGGTACGGGAACGGCGGGTTCTGAGAACGAGGGGCCCGTCAACGCGATCAAGATGTCTGTACCTTTGGGAATTGGACTCCCTGAAATCTGAGTATCGCGGATCGCAGTGCGTGCAATGAGGTTCACAACCGCGGCGCATCGTAGCGTTTCCTCCATGACGGCGCTCAAGTAAGGTATGGACCTACCGTCAATTTCGATCATTGTTGGCCAACGAGACTCCTTGATTGCATCTGGAAATGCGTCCCGTAACTCGCGACGCAGTTTATCTTGCACCGACTGATGTGCAGCCATGTGTGTGACCCACCATGAAAGCTCGGCAGCCATCTTGCTGTGTCCACTGAGGATGAAGCCGAGAAGCTGCAGTTGTATGTGAGTATGGAGTTACCGGTTTTGCTCCTTTGGCTCTCTGTAAGAAGAGAGATCACTCACGTACCTCGTCTCTTATCGCTGCAGAGTGGGGATTGAATCTCCGATCCAGTCTTTGAGCCATGTTCATCTCACGCCTCAACATGTAATCAAGCGCGCATTCTTCATCGGTCGCTTCCTCGGCGGATCCTCCTAAACTGGTGTCGGCGAGCCTTGGCAGCCTGCTATCGACTTGCCGCCTTATGAGTGATCGCCATTTGAGCCAGGCGCAAGCATGGGTGGGATTTAGAAGGGCCAGCCATTGGGCCAATAACGGCGTGAAGCTCTGCTGTGCTTTCGACAACATCGCCGAAATATCTAGCAAAGCTTCGATTTCCGGATCCATTGGAGGGTCGGGGAAAGCGATTGCATCCTCGAAGTCGAACGACACGACTTCACCGAACGGTTGAATGTGGTTCGCCTGCCGCTGTAAAAGATCTTTGTCTTCTGAGCCGAATGCAATGGCAAAGATCGTGTCGAGGGCGAAAATGTAGAGATCATGGGAAGCTACAAAGGGCCGACTGCGGCCTTTCTGCAGCTTGAGTGACCAGAGGTCAACCAGCGCGGACGCTTTGCCGTACAGCCGTGGTGCCGACACCTAGCGCGATGGTCAGGTTTAGGGCGAAGAGCTTTCGTGTTTCAACGGCGCTTACCTTCCGCAAGAAGGGCTGTGTCATCAAGTCTCTGATCAGCTCTCTGTTGGTTGCGAACTGGGGGTTGCTCGACTTCATCGTGAAGGGAAAGTTGGGTGCCACCAGACCCATAACACCCTTATTCCTAGTGCTCCGATCAAAATCTTCACTCCTCCTAACACAGATATCGACAGCCTCGAGATAATCGGTTACGATGACCGCAGGACTTCGTAGCCACGAGGGCGCTAGGAAAACTTGAGATATAACGGAGTTGTGACGACGTGGATTCCCAAGGATCCAGGTCCGACGCTGGCCGGCTTCATGCAACTCGTGCAGATCTCCAAGTATCGAATATTTTGCCGCCTCATTGTAGGCTATACCAGGCAATGGTCTAGGGAACAGCACTGAATAAAGAGACCGAAGCAAGAACAGGGTAAAGAAGAAGCAGACCGGGACCAGGAGAGCTATTGTAGCGATCCAGCTGGAAAGAGATATCGTGATCATGGTGTGTGTGCAAGCGGCACGCCTCCTGTAGGTTGGAGCGTGTGACAGAGCTTTATTTCCAGATATGCGCCCGAGGAATCCGCCATGAGGCCAGCCTTGGCTCGGGTGATATCGAGGGGTTCAAAGCAGAACTTAACGCGAGAGGTGCTACGGCACCGATATCGATCGTTTTATCCGTTCGTCTACTGGAAATTCATTTCACACAACGGCAGGCTGTGAACGCCGATGTGATACTGATCCACTGCTAGAGGCATTAGACTCCATGACGATATGAAAAGATGGTTCAAGGGTGTTACAAGAATTGTCTAACAACATCGTGGTGCTGAGTGGAAAACCGACTGGGCCCCGCAAGGCTTGCTTGTGAACACTGTGGCTGGCAGAGGATCCCGAGCAACTCCTTCCCGATGGGTGCTATGAGTACGATAATGACGTTACAAAGACAGCGCACTCTGTGGGCTCCAGTGATCTCACTATATATTTGCTGGGAGTCTTGTGCAATTTTGAATCACACATGGACAAGAAACCCTGATAACTCACAATCACATATCCTCAGGAACCGTTCATCTTTGCAAGTGGAACGGTCCACCTGCATTGACTCTCTCCGGGAATGCTGGATTACTCCATGACGATTGAAAGGACTCCCATGCCGCTGGGGACAGCGTGCCTCTTGATACAAAACAGCGTACCAGGAGGTTCCATTGTATTGGTTGCTCCAAGGCATATAGCGGTAAGAAGGGTCTAGAGAATCATGTCCTCCGCAGTAAGTAGGAGTTCCAATCAACGCCCTAGAGCAGACGACAAGTACTAAGCGGAAATGATAGTTATGAAAGGTCGTCCATGCAAGGGTGAACGATGCAACCCTGGTCTTCTACAACAACACTTTCAACCTCAGATATTGCAAAGGGAAGAGCAAGACCAAGCTTGGCAGCCGGTCTTCCCACGAAAGTTCTCTGCCAGTCCCACTTCATACTTACCGGTATCGTTACCGCCAATCACATCTGAATATCAGTCACCTCTACCTCCTACACAAAAGCAAAGACAAGAAGAAGATGATGGTGTGAGCATTCGCCTAGCTGGACTTCCTTCCCTAAGAGACATGATTGCCGAACTTGCCGAAAGGACTAGCCGCGTCACAGTGAACTTGTCTCGGATCGAAGAGCGAGTACACAGATTAGAGCAATCTATGCAACGCAACGTTGCCACACATTCAAGCCCTGCGACGATACCTGGGGACGGTAATTACAACGAGGATCTATCTGTGTGGGAGAGAGCAGATGAGGCCAATTGGATGCACAAAGACTTGGAGGCCAATATAGATAAGTTCATGGAGGCAGCGGAGGCTTATCCTAGTACAATATGAAGAGAAAACGTAGCTTTGGCGAGAGGAAGAGATTGGACGTGTCTCCAAGTTTGGAACGAGCGTCACCGACACGAACATGATTAGGAAGTAAAGGACCTAAGCATCACTGAAGTATTGTTTCGTCGGAGCCATGAGAATTAGCGGCAGCATTTCCTACATAGTACAGAACTGATTGGGTTGAAAAGGGTTGCTGAGTTTTGAGGCTATTCGTGTTAACCCATACATCGCCTCGACGTTGGTACTCAGGGATTGAGGGAATGGGTTGCATCTATCAAGTATCAAGTACACTAGAAATTCGTTGCATTCTTGGTGCGGCTATTGAAACCTAACCTGCAGGCTGTGTTGCGGAGCCGTACCTACCCTCTATAGTTGTCGCAATGCAATTGTCTCGCCGACACGCCCCATGTCCCGGACGGCGTTCTTGCACTGCTGAGGCGGTTGGTTTGTGAAATTACTAGCCCCAGGGACCGTGCCTTGGCAAAGGGTATCGTGGGTGTCTTCGCGCCCTGTAGGGTGGATGTTTTAAGGATCACTGGGTCGAATCCACCCCAACAGCACAACGACGGAATAGTCTCAAAGACCGTCCTGGTGAACCATCTGTTTAGGGGCTCCATGTTGAGGCACAAATGTATCAAGGCCACTCACAAACTGGTACCAGTAGCTGTCATTGGTTTATCTACATAGTTTTGCCCCGATCTGAGAGCCGATGGAACGATGGGGCGCGGAGACAGGAATGCCACCAGGAGCATGTTCCATGAATATGGAAATGGGTTAACTAATCGAGCTGGGGAGAGTGAACTTCAATAGATCAGCATGAATGCTTTTCCTTCTATATGTTCCAGAGATAGCCCCAAGCTCTTCGCCAGCTTCTTTGCCCACATATTCATCTGTAATTCGAAGCTTGGACCCTACCGCATAAGCATTGTTCGTACTACTACCACACCTACAAGCCGTATTCCAACTCTTGATAGACGAAACTCAACATCGAGCCTAGCATCGCCAGCGACACTTTACCACGCGAGTCTAGCATCAGCCCTAAGTTTAGCCAGGAGACCAGAAGCTTCCAACTTCCTTGGTAGAGTCACCGCTCTCGCCGAGTTCTGAGTGTTCCATGCGTCCACTTCACAGTGAGGGAAAGAATTCTGGTCTTCATCATTTGCACTCCATTTCAGGTCCCCAAGTCTGAGCTCGATGTCGAAGACCTGGTAAGCGACCCTATCTGGACCTGTGAGAGAGCCAGGTTCTACCCTGTCGCGTTTATCAATCCAACCATTAAGAAAATGGACGATCAAGTCGTCTTTGAAGCCAGGCAGGGTTATCAAAACTTCATGTCCCCACTGTGAATCAAGTCAAAAGATGCATTCCCCCACAGTGGCTTGGTTATTTGATTAGATGAAACACACCTCTACGAAGTCTTCGCTTGTATAGCTATTGATGCTTGATCGGCCGCCATCAAAAACTGTTATGTTGGAAACCGTGACGTGTCGATAGTTTGCCGTCTCAAGAATATAGGTTTCGCAGTCCCCAGGAGCGTGGGGCTTCGCGGAGGAGAGAGCAGTGCCATCATTCTTATCCACGGTCATTGCGATAGAATCCACGAAAAGGTCAATCTCAACAAGAATATATTCGGGAAGGGGACCTAGATACTTACCAGTGGCTCTTGACGTAGGTTTGTCAATTGCTGATGATGTTGTTGTAATGCTTGATGTCTTGGGCACTCTTGGTATCGAGAATGTTTTCCACCAAGATCCCCACAGCCCTTGTAGTCCTTTCTCCTGTACTTGGCTGCCGGAAGGTGGTGAGCTCACTGTAAACACATCGGAATGAACGGGGGGCACGGTGGACAGAGCTGGGTTTGAAGTGAGCATGCTGCTGACGCGGTCATCTAAAGAGGAGATAGAGCTATCGATGGACGTTGCTGAGGAAACTAAAGTCGGTTGAGTGGTAGCAGTTATTTGAATCGACGACGGTGATACTGGGGGCAGCGGTATTCCTTCAAAACTACACGCTGACGTCACCCCGAGTGATGCGAAACGGGGAAGCAGGTGAACTTGATTCTCTATGGGCACAAGCAAGTGCTCACCGGGACCTAGACACATAGAGTCTATGCAGTCGTATGGTCCACTGGGGCAGCAGCCAAAACCACAGCACGTTGTATCTATGAAGAATCAACAATGATCGTTAAATCGTTACTCGAAAGACGGACCGTGACTGCAGACGTGCTCATGTCCATCACTTGCACTACAACAGGTGTCTAGGTCAGACATACAACGACCCTGGCACGAGTAGCCCGGGTAACAGCCTCGATCGACAACATCCAAGGCGGCGATGGCGACCGCTAACGTGAAACCTAGTAAGATGGTCATGGGCGGCTAGATTCGTCAATTGAGCGAGGTGCGGCCTGCTTTGCAAACTTGGGCGCTTCTTATTACAGTACGGATAGCAGCTTCTAGGATTAGCGCATGCCGATGCGCGGCGCGTCGTATTTTATAGCCATACGATGTGCTATGGTGGAGAGAAGAACAATTACACTACATGCATGTGAAGCCGATCTATGGCATCAGTGCTACTTGAAGCCCCGACCAGATTCCTGAATCGAGTCATCTGCCTCCCGAAGTAAGACTTCCAAATGATATCCGGGACATTTCCCTCAGTACGTGTGGTTGTTTCGGGGTGGTGGGCCCTCGTGCACGGTACGATGGTTGTTCCGGTTCATATGTCACAAGGAATGACTCTGAGAAGTCAGAGATCGAGTTGATGACAGAGTTTGTATTTCTGGCAGAGGAAGGACGAGCGCGAGCAGCACCTAATGTTCAGGATGCCGCCAATCAAGTTCCGAATCCTGGTTGACCATTTCTGTCTCCACCCAGAGGCGCCATCCTTAGCCAGCTACTGACTATTTTCCCAGGCTGTCTTGCTTGGCATGGTGCTGCTTTTGTTGACGGCGCCGCCCATGATTATGGCTGCGGCCGTTTAGTACAGTATGCAATATCGATGAGGTAAAGAGAAGATGAATCTGTCCAATATCATAGAAAGTGGTCGCAATACAAATCGCCTATTGTGAGGGTTTAAACAAGCAAGCGGAGGTATGCGCATATCTCCGCTGTCATCAATAAGGTGACTCGCCGAACTGAATCCAGCCGAACAAACCCAAACATAATTTTATTCGAGTGTACGCTGCTATAGTGGGTCCCTCCTTCGCCATAGAACCTAATAAAACTAGCGAAATGCTTGAAGACGTAGTACCAGTGTAAAATAGAGATCACATTTGTTTTTCACTCTCCGTATTATTTAGAACATTGAGGTTTGAGATTGAAATCTAGTCTAGATCTAATTTTCTCTCTTGATTGTATTTAAGAGAATGAACATACTGGTTATATGATACTATATTCTCTTATGGTTCTGCCCGAACTGCTACTATATACCGTGTGGGATTGATATAATCCTGGTGTATTTCTTACTACTTTTCCATCTAGTACTGCAACAAAGCCGCAGAATGTCCGAGAGACAATTTCTACTTGGCGAATGGTGGGAATTTGAATGGCCGCAATCGTTAGGCGCGGAAATTCCAATTGGAGAGCAATGGTCAGATCGAAAAAGTAAGATCGAGTACAATGATCAATTCAAGGACAAGTCTTTTGTGATTGTCGATCGCATGCGATGGAGACCGGCGTACGAGATCAAAAGGCTTATTAGAATGGCTGGAGGGGAAGTATCAAACAAGGTCACAGAGTCCACCTTTGCCATTATCTGCGGTCAAATTCAGAAGAGGCGGAGCCAGCATAACAAATTTGCAATCCAGGCAGCAAAGAAGCTTGGAATTCTGAAAGTTACTGATTTCTGGATATATGCTTGCTTGCTTAAAGGAAGGCTTGTTTCGCCAAGCAGGTTCGAAAGCATATATGCCCCTGACAGTCGATTCAAAGACTGGGGAGATTCGGCCGAGTGGAAAGATAATAATCGCAAGCTCCATAAATACATCAACACTGCAAAAAATAGAGCTCCAAGAACGATTTCAGAGGCTATACGCACTTCTGGCTATCAATCAGCAGCGGTCGCAATACCTGGTATACACACTATATGCAAGATCAATATAGAAGACCACGAACCTTCTACATTAGCTCAAGCTATCCAGGATTGTAAGGATCATCTCAATTTAAACAGTCTTTGTTATCAAGAAAAAGTCCGTTTCAAGGACATTCTCATTCCAGTTCGTTATACAACGGGGCCACAATGTATCTTCAACCCCCTCCTACATTCCGAGGAGAAGGGCAAGAAGGCTACCATACGTTGGTTGTACATAGGCCTTGAATACTCCGAAGTCCACCTTACTAAACGGGTCCTTAGGAGGCTGAGGAAACTAGGTGTTACCTTGGAAGCCAAGAGATATAAGTTTGAACATGTCCCTTTCCAATAGTCAGATGTCTTGATTCATTGGACAAAGTGGCGAAAAAAATGCAGAGTTCATGGCCCTGCTACTTTGTCTTCCTTAAGAAAAATAAATAGACCTCCTTCATGTTGTATTTTAACAACTGCTGATGCGTTTTTCGCAGTAGGTTGCACCCTGCAAAAGGTCGCTGCTTTTATGTCCACTTATTGTGTTTACCTCCTTTAGTCTCTTACCCAACCAAGCGATACATGTAGAGCAATTAATGAGATAGCTTACGTGCTGGAAGTAGTTACCTGCACGATAAAGATCTTCCTAGATGTATAGTGATACTCCTACACTCTAGTATTATCTACGACCAATTCTTCTACCTGATCTATAGCGATTGAAGTGGTATTTGCCAGTATTCACGTAAGCCGGCTCGAGTCAATGGAGAGGGGAAATCACCCAAATCAAGGCGGTAACTAGAAAAAGAACTTTCCTGCAGCTTTACACGCTCGGCGACAACCCAAGTGTCCAGTCTTCAACGACACGATATGGGCTGCCCCTAGTAGCCAAACCATCCTTAATTAATTGTTGAATCTTTGTATCGAAACAGTCGTCTTGAATGTGACCACCACATATTGGCCATAAGGTCTTGTCTGACATGCGGCAGAATTGATCGTCAGCAGTGTTGAGGAAGTCCGGGCCAAATGAAGAATCGCTTAGGCACAGCTCATCGGTTGCGTGCCCTGGGTTGTGATCTTTGACTAGATGGTCCACATATTTCCCTGAAATCGCCACAACATGCCGTTCTTGAAGTTGATTTATCCCAGAACCGGCCTGAACGGAGTTGCCCGACGAAGCCGATCTTTCAGCAGGGTCCGTACGTATGAGTGCGACGCCTTCCTCACAATAATGCTCTTGATCTCGGGCTGCGTCGGTGCTATTGGACTCCAAGTAAAACTCGGGCCAGCTGATTTGAAGTCCGATGTGATCTATGGTGCTGCCGATCCACATACAATCAGGTCTTTCGTCACTGTCCTTGATAAACATGTTGGAGTAGTACCACGAAGCGCCGCATCGGTGGCCCCAGTTCCCACTCCAAGCGTAGCGTTCGCCTGTGGGACAGGTGATCGTTACGTAGGCTATGCAGATGGGGTCTTCCTTCCCTGTGAACAGGGTGTACGTTGACTTCTTCCCATCTATATTGACGGTCGTGACAGCCCGTATACCATCCACGACCTGTTCTGCGCCTTCAGTAAACCCCAAAAGATTGTAGGCACTGTCAAATATTCGAATGTCTGGCGCATTCCCACCGGCCCCTACCAGACCGTCAGCGACATCAAGGCCGGGTGTTAGGACGACAGCGGCTTGACCATTATCCCGTGGACGGGCGAAGTTGGAATAGGAGAATGTAGTGCTTTGGAGCGCACCATTAAGAATGTCCAGAGTACTGATGCCTTGCGCCATGATCGTCATCATAGCGGTTCTGATCTACTTCGAGGAGGCTACAAACACCTCGCGCTGACCCAACTCCATGAAGAAAGCCCTTGCATTATTTGTACCGAACCCGTCATCTTGGCCTGATGAGGTTGCTTTTACGTGATCCCAATAGTCAACAATGCCACTGCCTCACCCCCTCCGAAGCAGCAACCCTTTGTATCCCACACAACCATGCATAAACAGCCCTGCGAGAAAGGGGAGGGTGCTGGCCCATCCTTCGGATCGATTTCACATTAGAATGTGCCAGTTACTGTGTCAGATTCACGTATCCACAGCTTGAAATGTTCGCTTCGGACTTGTGGGCCTCGGACAAGACCACCGAGCAGTAGACTTGGACCCGCTGGCGCATGCTGCACAAGTCTTCCGATGCCACTGTAGACTGCGTTACGGTACTGTACGTGGACTTCGTGCAAAGCCCCGATCTAATAATTTGGCACGACACCTGGCTCGTCCTAGTTAGGCCGAGGAAGGCACTTCAGCCCGTTTTCAAAAAAATCCATAAGAGTGCCATTTAATCTACTTAGTGCACTGCGACACATTTTCGATTGCGACGATGGGTACCGGTGCGTAGCAAGCCATAACATCAGCCATGAGCACGGCGAGAATACCACATCTTCCCACCGAGATATATGTCAACATAGCCGCGCATCTCAGCGTAGATGATGCCACCAGCGGCGGACCGGCGAGCGTTCTGTTTCCAGACGAGAAAGTTTTAAACGAGCGCAGGAGTATCGAGCGATACCTTCGACGGCCATTTGGCAAATCAGGGCCTCTAATGCTCAACATGCTTTTGTTTGATATTATATTATCAGGGTCGCGCGGTGCCGGCTATTTCCATCCACAAGCTACTACCAACGAATCGAATTGGGATTTCTACTGTCTTGGATCGCTTCCTGATGCCATGGCCTTTTGCGACTTCCTTAGGACTCAGGGCGTCAGGCTGATATCTGAAACGGAAAACACTGATGCTTCAAGCAACCACACCCAGCGAGACATCGATCATCTGACCGTAACGGGCACAACAGAAAGAGCGGGAAAACTCACCGAGATACGAGTCATTTGGACGGGGGTCCACGACGCTTTGTCTATAGTATCTGACTTTGATCTCTCCATCGTCCAAGCATATGTGAGGCCTTACTGCGCGGTCCATCTGTACTACTCGACAACAGCCATGGACATCATGGTTCATACTGGCGAGCCGCGTCATCCGCTAGAGCGCCGTCGTATGGACAAATACATGGCCCGAGGTTTCAGATTGCTCGAGAATTACTGCCTCGGATGCCAGTGTGAGGCTGAGAAATGCGTTGATCATTTGCTCGACACGTCAGGCTACTCTACAATACTTGAGAGGAAACCACTCGCCCTTCACCATGGCGTTCTGACTGTGGATGCCTCGATGGAATCTCAATACCTTCGGACCCCATTTTGTCCATTCGAACTCGAAAGACTGTTTCCTACCCTACTTTCCGATTTAGCCCAGGCCGAGATGTACATGCAAACAGAACTCTACCATAATGGCTATCGTCGCTCGCATGACCCGGGATTTCTAGCGCTGAGATCGATTCTCAGAAAACTGGCGGCACCTTACACCTTGGATGGCGTCTTTAAGCTTGGCAATATTAGCCTTGAGACGGTCGAAGAGCCAGGAGCCCCCGGGTTCGCCATTCGCCGGGGAGTAAATCATATCGCGGTGATCGAAAGAGCTGGCCAGGTACGTGTGGGCACATATCTTTATAAGAACGGCCGATATGACAAGATCATATGCAACTGTCGGTCAGTGCACACATGCTATACATACAGAAGATATCTCTGGGTCCGATGCAGCGACTGTAGTGTCCTTATATGCGTACAGGTGGCATGCACAGAGCTTTGGTCTGAGGGCTCTCTACCCGGGATTCGACTTAGCTCGAGGATGGGAGAAGGCATTGTGCCTCGTGGTCTCCAACGACTCCTTAACGACCTGTTCTGGAGCAGGACAAGCTCCGAATTGCACCAAGCACTGCAGAAACGGGGGAGGACTGTTGCGTGCTGTTCCTAGATTGAAGGTCTATTGGCACCAGGGTCCATCAATTCTGTTTTTTTCTTTGCTATTGTACCATATTCCAGCCATTTAGATTGTTCATTGATCAAGCCAAGAGCCTCTGGCATTTAGCAAACCCCTAATTCGAGGGGGGGGAGCCACAATGGTTGTGCTAAGCGTTCCCAAAGACTGCGATCAGGTTGACTCACATGACGTAGTCTACTGTCAGATTGGCGGATGAAGTGTAAGTGGGTACCTGGAAGAGTTGTGAACATCTGAGCCAAGGAGGGTTCACTAACTCGCCAGGATCAGGAAGGTGGGACTCTGAGGATGTAACTGACAGAACAATAGATATGGGTCTTCATCTCGACTCAGGACAATCCTCATTTCGATCTCGATTTACAAGAGTCATGTAAGACTGGTGCGATGCGATATTAACCATGTTCCAATTCCGCACTATGTATGTGACCAACTCGGAGCCCCTCATGTCCATGATGCTATTGCCTATTACTAGTCCAGGAGAGAGAACCCTTTCGTCCGGAGGAACCAATCTGCCTCTGACTTTCGGTCTAATGTCGCGTGGGTCCTTACTATTTCTACTCAATGTTGGGGCCGATTGTGCAGCCATTAGTTCCCATCTAGCCCCATCCTTAGCCTACGGCGTTGGCACTGGAATTGTTAGAGTTGTGGGCCGGCTGTGAGCAAATTCGAGCTTGATGCAGCCATCCTGCAGGACTCCGCAATGCGAAGGCCGTCCTTTTAGTGTTATTGCCCTGCACTTGACCATGGCCCCTTGTAGAGAGTTCTTGAGGCAATCTTGTGGCCACGAGATCATGTACTGGTAAAACAACTTCTGTTCTGGATGATAATAGTTCCCAACGATCCTGTCAGCTTGACCAAGTACCTGCCTCTGTCTCAAGGACAGGCAAAAATGGGTCAAGAAAAGCAGATGCGCTTTCTGTGAGTTTATTGCACTCAGACTGCTCATATCGCAGGGCAACGCGTCGCTTGTTTCAATCGTCAGATTAGAAACCCTGTCTTGTGCCCTACCTGCCACTGATGTTGCCGCTTGCTGGATTGGACTGGAGACGGGAAATGGTGTTGTGGGTGTTGCCTCGGCATCTCGTCCGTCCTGATCTTTGTATGCGCCAGGCTCTAGAGTGGTGGGATTCACGAAGGCCTGAGCGGCTTGTAAAGGAATGAAAGCCCAGATAAGGACTATTAGATATGCATATTCCATAATCGGTACTGTATCGGACGTGATGGTGTTAGTAGAGTTGAAGTGCAAAGGCTTTGGTGTTCTACACCCTGCTAGGTTATATATCACAAGTGAATGGGACTAGGGATTTATTCTAGCTAACGGTCCACGAATACACATCTCACAAATCACCATGGGACGACCCTCAATGGTATTAACAATGACATAAAAAAGCCAAGACTCCTGTAACCTTGCCTGGTTTACGTGACAAACAGTTGGCCCATAGGCTGTGCCACGGGGGAAGTTTTGCCTGCACGACAACCGGGGCAGCTATGGGTGTGTTCATCCTGCATCACCGAACTGGCAATCGATCGGGGCCAGTCCACGTTTGACGAAGCATCTTTTGTAAATGCTCTTGCCCCGCAGGCCCCGTTAACCGTTAACACTACGGAGTACTTTGTAGATGCTTACAGATCAGGCTTGCCTTGACAATGGATTGGATTTTCTTGCGGAGGATGATACAACCAAGTCAGCTGCCAAAAGTCCTACTGAGACTCGCTTTGAAATCTCTACGCAATAGCTCTCTTACTTGACTTCTATGTTCAGCCAACTATCGGTTATTTAAAAAAAACGAAAGCGTCCTGGAGCTCCCACGAGCCTATTGGAAGACCTTATAAGATCTTAAAATACAGCAAATATCAACTGATCTGTGTCTTAGCATTCTAGCTTCCAAGATGAGTGCATGTAGGTTTGTGTCATACCTCACAAAAAGTAGTGCTTGAGTTGAACCCTGCTCGACCTGTCCCGTTAGCATAGGTCGATGTAGTCATTGATAGGTCGTAAGGATGTCATCCAAATTGATAATGCACGGACGCTTGCTGATGGGCTTTATGAGACTTGCAAGTTCAGAGTTTGAGTACAAAAAAGAAGCCAACAGAGCCTTCAATGAGATACGGGGCACCTATTTTGGTGGCCTTAGAGGTGATGATATGAAGACGGTGGAAGAATTCCCCTCTAAAAGTCCTTCTGCGTTAAATGTCATGACTTCTCGAAGTGTCATCTATGGCCATGCTACCGGTACTGACCGACACTGGCAGCAATATTGTAAGCATATAAGTTTTAACAGATACTCGCCCCGACTTTTAGGCGTCGTCCATTTTACCAGACAGGAAAGGCCAGGCTTTCCTCCATTACACTTACCCATTGCTTATCTTTGTTCGAGATTACAAAAGTGAATGCTTCAGTTTTCGCCCATGCAGGCCGATGTAGTAAAAGTTACACTAAAACGCTGGTTAATTGACAACCCCCGCCACTCGACTCGGGGCAGGCGACGTTGTGGAACGGGAGGACAGGGGTTCATGGAGCAAGGATAATTTGTGAAAGTACAAAACGGTCTTCATCCTATCTCTCGGGCTTTTAATTATTATTCAATGGCTAACGCGGCCAGGAACTCAAAACATCTAGTCCTACTCTCTGTTACTCTTTCAGATCTTGTTCACCTCGCCTGACTTTGTCTATTCAATTATGGCACAAACCTGGCAGATTGCGTCTCCAAAGCAGCAACAGCAATTAAGTTTGCAGGGCAAACTTAGCCAAATCCTACCTGGTGGTTTTGCGGGTTGTCAACTGGAACAGATATTTATGGTCCCACCTAACGCACAGTATGTGTCGCCTTCAAAATAAGAAACCAAATCTAATACTCATATAGGAGAGACACCTTGCCGGCTAAAACATCAGACATTCCGGTGTGGCCCAGTAGGATACTTTCGAGGGAAAGTTAAGGCGCACATAAGATAACTTATCTTGAAAGACTGTGCGTTCGACCTATGCCAAGGGGCGGGTCAAGTAGGGCTTAACTCATTTGAGCTCTACCTTTTGTAAGCTGTGACACGACCCTACATGCATTATCTCAGACGCTAGAATACTGAGATACAGATTAGTTGAGATTTGTTGTATTTATCTATCTCATTGGGTCTTCCACTAGGCTCGTAACTCTTGTCCACTCTCATCCAAACTCCCGGGAATCAAGCAGGTTTAATTCCACTTCGATGTGACCGCCGGCTACGACGGGTTGGCTAGGGGCCTGGTTAGTATTAGCATGATTTACTATGACCCAAGCGCGCTTTTTTGTCTTCTGTCCACCATAGAATTATGGATTTTATTGAAATCTGGCCTTTATTGTTGCTTGGTGATCACTTTGTTTGGAGTTCTATGATACATACTCGTGTTTTTTTTGCAGACGCTTCAACGGCATAGCCCGAAGGAAACTCGTCACCAAGGAGCCAGAGTGGAGCAGCTGTAAAAATTAGACATACTGAGTATGCTGTGATATTCATATAAGTGCTAGTATCAATCAACTGCCATTAATGGTTTCATAGAGCATTATTGTATGTATAGTAGATGAAAGTAGATAAAAGCTAGGCTCAAGCCACTTGACTTTCCCCCTTATACTTGGAGAGGCAGAGCAAAATGAGTAGCACACCTAAGATTCAAACTAAGATCCGCCGTCCAGGCCATAGGTACTATTATAAACGACCTAGCATTTGGACTAGAATGCAACTCAAATTGAACCTCAAGGATAGAAATACGGAACGACCAGTGTCGGAGACAGACAAGCTAGTGCATCACATCAAAGAGAGTTTAGCGGAGTTTAGTAATCTTGAAAAAAGTCAGACATTGATTTTGACAGGCCTTGAAGAGGATACACAAAGGTGGATGCTTTCGAAACACTTATCAAAGTAGGTTACAATATCTACGTTAGCATCTGCAACCGCCGATGTTAAGTGTTCGCATGCTCACGACCTGCTAACGAAATCTGTCATAGATACGGCAAAATCGAGGAAATTGGTATAGTCTACGATGAAAAGTAAGGATCTTGTCGAAATGATAATAAATGGACGCTGCTGATACAATTTATTAGATTGGCAAAGTCAGAGTTTGTGTACGAGGAAGCTGCCGACAGAGCCTTCAACGAGATGGGGGGCACCCATGTTGGTGGGTTCAGAGTTATTAATATGAAGACGGTGGAAGGATTCCCCCCTGAAGATCCATATCCTGTGAGAAGAAGGCGGACGGCAAGGAGGTGTCGCAGCTAGATCTAGACTCCCACGGCATCGTGGTGCGCCAGCGCCCAGGTCTCTACCAGCCGGCCATCGCATCAGGCGACACGGCATTGATCGAGTTCAAGCTACGCGGTTGTGACCTTGGCGCGTGGGACTGGACAGCGCGGAAGTGGTGCCCGCAGGAGAGAAACTGCATGGCTTGGATTGGTAGAAGCAGTATAAATCTGCCAGTGGAAAGTAAATTGAAAATCGACTCGTTTGTTGCTGTATAGAATCGCAACAGGTACTATGATAGGCTCGATAGAAAGATTTCTGGTGTTTCATCATCTCCTCCCATTTTCTCAAAAAAAAACTAAAAAAAACTAAGTGCATTTCATATATTGTAACAATTCTCTATTGGAGGTGATTTCCATCGAGTGCATGTTGATCCTTGCTACGTGAAACTCCGCCGGCCACCACCCACCTGCTTGCGATCTAACTTGCGAACAACGGCACCCAGAACAACTTTAAGGATATGATCGGCGGTCAGAGTCCTGGTGCTGACATCGTCGCATTCGTTCCACGTAACAGTGTCGACCATATCACGGATGCCTTGCTTTGAAAGCTCATCATCCAACTCGCATAGAGCCTCGCGAGCCCTAGGGTCGTTGCCTACCTGGAAGAATTGGATGCCGACCTGGTGAGGAGGAGCTTCAAACTTATCAAGCTTGCCGGCCTGCTGGATAATTATGCTCTCCACGTCATCGGTGGGGCGGCCGTCGGTGATGACTATGATGTTGACGGGCTTTATGGTCTCGATGGCGCGGACGCGACTGAGGCTTTCGACGTAGGGCGTGAGGATGCTATACAAGCGAGCGCCGGTGGGTGTGGTACGAGACGGAGCGACGGTGTTGAAGATGTCCTTGACTTTGGCGGCGCTATTGATGTTGTAGTAACCGCCATCCGCCTTTCCTTTCCCGCCTTTGAAGCTTGAGCGATGATTGAGAAAGTAAAGATCGATGCCATCCGTGTCACGGGCCGTGCAGATGGGCGTGATGGCCCGGAGAGCTGCATCTACCTCGGCCCATAAGGCGCCCGCCATGGAGCCAGAGTCATCCACAACTACGATGGTGTCGAATTGAGCCAAGAATGCATACTTGTCCTCATCATTGGTGACGCTGGCAAGACTGTAGGAGGGGGATATTTTTTGGTGCAGGGCTTTCGAGTCCGTGCTTGGGCCCGATGACGGCGAGGGAGAGTATGGCGGCGGGTTGTCGGCCGGGGCTTTAGAGGTGAAGTGGGTTAGATTGAAGTGGCTCTACGAAGGGACAGAGGAAGGAAAGGCATACCGTTTGAAAATGGATTTGCACCCATCGATTCAGGAATAATGTTGACTGTCAGTGGCTGGCTCCCGGTGTGTTTGTGATCAGAAGCAACAGCGGCGTTGCCACGTGAAAAAGTGTTCCTTATTGTCCGGAGAGACACCATGGTGTCGAAAGCGATGGCTCGAATTGATGGGCAGATGCAGTAGATCGTGGTGATATGATGAGAAAGACGTACAACAACGACCAAGCTTTTAAGCATCGCTTGCAGTATACAGTAGCATCGAGTGCGGCGAGGCTGTGCCTCCTTCCGGACCTACTAGTCTGTTCCAACCATGGTGCCTGACCCACTCACGACTACGGCGTTACGAAGAGTCAGCGCTGGGTGAGGACGTAGGCTCATTCCAAGATCACTTCATCAGCCTAAACCACCGGTTCGCTACGTCGATACATGCCCGACCCTTGTCAAGTGTTTGGAGAGCCTACGGCTTCGCCCCAATCGAGGGCTGGGGGGACTAAAGGCAGTCCGCCCCGACCTAGCATGTCCCCTGTGGTGTGGATGCGAGCAGCACAAGTTAACTTGCTCCTTTGACCCACGAGTTAACTCGATACATACGACCCCACTCAAGCCACCTCGTGCAGAGGGAGTTTTACGCAAGCGGCACTGCCTCTTGGGTACCGCTTCCAGCATATGAAGTGGGATGTCAGTTCAGGGGGTCGGACTTGATCTTGCACTTGGTCAGATGCTGTTAGCTATGGCAAATTGGCTACTGAAGTTAGCACCATGGATTACACTGGAATATCCGTAGGTTTGCGTCAGCAGGCCCGAGATAAGAAGGTTCCTGGGTAGATACGAAACCCATCCCTCGCTTGAGGTGAGATATTGCGGCTCAATTGTAAGCCTCGCCAAGATGATAAGCTCACATGGGTAGGAAGAACCATTTTCTGATGAATATAAGAACCCACAACAACCGAAGACACCATGGGCATCGCCTCACTGGGCATACATCCCGCTTGGCGTGTGACTGAGGTGGAGGACTTGTCGATCATATTGAGCCACGCACCCACACAGGGGTATCTAGAAGGTCATACTAAGTAGCCAAGAAGATGATGCCTCCACCACCTGGCAAGGAGTCAATTCCGCCTCGCGTAAGCTTGCTAGCCGCTAGACTTCCCGAGTTGGATGAATACTTGAAAAGCTGTCAGGGTGAGTGATTCCTGGTGTACAGGATAGCCTACGCAGTGCCTCGTGGCGGAGCATCTCCCAGCACTTACCCGATGGTTGTGTTTGGAGGTTAATTCTTACTGCTGAACGGCATGGGCCCAAGTAGCCGCGCAATCATGCATAGCCTGAGAGGAGGTCCGTCAGGGACAATCACGCGGCCATTTTCGGTCATGAGGGATGCTCGAGAATAGATATAAGTTTCAAGGACCCAGCAACTGTCTTTACCGACACAAGATCATCCGCAGTTTTACTCCCAATTGTTCCCCCGTATTTCTACTGTAAATATCGATATTGAATCTACCATAATGTCTCTTCCCCTTCAAAACATTGAGCGTAAGTCTTCTTGAGGCTTTGTAGATACATACTTACAATGACCAGGCCGTCTTATCCCCGTTCAGCAGCAGCCATCAGGGACCGAGAATATGGTGCCGCGAAACAACATGCTAGATTCGAGCCAGCAAACGTCTAGTCAAAGTGTTTTCGAAGAAGAACATCGATTGCGTTTCCTTGGAATCTGCCTTCCATTGTTAAACCCAGTTGAGGAGTTTGAATTCCATCTGCTCTTGCTACAACATCGGGGTAGGAAAACCCAAAGAACAAACGAGCAGTTCAATCGAAGAGGGTCGAAACTATGAGGAGGACATCCACCAATTTCTGATAACAACTTGTCTTTAAGGTTGTGCAGATTAGTATCAAAGCTTGATCTTATTTGTACTGTATGTATCTATTTGTTAAAGAAAAAAGTGCCCCCCACGTAAAACCTGATCAACGTATGCCTATCGTACTGGGATACCGACTTAGAACGATACGACTTCACCGTGAGAGTGCCAGAGGCCATACTCAAGTAGTTTGATTGGCTCATTGGCATCGGGAAGGGAGAGATAGACGACTCGCCCAAGCTACCCTCTTACCCCTAAGCATAAACTCCTTGGTGCCAATCGTCCACCTCGCCGAGCCAAGTTTGCTGTAGCGGTTGGCGGCCACAACAGCCCTCCAGCGCCGCTCTAGCTACCCGATGTTACCATCGCAACCGCAGTCGAGCACGGCCTAGATTGATGTTTGGCCAGTCCCCCTTCGCAAGCTCTGCGTGGTGCCCAGTAGAAGGATCGTTAATGGCAAAAGGAAGAGGTATATGAAAAAAGCGAGTTGCTGGTTCATCCATCGCTTTGGAGAAAGCCAGACTGGACCCTTGGCCGAACTGGGCGGAAAGCACTGTTGCGTCTCCACTACTGCACCCTCAAATAGCGTATCGAAGCCAGGCAGACTGGAAACTCAGGGGAAGTCCGAGCTGAGTGACTTTGTCAGCTGGGAGGTGGGCCGCATCAATGTCGAGAGGCTCTAGTCCCTGGTTCGGGGAAACCTCTCTCCAGCCCTGCAGAAGAGTCGAACGACATCTCGCAAAGCGGCTACCGGAGCCGATATGAGGGGCAACAAGCGGCACAAGTCAGCGGTGGCCGAGGCATGAAATCGTGAGCCACATGTGAGATAACCAGCGAGGAGGAATGCTACCCGATCCTACGGTGGCGGTACTACCGGTATCCAAGGATCAGGCAGAACGGCGGCGGAAGCGAGATGAACGTGAAAGCGAGCGGGGGCGGTGTGACTCTGCTCTGAACATCCCAAACCAGGGGCGTATCCTGCCTAGAGAACCCGTCCATACTGGGCGGTGACTTTGATCGTCGGTTTGCCCCGAGATCTATCGTCTCTCGCGCCTGTATGGAGTCGGAGTGGAAACTTGTGATACTACAAGCCTGTCTAGGGGAGGGAGATGTCGAGGTTCACGTCGTACATATGACGACCACTTGGTGGAGTAAACGCCCGGTAGCTGATGATTGCTGTGACGAGGGTAGCCGCTCGGTAGATCGCGCGCTTTACTTTGGTGGCGTCGATGGGGTCACAGGAATGGTGATGCAGTCGTTGGAACCAGCTAACTAGCTTATGAATAGCGGATGCAGAGCGGCGAGGGAAAGTCGGCTTTTGATTGCAGCAAGTGGGACGAAGAAACCCAAACCCACCCAGCTCACCCACTATTGCCATTCTTCGACAAGCAAGGGGTACCGGTACCCCCCTGCCGTGCAAGCTGCTCACAAGGCCGCTCGCCAGCCATGGGTTCCCTGCTCCTTCATCTACGAACGATCCGGCTTGTCCGAAGCGATACTCCCCACATCTGCTAGCTCCACAGTCTTCCGGGCACAAATGCAGTACACGCTCCTTCGCATCAGGTCAATAGTTTCTTAGTACAGGACGAATCCTTCCAGCACAACAAAAGTCTCTCATCTCGTCTGTAAGTTAAAGGACACATGAACGTGCAATACAATACCGGTAGCCGTCCGCAGCGTAATGTCTCATCACCGATGTACCCACAACGCCAGCACTCGTTACGGCGGTTTAGTCTCTTGGCGCTCAGCGAAAAAACAGCAAATTGATCACGTCTGAGGTTACAAGGCTCGATTCTCGTCAAGCGGACGTTACATGACGTAAGTGACCTGCAAACCCCCTGTTGAAAGTGGATATAATGGGATGCGCTACTGCAAGGGCGATGGGGCACCTTCAAGTGAATAGCTCTCGTGCCCTATCAAGACGATCCATGGCTTGCACGAGACAGTTCACATATGCTCAGCCTGTATCAATCCACTCGTCTTTGGCATTGAGACCAATGATGTTGATTGGTAGAAACAATGTAAGTGGCTGTCAGAACCGTCCAAAGTCCTGGGTTCAGTCTCCCTCCTGTGAGTCGCATCACTGCCACCCGCATCTAAGCCTATCAAGCCTACCAAACGGAAGTTGATTATCCAGAATTTCACAGAGTGGCTATCAAGCGGAGAAGTAGCAAGGAGTAAGCGTGGGTCACCGCAAGGGAAATAGACTGGCATAGAATTAATTTCTAATAGCTGGAAGCGATAGAGCCGATGATGTATGCGATCCAAGTTTTCATGCAGTAAGACTGGCTCAGCACCTAAAGTTCAGGTTTCGAGTTCATAAACCACCTACCCTATAAGATCGGGTTTGAAATTGTGGGTTGCGAGGCCCCTGCTGCGGAGTTTCTCGGTAGCCATAAATTCATCGCAGTTTAACATACATCTCCAGTTCGTCTGAAACATGTATGCACCTCTGTGAGAGGCATACAGCGAGGTACTAGAGGTGTCTCCCGCCCCTTATCGAGGTCCATCGCTCCCAGGTCCCTCTCATGCTTGCTTCCGTTGTTGCATCCCGATCGCGAAAGGCGGCAGCATATCGGTCGATTGGCACCCATCATCAGCAAATAACACTGGACCAGGCTTCAGGACCAGTAGATGCGAGGAATAAATATGCTGCGGTCGGCCGCTGCCAGGAGCTCATAGACTATTTTAATCCAGGCTTTGTTACCGGCACCAAGATAACGTGCCAATCTATCTAGGCAACGGATAAGATCAGCCTCGTACGGATAGCGGGCGAGTCTGTTGAGTCGACTGTGTGCTAATGCGGCTTTGGGGTCACCTTCTTGGTTTCTGGTCGACTTCATACTGCAAGCAGCAATCACAGGACTGTGCTTGCAGTCCCAGGCCTTTCTTGTTCGAAAGTGGTCGGTGCTCCGTCGGGCCCGGGCTCGGGCAACTCATGATAGCGGCTCTATCTTTAAAGGTCAGGCATGGGCGCCCCTTTACCGCGATTCTGCCTTTGAGGATCGGGGCTTAGATAGCGCAGGTTCGTTGGGCGAACGCACCAGCGGATGGCTTGGATTTCGCTGAGGCGATTGGCACGCGTAGTTGTTGCTTCGTAGGGACATGCAGGCATTGTTCATTAGCTACCTACCGGACTAGTGAGACATCGATATCAGAAAATGATGCATAGACTATTCCCCCGCCGTAAGAGCTAGTTTCTCCTCTGGACAATGCACTCGTTGCCTGCCTAGACGATCTCGACCGTTGCGTTCATGACCTGCTTAATGCTATCTAGCACATGCTCTATCGGTGTAGCAAATGTCACATCACATTGGACAGTTCTGTCTGTGATACTCGCCATATGAAAGCTTATTTCAGTAAGGTCTTGAAAGCCTGGAGGCACCGTGCTGGTCGGGTCGTCTTTCGCAGGCAAGCCACCGTCGCAGTCGTCTGCAGATTTGCCGGACCTCTCAAGGTAGCTAGCAAGCTGGCCCCCATCCAACATACCAACAGCGCGCCCAGAGTAGTCGAAAATTAGGGAGCCAGAGTCCCCAGGCTCGCTGAAGGCCAATTTGCCACCCTTGGTCGCACTAGGAATGACCAGCTGCGCGAGTGACATCACAGGTTCCATTGTGCCATCAGCAAAAGGCCTTCGTAACACAGCTTCAATCTCGGCCACGACTCCGAACGTAAGTCCTGACGTCACGCCGCGCTTCCCTACGCGGAAGGCTTTGCGGCTGGTGGATGGCCGAACCCCGTTGATACGCATGAACCCTTGGCCGTCACACTGAATCCTTTCATTTTTTGCCTCCGGTGGAAGATAGACGAAGTTGCCTCGCTTGCTGGCTTGCCTACCAGAGGCGCCAATATAGACCTTGTTGGTGAAATCACCGATTGTCTCCCAGTTCTCCAGGCGGACAAGCGCCCAGTCTCTCAGGAATCTTGTCTTTTGGTTGACCGTATACTTCGGTGAGGCGACAATTGGACCCAGTACTATTTCCTCATCCTCCAGCTGCATTTGTTGAAGTGCATCCTGGAGTAAGGAAGCATACTCTTGAGATTGCTGCAAACGCATGTGTTTGCTCTTAGCGTCGGGCGTTGCACCCTCATTCTTCAAAAAATTGCGTTCCACATGTTCTATTTCATCCTTCAGGATGTCCATCTCGGACTGCAAATCCTTCAAAGCCTCCTCCTCGCTATCGCGGCTATAGGCCATTGCGTGATGCTGTGTCGTTTCTCCGGGAAAGTAGTCTTCATCGTTGGGAACTTTGCCTGACAAGGCAACATGTCGGCTCACAATTCCATACGACGCATGATTGTTCGAGCCCAACCGTAGAGTTGGGCCCATCGTTCCTCCCTTGGCTTTGGCTGTATCTGCTTGCTTGATGTAACAACCAATGGTGGCACGAAGGCCGAGGAGGGTTGCATTGATGCTGGGATCATCCCAGTATTCGTCCTTGATCAGTTTTTCCAGGGCTGCGCGGGGTGAGGCGAGGTTCATAACACAAGCATCCTGTACCTCGACCTCAACATCGAAGATGTTCGACTTCTGGAGTTCTCGTTTGCATTCCTGAGCGAGAATAAACCAGCTTTCTGCGCTCTCAGCTTGAGCCACAACGCCAACTAATAGAGTGACTGGGTAGTGATCTTGTTTGTGGACGTCTGTAAACCCGATTCTGATTGGATAAAAGAACCTCCAATCGCAGTCAGCAAGAGCATCAATGATAGCATGACGCGTCAGGTCGTTCCAGCGTTCGAGGATGGGGTGCTGTCCAATTGCTCGCATGCTTTTCGAGGCAACCGGCCACCGACCATCCGTGGAATTACTTGGCGGCCAGCTATCTGTCGATGTCCTGGCCAGCAGACGAGGGGGGGTGGCGACCCCGATGCCTCGGTAGTACTCCGTGCTTTCCCTCTCGCCGAGGGCGTAGGGCGCCATCTCCATCGTATACCGGCGACGACGTGAGTTGATTCGTCCAGTCGGTGACTCGAGGTTGACTCTCTTTCGATGCGGAGAGGGCGATTCTCTCAAGGCTTCGGCTTGCCATGCAACCTGGGAAAGAGGAGGCATCGGAGCCTGGTCTTATGGTTAGCCCATTTTTGTTGAATCTCCGTGCCTGGAGGGCGGCGTGACCCACAGAATGTAAACGAAAAAGCAGCAGAGATAGAGTTGGCGTGACACATGCAGAGGCAGGGCTTTGCTGTAACCATGGAAGTCAGTGCTGCTGTGGTACAGGAGTATCCGTCGCCAGGACTCGAGACATGATGTTGTTTTCTCTGCGCAGCTGGGGTTGCTGGCTTTGTATAGTAGGTGCGCTTCTTGTTCCCACGGCGGAAAGAGCCATGTGTTCTGGCTTCGGTTGCGAAGCAGGCGGCTGCGGTCGGTCGTCGTGGACATGCCTCGAACTGCGGGTGAAACCAGTCATGTGAAGTTATGAGCATTAAATTCTGACACAGGGAAAAAAATAAATTCCAGGCCAGTGGGCATGTTCAAATCCTAAATGATTGGTACTGTATTAGACTCGGCCGCATCAAAAGGAAATTGTGCTGGATATTTACCTTGGCCGCCACAGGCGGGCATTGCTTCATAGCCTTGTAATCTCCGACTTTGGGTACCCATTCGCTCAATATTCGATCGGGTTGGACAAATTCGTCGCGTGCCTTGCTCGCCTACCATGGTTTCCAACTCTTCAATACAGACAATGGCACTGGAGGTAGGGCTTGCCTTTCGCACGGGACTGTTCGCTAGATGTAGGTAGAGCAATGAAGGCGGGACATTGGTTGCGTCGGTGGTTACCTCGGAGGTATGGAGCAGGCAACGATCGCTTCTACGACCTGGCCCAAACGCCGTCGGTTCGAAGATGAGTCCATCAGAACAGGGCTGTTCTTTGGCCTGGCCGGAGACAGCGAACGCGACGGTGTGTCTCGAAGCCAGGCGGACTGAGATCAGCGGCCGCAGCTTCGTCGGCGATGGTCGGGTCGTTGAATCGAGCTTTTGATCGCAGGAGGTGATGGCTTAGGTGCTCGAGATCTGCTGTGTTCCTATGTTGGTCAGCAACGGGTCGTCGCAAGGCGTGTATAAGGCGGTATTTCATCAACATTACCTGATGCAGCGCTTCCTTTGATCATGAGCTGCTGATGCGGCGCCTAGCGAGGCCAGGTGAATAGAAGGCGAGTTTCTCGTCTTCACGCGGTTGTGAGTGGTGTGTGCGAGTGGTGTGTGTGAGGGGTGTGCGAGCGGGTGCGAGTGGCTGCGAGCGGCCGCAAAGGGCTCCCCGTTGCCTTTGCCCTCACCTGCAGGTCACCACCTCGAACACTTCGCCTTCCTTCCTTTTCACACATCTCCGCTCGCACATTGCATTCCCTCTCACTTCGTCTCCGATGTTTGAATAACCCCAGCTTGCCTACCTCACAAAACCATTGCACAATAATTGCATCGCCTTCGCGCCTGGTTGGATTTATGAATTTCACCCCCATTGTTACGGCGTCTGCAGCAGTGGATCCGCCGTTGCTGCCTCCGTCATGAGATTCGGGCGCAATCCTTCCAGATCCACTGGATCTACCCAACGATAAGCAACAACGGACGAAATCCAAGGAGAACAAGCCTCGCACTCCGTGAAATTCAAGGATTCATACGAGAGGTATTTGGCTCGCCTGGATCGTCAGAAACTCCTCGTAACTGCAGCAAAAACTCGCTTTTTGAAACGTTTATTGATGGCCCCGTAGCGATCTTGGTCCCTAGGTAATCAGGAGAGGACAGTGAGCAGCGTACAGTCTATTCAGCTGCGTCCTGGCACGAACAATCGCATACAAACAGTCGGTTGATTGCTCAGCGTCGTGGCTTACCAATTTTTCAGGATCAGACCCGTTGTCGTCAGGACCTCCCCCAACAGACTGCAATTGCATCGCCCTCACGACGTAATCAACACCCGCCTCGATCTTTTTATAGTACTTGTCGAACTCTGTATTCGTTTCGGCGAAGCCTACTCCATTCCTGAAGCGTCTCAGAAATGCTTGTTGTCTTCTTCTCCCAGGTGTGCACCTGGGTCGACGGCTTGGCCAGACCTCAGCTTCTCCAACACCTAGTTGACTGAATCGCTAACATCGGCCGAAAGGATTTCAGAAGCGAATCGCAATAGTCGGTCATTGCGGTCTCCGAGTTCATCATGCAGAGTATTCTCAATTGTCTTTGTTGACTCCCAGTGCCTTGGCCCTGCTCCCAGCGCCGAGCCGTCCTCAACGGCACGTTGATGTCCATGCTGTTTCCCGTCACCAGAAGATGCTATAAAGCACAGATAGAGGTAATCATTTGTTCCAAGAAGAGGGGTTTAGTGCAGAGAAGCGAACTGGTACCATTTGTAACCATATTGGTCGAGGTCGCGGGAATTGCCGTGTTGCTAATGCCTGACCCGAAGAGGTTGCGCAGCTTGTGTATCTTTGCCGGTGGGCACGAGGGAATTGTAGGCACAAGGGTATTGCGGGCGTAAGAGAATTGATAGATGTCCCATTTGATCAAAAACCAGGCCTGGGTTCCTGGAAGGGAAGCAGATGGGGAAGAGATGCTCAGGCACACGCCGGTCTACACATGGTCGCCCAAGGTGGATAGATCCCACAACAATGAAGCTCTTACCCTCATTCGAACAGCTGGCCTCTCGATTATCGATCCAAACCTTCCCGCTCATTTTAATTTCTTTCGTCTAGAAACAGAATGCTCACTTGGCCACCGCTTCTAGCGTCGTCCACGCTGAGATGTTTGGCTATGTCCATATATATATCGATCGTTGGTGTCTGGTTTGAAGGTTCGGCACTTGTATGAGGAATATGTATAGGTTGGGCTTAAGTAGGATGGCTCTATTGGCGAAGAGGTTGATGGAGAATGTAGGGCTGACTCTAGAACGTGCAGAAGAAAAACCTTCTGCACTTAGTTATGGACGGTTCAGAGGAGCCTTCGGTGGCTCTTTTTTGGAGGGTGGGCTCTTGACCTCCTTTTTCGTGTTCCCGATGTGTTCAAATATGCTCAGGTGAAGTGGGACATTCAGCAAGGGCCGCATGCAAGGTTCGGAGCCGGCTGAAAGCGCATCCGGAGCTTGGTCTTAGTAAATAGGGGTGGAGTTAGGCTACAGCTCCCTAACTTCACCTTTGGCTGATGGTAATCTCTGAGGTTTGGTCTAGCTCCTCTCTTCTCATCTAATCCTCGCTTTCCGAAACATTCCTTAACGCCAGGACGCTCCACCCATCTCAGCTCCTTCAGTATCGAGACGTACATATATACTTCTTCATCCGCTATTCGTCGCTCTTCTACCACAAGCCTATCGTTGCATATAATGTCTCATGAGTTGAACAGCCAAGTCAGGACGCCTCATTTTGATAATGCGAGCTGTCACCTTGCGGAGGGAGAAGTTGGGGAGCGAACTGCATCCGATAAAAGAAAGGAGCGCCGAATAGAAACGAGCCGTATTAATGCAAGAACAAGGGAGGCAAGTTGAACTACCTCTGGTCTAACGAGTGATAGTATTAACAGAGGGCGACAAAAAGAAGAAAGGGGCTACGGAACATATGTATATGTTGTTCTTCAACGGCGTTCGAAAACACTACAAGCCACTTGCTCTAAACAAAAACCCGTCTTCGAGTCTCGAGCATGACGATTTCGTGAAGCGGTTCAACAGCTGGGAAAGAGAGGCGAAGAAAAAGGTCAACACGGGCCATCATGCTCCATTGCACTAGCTTTGAGCCCGTGTCGAGCGCTGCGACGAAGAAGGCCGAGACAGTGTCCAGACGAGCAGCCACGTGGTCGGCCGACTATCAATAATCTGTGTTCTGGACTAAATTGGCACGGGGCGCATGGAATCGTGGGCTGCTGGCTATGTTGCGAAGCTGCATCAAACTTCCATGATCGTGACAATGCAAGCGTCCCGCCAACACGCCACGTGTCCGGGACTGTGCTTTCGTACCAACCATTGCAGCAGCCCTCCGGGACCCTTCTTTACGGAATTATTGTTTGACGAATCTGCCAGAACTATCCGAGACCCACGGCGCTGTCGTTGGCGAGCGAAGCCGGATATACAATACCTGGAGGCTTTTCACTCGCTCAACGAACTCCACGAGCCCCCAGCATGGACAAACGCAATCTTCGAGCACCATCAAGAATATGATGCATGTCTCAGGATGAATGGGTCAAATTGACTACCCGAAGATGCCGGTGGAACAATCCCAGAGGCCTTCCTGGTGAAGCACTTATTCAGGGGCTCCTAGCGGGTTGGAAAGATGCATCATCGAAGAGATCGGTGGCCGCAGCACGAATGAGGGCCTACTCACATGGAACTGGTCTTGGGCCATTCTGTAACTGTTCGGAGGAGATGCATGAGCTAGACGATTTGTCGCCATTACGCTCAGGGGAGTACAAGGGGACATTCCCTTATACTCCATGTACAAACGTCGATGCAATGTACGTGTTAATGTAAGAGTTGATACGAGCATTATCGAAACTCTCAGCATGCCTTCCCACTCCAAGCGGTTCCGTAAGACACGGAAAATTTTGCTGCTTTAACCTGTTGTTGCTCTTGAAGTAGTGACTGCTAAAGTACAGCAGCTCACAGGAGCGATTGCCATGACCAGAGCGGGACAGGGTCCAGTCAAGTTCACGGCCCCAACGACACGATATAGGGGCTCAGATCCTCCACCTCGTGACCATGTTTGTGTTGATGACACTCGCTCCAAATCTAGCAATGGACACGACGGACCTCTACCTACCAGACCGGGGCTTAGTTACTTACCTCGGCTTCTCATCGTCACACAAATGGTCAACCTACACCACTTAACTTCGGTGCAACGACATCCTATTATTTTGCATGCCGGGCGTGTGTTTATGAAGAGCACTACCACGGTCTTCTCTTCCTTCGAAGGTTTTCTCGCAGTCTGATTCTGACGAGGGCGATTCCATGGACAATCGCCGCTTTGACGGCGAAGACATTAAGCCCCGCTCCGGGTCGGCTTTGGCCTTTCTACAATCACTTCGACTGCAGTGACCTCGGCATCATCAAGAACGCAGCACAACAGCTAACTATCTCATCGATATGAACCTGGAGGCGTGCAACGACAGCGCGCCAAAGTTTGAGGAAAGGCATAGAAAGCCAACACAAGATTTCGAGACAGTGAGAGAAGATGCTCTTTTCTTGTGCATTTTCTCCTGTGTCAGGTCTTGAGATCCTGAGGGGGAAAATCTCCGCGGATACCCTCGAACGCAAATGATTGTGCACCCGACGATCGAGATGGAACACTGGTTGAGTTGACTCATGTGGCACGGGCATGTACGAGTATACATCGCTTTACTAAAGACATAACCACTACTATCTTACAGTACTCTAGAGCCAGATTAAATGGCCATTTAAATTTAAGAACGTCTTCCTTACATGACTTCGTAAACAGGCACCAGTGGGGCTAACAGAACAGTATTTTGTCGGGTCCATATAGTCAATCTATTACTACTTTAATCTTAACAGGCCTTTAATAAGCTCAATTATGTATTGATCTACCTCACCATGCCCAAGGTGGAAGTTACATTCTTCCATGCCATTTAGGATGTTCAAACATTTTAGGCAATGGGTTTCGTGTACGTGACTTGTCATTTGTCAAATGGCGTTGAACATGCAATTTCTCGCCGGGTTGTCTGTAAATGGCTTATTGAACACAAACTTGCCAGACTAGTTTGTTCGGATCTTCAGTAATTAGGCTCGACCACAGTTCCATGTCCCTAATGTTCTCCTCATCGATAAACTGGTGATAAAAAGCGTGCGTTGCATTTAAAATCCCTCGAACCGTTGTGTCAATCAAGGGAACAGCATAAGTATGACTATTCTCATCCGAGCCTTCTTCTTCTAGTAGAAGTATAATGGGATGATGGATGACCCTTTCAGCAAGCTCACGTTCGGACAGCAAGATATGTTGAGATGAATCGTGGGCAGCAAGCTCAACAGCCTGGTGGAGGCACCAATCTATGGTATCGAGAACTCTCGTTTCATTGTGCGGGGAATATTTTAGCCATTCAAGTCCAGTGTAGCCCGGAAACTCATAGAGCGAATGAAACGTATTAGCCTCTGATAATCGATCTAATTGATATGATGTTGCAATGGGCGTCTGCTCAGTCAATAGCCTCCAGCAATAAGGATTCTCGGCTCTTAACCCTTTCAGGTGATGGGTTCGATTGTCCCCGGTTTCTAACATCTGAATGTAAAAATCATGAATAGCTTGCATGATCCCTATTGAAGTTGTATCGACGATTGGCAGTATGTATTCTCCTATAATGACGAGAATCGGGTGCGAAGTCAACCCCTGCTTGATTACAGGTCCTCCATGCCTAGCCTTCGCAGTACTAGGGCTGTTTTGCACTATCCACACGACATCATCAAGTATTACCTTCATGTCGGTTGGGCGGCCCCGTATAGACCGTAGACTGGTAAGTCCTAAGCTGTGCATGTAGTCCTGGAAACCGACTAGGTTGTCATACCAGATGTAGTTCTCTGGCTCCAGAGGTCGTGGTTGATTTATTGAATCGAGGAGCCACGTTAACTTCATGAGCGGCTTACCGGACTTCTTGGCGTACTCTGTAAGGTCCGTGGTATTCATCGGGTCAGAACAAAGTACATGCGTCGGCTTATGCGTCGGTTCATCGCCGCAGTACGACCAGCCCAGTTGCTCAATGTAATTTCTTAGTTCGGCATCCTTGTAAGGCGCAAAATCTCCATCAATAGCTACACGAATGTCGTGATGCTCAGTAGCTAGAGACTCGTGATGCCGTGTGAGAGCAGTTGTGAACTCAGTGCCGTATTTCTGATGCATGTTCGCGGCTTGGGCATGGTATGCAATGCGCCCGACAAGACGGGCTTGGCTGGCGAGGGTCATAAAATCTTCGTTGTGTAGTTCCTCAAACTCACATTTCGAGACTTTCAAGGCTACTGCAACAAGATATAAAGGTTTGCGACCAATTATAGGGATATGGTCAAGAGCATAGCTCTCGGGAGATTGTCCATCCCAGCACTTACCCGGCAAGGGCTTCCAATCCTCACTGTCAATAGACATACCATACACCAACTCTCGTTGCCCGTTGGAAGAGTAATACAATCCATTGTGATTAACAACTCTGACTTTCAGCATTCCGTCCCTCACCAGATTGTGGATGAATGGATGCATTTTACCGCTGTGATTCTCCGCCGTCTCATCTTGGAACAGGAACTGGATATAAGCATATGAGCGCATCATCTGGGCAGTAAAAGGCACGCTACATCTCATTATGAGAAAACCGTAACTTTGAAGGGTGAACAAATTGTGGAAATCCTTCTGTGTGAGATGAACGAAATCCTCCGTTGAACGCTTTCCCCATGGCGATGAGCACGATTGTCCGAGGTGGCATGCTCTCATACACTTCTCGTTCATGATAACCAGGTCTTGCCAAGTTTCACAGCCATCCCAAGAGCCCTTTCCTGCATCAATTCGAGGTAATTCCAGAACACGTGGCATTGGAGCTTTTCCTTTCATGCCGAGCTTCGTTGCGCAGTCCGCCACCATACTGAGTAGATCGTTCTCCCGATTCTGAAATAATAACAAGTATGCTTCATCGGTTACCGATTGCATCACAACGTCGGGAATATGGGTGCGCAAGCGGAACGTAAGAGTTGGGAATTCGGTAGGAAGCCACTGGCTGATGGATTCGGAAAGCTGTGAAGCCATAATAGGCTCCTCATACGTAATGCGTTCTCCTGTCGGGGATTCATCGTCTATTTCCCGGGAAACACTTAATTTGTATCCTACGGGAAGCATTAATTGTCTCAAAGCCTTCTGCAAGGGGTGGGTTAGGGTTGTATGTGTTGGCGAATGCTGAATCAAGAACTCGAGGCATGGATGGAATCTTGTTTTCTTGTGTGATTGACGTTCGATTCGCGGAGGCGTGTAAGCCAAGATGAAGATGCCAAAGGACTGGAGCTGGAGTAACTGATTGAACTCGGATTCTTTGAGAGATTCTATATCACCATAGGACGAAAAAAAAAACTCTCCCTGCACGTCTGGCAGCTTGTGTCTTCTTTGCAGAAATCGAGCGTTTAACTCAAGTAGGGAGTTCCAGTCACGACTCCTGGCCCAGGGTCCAATTGACGATTTATTCGACATCTTCACCGAGGGAAGGACAGGGGAGAGGTCTGAGCACAAGAAATGGGCCGCATATACTGGGGTATTTGTGCAGTGTTAAATAGCCTCCGACCGATAACAAGGGGCGTGTATTTTTGGAATTATCGACAGTTGGCTGAAGACAGAAGTTAAAAATGAGAGGGATATTGCGCAGAGATTTCAAAGCCAGTCTCAGTAGGACTTTTCGCGGCTGACTTGGCTGTACAAATCTACTCCCCCTGCCACCTTCCGATTTGGAATCTCTCCCCAGGAGAAAGCCAATACATTGTGAAGCAAGAGCCTTTACAACAAGATATCTAGTCAAGCGCCTTCAGGAATCCACCGTCAGTAGGGGTCGTACCGGTCGTGCACAATGCTCAAGTCATTTTGACGGCCCCGCTTGCTGGGAGCTCCGGAATGAGGACGTGATGGCTTGGCATGCTCCAACGCATCTCAAGCCGAGTCAAGCCGCCTTTAGGACATTGCGAGCCAAGCCCGTGAATTTAGATAACAAAGCATAAAAAGTGGTCAAGCCGCAAGCTTTGTAATGGAATCCCTTTTCTATGGGTAGGTCCTAAAGCCTCGTTTTTATTTGAGCTATTTGATGCCCAGCTTGTATTTGCCGCCAAGCCGAACAAGCTAAACCGGATGTAGCCCAGCACAACAAGCCTTGACAGCAGCATCCCGGCGAAGGTGCGGTAGACTCGCGGCACTAGTACCGGTACCCGCACCATGATTCATTTATAGTATGATTAGATCTGTGGGTATAATATCGTTTATTACCCACTCCTGTCGTGTGACTCTATACCTCTTAGTTTCACTTTCGACGAAGAAAAGTACCGATACTAGTCACAGGACTGAGGCCTGTGAGCCATTGGAGTGCCTGTGGCCTTTGGCACGTGAAAAATGGTTTTTGTCTCGATGAAGGCGCATAGTATACCCAACCTTTACGTGGCCACAGGTTCCACGTCCTGGTCCTCGCCGCCTTCCGATACTGTACCATGCTACAAGAAGAGGGAAATGGTGGCATCGGCGAAGGCACTATCCAGAGTCTCGCGTATGTTGCGTTCCATGTTGATTATTGCTTGTTCCTCATATATATAGCAATACAAGGCCTCAATCTCTCCAATACCTGTGGTGATCTTTGGCAAAAACAGACACCCGAGCACTGTACTTTCTAGTGCTTTATATGCGAAGCGGCGTAGTAGAGCATGTCTTTACTGGCGCTTACTTATGTACTAGACTGTGACTCCCGACGGCCCAAACACAGAAACCTCCCACGACTCCACACAGCATTTCTAGGGTTTTTGGTTTTCGCTTCAATGCCCCTTCACTCGGTTAGCTTGGCGTGCCAAAAACCATGTTGGTTCCAAGGTTATCTTACCCTATACACGTCCCAAACAATCTCATCTGACCCCGAACACGCCAAATACTTGAGATACTTACCCGGTAGTTTGTAGAATCCGATTTTGTTAAGTCGCTTGTAAACCCTCTGTATCATCATTAATATTCCCTGAACAGATGTATCAAGCAAAGGAACGACAATGGAGTCGGTCTCTTCGTCGATCTTTTCGTTGATGCGTAAAAGTATAGGGTGGTCTATTATTTTTTCGTCGAGGAAGTCTTTCGAGGAACGGCCTTCATACTTCGCACTCTCGACAGACTGCTCCACCTCCCAACAAATGCCCTCAAGTAGTTTTTTTCGCCCCTTGGATGAGTATGCAAGTGACTTTATGCCTTTGTATGATGGAAAGTGGTAGAGGTGCGGAAAGGCATCACCTTCCATACGATATTTTACCTTGGGAGGACATTCGTCCTTGAAGAAACATTTCCAGTGAAATGGGTTGTTTGTCGCCCGTATATAATCTAGAGCAAAGTTTTGAGAGTAGTCTAGAGTGAGGAACTCTCCAGACCCAAGGCTTGCTGCCTCGGAGAAGAATTCCCAGATAACTTGAAGTATTCCTGTGGTTGTGGTATTGAGAACAGGTAGCAAATGCCCATCCACCTCGAGAAGAATTGGGTGACAAATCAAAAACCGTGTCATAAATCCCGTTTTCTGGCCAAGATCATTTGCGGCGGAGGTGGGATGATTTTGAGTTGTCCAGACTATCTTACTTAATAGGTTCTCCTCCAATGTGGGAGTGCCATAAAGATATGAAATATGACCAACACCGAGGCTAGCCATGTAATTCCAAATATGCAAACTACCCTGCAATAGGTATGCGTTTGGGTTTAATGTCTGCTTCCGCTCGTTGGATTCGATAAGCCAGTTGACATGTACAAGTGGTATGTCGAACTTCTGCGCATAGTTAATGACCTTGAAATGAGCCGGTTCGGAACATATGATATGGGTGGGACAATGCTGAGAATAAGCCCAATCTAAATCGTTGATGTAAGATAATAACCTGGAGAAGCTATCACTGAATGTACCACATAGAGCGACCCGAGTAGCGATGCCTAATCTATGAAATGAAGGCCAGAACAGGTGACGAGCGAAAGCCGACACCAGACGATTCGGATCTCGAAAAGAAGTCTCTGCGTGGTACCGAATGCGTTCTACAAGTGAGATTTCGCCAGCGATTTTGAGGAATTGTTCATCGCTTGTTTCTTTAAACTCGGACTCTGACATTCTTATGGCCACGCTAACCATGTAGACAGAATCATGCTGCAATGAAGCAACCTTGTCCAAATCACAAGCATAGGCCTTCATGTTTTCGCTATCCCAAGACTCCCCAGTTGGTGGCCTCCAGTCGCCGCAGATAACTTGAGTCAGGGGGTGTTGCTTTGCTTTGCGATAGCGGCCACCCTTTTGATCTGTGACTTCCAGGTCTAGGAGGTCGTCTTTCAATAGATTTCTGAGGAAAGGATGGTTTGGGGTCGTCGCATCCGGTTTTTTGTCTCGAAAAAGGAACTGGGCAAATGCACGATTACGCGATTTTCCAATAGCATTCGGAAACTTACATCTAATGACAAGAAGCCCATTAGAGTGGAGTTGAAGCATTTTTCGGAAATTTTTGTGTGTCGTCGTGGCAAAGTCTTTAGCGTAGTTGTTCTGCCATGGCGTTGTGCACTCTTGCTTATAGTAGACTCTCTTGAGGAAGTTCGTATTCATAGCAATAAGGCTCCCCCAGTCTTGGCAGTCTGAGATGGTTAAGCCTGATGTCTCAATTTTAGAAGGCCTCCGAATGACTTCCCTTAGCCCGTTATTCATATTCTTGTATAATCCTGTTTTAATCGCGCATTCCTCAACAAAGTCGAGAAGGTTAATCTTAGAAGCGGACTCGAAGAATTCATCGTCATTTTCACATTTGAAAATTTCATCGGGGAGATCAGTTGTTAAATTGACGGTATGAAGAGGAAGACTCCGCAAGGCTCCGGGAAGTAGATCGATGGGGTTCTTGAATGACTCTTCAGACCAATGTGCGTTGTCATCGTATAACCATTGGCCTAGTGGTGTCTCATTCCAACGATAGACGCCAAATACAATTGAATTCGTACGGCTTTTATACATTTCCAAAGCTGTTAGGAAGGGGTGCTGACTTCTGTTATCCCTAGTATCTCGGAATATGAATTGAAGAAATGGTTGAAAGCGCCGGACGACCGCTGGAGATATCTCGATGCTGGGAGCCTTGTACGCTGTGACAAGAAGTCCATAGTGTTGGAGCATAAGGAAATGATCTAGATCTTTCTTTTCGAGTGACTCGACATCTTGAAAGGTTAAGTGATATGATCCATCATCCGGCCCTTTGGGCCTTCGGTGCCTTGACCTCATAAATTTTGCATTCTTCTCCAAAAGAGATTGCCATTGTTGTTGATGATGGTCCCCGGGAATTTCAACAGCCATATCAAGGGAATATGAAGAACCCAACCAGGCAAAGGCGGGGGACGAAAGTAAACTATATATTGGCACAAGAGCCCCCACGGTAGCGTAATCAACACATCAATTAACAGCCTTTACGTACTGACGATTTATCAAATACATACAGTAGCTGTGAATCATTCACCTTTTTTAGTGCATTCTGTATTATAAACACCAATCTAAGCCTTGGCCTAGTGTAATCGTGTGTTAACCGTATTTTGCCTTGTCAATGGTGAATATAGCCACGATGGGGGTTTAATTAGATGGCTTTTCTACTGCTGGAGGTATAAGGGGCGCACCAAAGGTGAGACTTGAGGGCCGGCACCAGAAGACTATCGCGATGAGGTCCATTCGAACAAGGTTGCAGAGGTCGATCGACGCGATGATTCGGAATAGACTTCCACATTGGGCGCAATCTTGTCAGCTGTCAGGGCTCGAGACTGGAGGTGACCAACCGCCAAAAAGATCCACTGGACGATTGCGGCAGCGTCCAATTACTCAGTCTTTCACCGTATGATCAATAGAATCATGTTCTGTAATCCCTCCACAGCCTTTTAGTAGAAAAGGGACTTAGTCTTGCCGAATGGAAACCCAGTAATTTCGAGATCCTGAACTCAACCGCGCGAGCCGCCTGGACGGATGCAGTCTCTAAGCAACGGGGGCAGCATGATGCGTCGCTGATGACAACGCGCGATTTTTCGTACATGGATACCGGTATGCCTTGTAGCAGCCAATACATTTAGCTTTCCTTGCCGGAGGGGGTCAAGTTGCTTGGAAGCATTCCAAGTCGGGTGAGGGGCTTACAAGCAAGCCTTGAGAGGGGCTAGTCGGTTGCCTCCCGGCAGCAAGGGTCATGCCATTAATGTTGGAACAATTCTTTGAACATAGAGCGTACTGTGAAGCCCAAGCAGTTTTTCTGGTCTTGAGTTCTTCGGACGGTTGCACCACCGGATGCTAAGCCTTCATTTTTTCCATCCTTCCCCGGGTCCGGGTCCGTCACGTCAAATTCCCGTCTCTCAATCTACTCATGTTTTTGTTCTATTTTTTCGCTGGCCTAAGAAGGCTAGAAGTAGGGGTGGCACTCTCTCAAAGAAGCAAAGAGCTTGCACTGCTTATTCTTTTCTATGAATCTCCATGCGAGCATGCTGTATACCTGTGAACAACTCATGCCGCGGAAATTACAACCGTCGATCTTGGGCCATCTATTGCTATCACGTTGACGCGCGACAGGAAATCAAGGCCCGCCAACCCCCACCCAACTAGTGGAAATACCGTATGTGGGTCGCGCCGTGATATTCTCTCGCTTTTGAAGAGTGATGCGACGCAACGGCAGAACATCCGCATTAGTGGATCTTTGGTCGCCCAAACTGCAAGAATGGCCGTGGACGGCCTCTTATTGCTTTCCATGGCCTCTTCCTTTTTGCCCTCGACACGATCTGTGCAGTTGTGCTTGATTTAGAAGCAAGGGTTTTCTACAGCAGCAGGGGAATCACATCCACTGGTTGGGTGGAGTTGTTTCGTTCGACTACAAGGCTGCAATCGCTCTCCTAAGCCTTCCGATGGATCGAGCAATCGATGTTCTATTGGACGTGTTGGTGTTCTTGTTGAGCATCACGCCGCTATTGCCACAATATTTGATTCCCATCCACGCTCGTGCCTGGTCGAAACGGTGGATCTTTTTAGTGGGACGACAAGTTGATAGCCTCCGTCAAGGATATGACAAGTGGAGGATGGGCCCTCGATTACATTACATGCCAAGGCGTAAATTGAACATGGCTTGAAGATTGGGTCGCCAATTTGATCCCTACTCGGCAATAATAATAAATGAGGTACAATATACTGTAGTACAATACGTGTGAATGATATATTTCCTTTCACCATGGCCAAAGAATAAATAGCACAGTGGATTCTGGTACTGGCACAGCATATCAATACCCACATCTATTTACAACTCATCGATGTCATCCTTCGATGTAGCCCAATTATTACCATGCTCTCATAGTCGAGTGGATAAGCCGGACGCCGGAAACCAGCCGCTCCGGCCATGGCGCCAAGGTCATATGAGAGTAATCAATAACATGAGACTGAGGGGTTAAACATCCGCAATATTAGCGGGTATGTGAACTGCCTTAGTGTCAGTGAAAGTTAGTATTGATATTATCTACCGTGAACCGAGCGTGCTTTGTTGTCTTTTGTCCACCAGCAAATTTTTTAAATTTGGCTTTTATTGCTAGTTGGTGATCTCTGCAGGAGTTCTATGACACATACTTGTGTTTTTTTGGCAGACCCCTTAACGGCATAGCCCGGAAGAAACTCGTCACCAAGAAACCAGAGTAGAGAAGCTCACAGATACACACGTAAAGTGTATTAGTGCTGTTCACGTAACTACCAGTAATGATTAATTGCCATTCCTGGCTTTGTAAATCATACTCATATATACTATATAGTAGATGAAAGTAGATAGAAGTAGATAAAAGGTAGGCTCAAGCCCCTTGACTTTCCCCCTTATACGTGGAAAGCCAGAGCAAAATGTCTGGAGCAAATAACCTTAAAACTCAAAAACTTCGTTCAGGCCATAAGCTCTGGCCAAGAACTCTCAGATCGAGACTCGAGGCTGCAAACACCAGACGACCCGAGTCGGAGATAGAGAAGCTAGTGAATCTGGTCAAAGAGAATTCATCGCGTTATGGTGATTTGGAAAACAATCGGTCGCTGATTGTGACAGGCTTTGACGAGAAAAAAGGGCTGCAGAACTCGGCCACAAGTTTGAAAGGCAGGTTACCATACATGCATTGTAGCATCGCATTGGCCTCTGCAACCGCCAACCTCAAAAGTTAATATGCTCAAAAATACTAACAAAAAGATCCGGTGTAGATTCGGCCCTCTCGAGCGATTCGATAAATTCGCGGGTAAATCGTACTGATCTCATCCGGAATCATAATAAATAGATGCCTACTAATCTATTTCATTAGATTTGCAGTGTTGGAGTTTGACTACCAAGAAACTGCTGCCGACAAAGCCTTCAGAGAGATGCATGGCAACACTTGTGGTGGCCTCAGAGTGGTCAACATGAAGGATTTCTTCCTCCAAGTCCAGATCGTGAGAAAATGAGGCGTTGGAGACCCAGTTCTGACGATTCCATCACCAGCATGAGTGCAGGTTCAGAGAGTGAGGAAGAGATGCATGTCAGATCGAAACTCAAAGCTGCAAACACTAAACACCCCGAGTCGAAGACAAACAAGCTAGTGAAGCTGATCAAACAGAATTTATCGCCGTATGGTGATTTGGAAAACGGTCGGACGCTGATTGTGTCAGGCTTTGATAAGCGAACACGCAGGCGGGAGATTGTCTCCGAGTTAGAAAAGTAGGTTACAGTACCTGCATTAAGTTGGCCTCTACAACCTCAGGCGTTGAAAGTTCATATGGTCAAGACCTGCTAACAAAAAATATAATATAGATACGGCTCCCTCATGCGATTCGATAAACGCGAAGATGGAATGTAAGGATCTCATCCGAAATAATAGTGAAAGGATGCCTGCTAATATAATTGATAAGATATGCAGTGGTAGAGTTCTCAGATGAAGGTGCTGCCGACGCCGCCTACAACAACATGCAGGGCAGCCGTGTTGGTAACTTCAGAGTTGTCACTGTGAAGATAGTAGACAGAGTCTCCCCTACATCTTCCCGTTATTCGGCAGGTGGAGTTCGTAGGACTGCGAGGCGATTGAGGTAACGCTGATTTAAACAAAGACCTCATAGAAGCGAGGTTTGGCCAATGTTAATCAGCTGTTTTTATTGTATTGTGTGGCGGTACATCCGTAATGGTGGCAAGCTCCAGTAAGCGCGAGTAATTCGCTACCCAGTTCTACCTAATAGAATGGCTTGGAACTACCCCCCGTCGTATGCTGTTGGTGAATATATGCCTTCTAGAATGGCTGCTTTCTCTGACCAACAATATGTTCGGGAGGAAAGAAAAAATGTGTTGGGGCTAGAGTGAGCCACTGGGTCAGGAACTTTGCTTTAGCCTACCCTAGACATGGAGATGTGTAAGAGGGAAGGGATAGCCAAGCCCATTCTTGATGATTCCATTCGGCAATTAACTTTCTAGGAAAGCCGTCTAAACGCTAATTATCACATAAATTGAATCGAAAACCCAGGAGTTGGCGCAAGTACAGAGTATTTTCAAGGACTCTTAACGAAAAGTCGGAATTGACTTCAAGTACTTTGATTCCGCCTTTGTTCGCCACGAGGCTTTTGAGATTCCACGAGGCACGCTACTGCAACTTTTACCTGCGGTCATGTCCTATTTATAATGGGACAGCAACAGAAGCTGACTTCTATCGATGAGAGAAGCCAACTGGGCCGGCTGATCCTACATTGGCATTCTCGAGGCCAGTACTTTTCGGCTTTTGGCGCCTCATGAACATACCATGTATAACGACGCGACTATTGTGAGTGCTCAATATGAAGTCCTTAGGCCAAAATTTATACGGCAGAACCATCCACGTAGTTCCATTTCGTTCCATTCCGTTCCACTCCGTTCCATTCCGTTCCACTCCGTTCCTTCACGTTTGCCCTCCAACCATAATAGAACGAAATCCTTTCCGTTATCTTTCTCGCTGCATCACCCAATAAGTAGACCCAATTAAGCTGAGCGGGCGTCGACCTATCTACGTGCTACTCCGCCGGTCATAACTTGTCTGCTTGCGATCTAATTTGCGAATAACAGCGCCTAGAACCACTTTCAGGGTGTGATCGGCTGTTAGAGTCCTGGTGCTGGCGGCGGCGCCTCCGTCCCACGTAACGATGTTGACCATATCACGGATGTCTTGCTCCGAAAGCTCATCGTCCAACTCGCGTAAAGCCTCGCACGCCGTGCGGTCGTTGCCTACTTGGAAGAAGTGGATACCGACCTGGTGAGGAGGAGCCTCGAGCTAGCTTGTTGAGCTTGCGGGCCCACCGGACGATGATGCTCTTTGGATCATCCGTGGCGCGGCCGTCAGTGATGACAGTGATGTTAACGGGCTTCACATTCTCGATGGCACGGGCGCGACTAAGGCTTTTGACGTAGGGCTTGAGGACGTCATGCATCAGGAATTGTACCGACTCCTGGTGGCTGGCTCCCGGTGTGTTTGCTATCGGAAGGAACAGCAATCTTTTTATGTAATAAACGTATCTTCAGTTTCCTGAGAAACGTCACGGTGTCGACATTGGTAGTTCGAACTGATGGGGATATGCAGCATCTTGCAGTTATATAACGAGAAAAAGGTGCATGTGTTCGACGAGACCAAGGACGCGCGTTATATTGCGATTCCTCGGACAAAAGTCTGTTTGCTTCGTAAATTTAAATTCCCATTTTATTGCCTGACTGAGGCGATGCTGTGGAATGCGCTTAACGGACTAAATCCCGGGAAGGTGGCTACGGATGGTGATGGCCTTTGCACAGGTCCCCCAAAGGCGCTGCATTGGTGCCTTGAAAAAGAAAGTCTCCGCGCATATCATAACGACTAGAATGGCGAGCTGCTCCTCAGCTAGATCGAGCACGGCGGGGATACAATTATTTAGTCTGGTTGCTGAACGACGGTATGGAAGTGTTGCCTCGGTTGTCGGCTGTATTGCCAAAGCGCCGGGTGCTCAGAGGGGCCGGTGTCCTTCTGTTACGCAATGTGACGAGTTCATGCTTATTAAAACGGATTTCAACGACCCTACCCAGGTCTAGGCGCGGACGTTAGTTGCCGCAGCATGGTTCAAATCATCGCCGTAGCAAGCCAACCAAAAGATGCGACATCGACCCCACTAATCCCGACCAAGCTGGAGCGCACGCTGGCAATCTCGTAGTAGTAAGGCTGCATTAGGCTCATGAATTTTCTGCACTCTTTCCGCTTCTCAACGCTGTGATCACCGTGAAGCTGCGGTTAGACGGCCCAGCCAACCCTCGTACTGATCGTCCAACCAGCCCTCCCGATGACCGTTCCGGCCACGTGGGCCTAGTGGAACGAAGCCTGCATGGCCAACCAACTCGATTTCGTGCACACGCTTGACGGGGCCCCTCCAATTCTACACGGGTGAGCGATGGACGCCGAATAACTAGGCTGTTTTGTTCGCGTGGCCAGACTCGGTGAGAAGAGGCTGCCAGAAGTAGCACGCGTTCGTAGGGACGAGAGCCGCCCAGACCCATACTCATGCAACTGCGGACGTGAAGAAGGATCGGCTTTTAGTTCGGCAGCCTTGCTGACGACTCCCTCCATCTGGATGCCTTCCGAACGTAACCGCTTACGGCTTTATGATTGAGTAGCCAGCTGCTCCAATTGACCATGTTGTAAGCTCGGGGGCTTCGGGTTGCCCTGCCATTGACTCACTGTGTAAGCACAATGCCTGGACCCCAGCCCCCCTCTTTCCCCTCCCCAAAGCCTTCATTCACTTGCTGGGGATTCTCCCTGAGCTCCTTTCCGACGGCACGGTTCGAACATCTAGACTTCGTTTTCTCCGCAAACATAAACAGATCGATCCGCAGAACGTGTTAGGACTATTCATGAGGACGGCTTCGTGTGTCATGGCGGGTTCCTAGTTCAACCAATCCGTACCGTCACCTCGGCTAGCAGGGTGTTTCGACTTCCCGGCCTCAGCAGGGCTCAGCATCGATGCCTTAATTGTGTATCAGCGAAACCGCACACAGGTGGATTCTTCCTGATGGACAAGGCCCATTCTCAATCGGAGAATCACACCTTTATCGGGCCACTGGCACCTCCGCCCCTCTTGGCTGAAGGGCTGCCTTATTAGTCGCCACTTTCTCAGGACCAGCACACCGGAGCTTCAGTGAGGGCTCACGTGGAGGAGACCCGTTGTTCCAAGCGCACGCTGAGCCACATTCCTTACTGACCTCCATTTCTCGGTCCACGATGCTCTCCGCTGTCTATTCGATTGGAGTAACTCGTGCTTCATGGTTTTTTCGAATATCATCCGCTACCGCCCAACGTCCGCAACCAAGATAGACCGTTTTCACACGTCACGCGAAGTCTGCAAGCGGCCTCAGTCTCTACAACCGGGCTGATGGTGTGGCGGATGATGCGGTCTACTCCAAGGAGGCCCTCGACCGCATCATCAGTAATTTCATGGAGACGAATCTACATCAAACGCTGTATCTCCTGCAATCGAGCCAGCTCTTCCAGAACTTGAGCGTCGCAGTCGATGAAGAGCTTCATAACCGCGACAACAGGCTCAGGTGTGTTGTCCGCGTCTATGAGATGGAAGGTAATGAAGGTAGAGGGAGCTCGTTGCATCCCTCCCTTGCAATCATGTCTCTCATGACGAGCACATACGTGCATGGTCCAAGAATACAACATTTGTCCGTTGTGCCGGAAATCTATCGAGAAGAGCGGGCCTACAAGTAGGCATGTACGTTGGTGCAATGAGATTCAGCAGGGCGCAGCGGCAACAATGTGAATAGATCTGGTTCACCGTACATTCCGGTTGCAAACCCTTCTCTTTTCTTGTAGCTATGCAACCGTCCGACCGTCCGTCCCGTCTAGCTCCCCCCCACCTGGTCGCAAGATGCTTCCTCGTCTCCTGGAATTCGCTCGCCCGGCGGTTTCGGTAGGCGATTTTTTCGCTGCTTTTTGCCACCAAGCCACGGCAAGAGTCTCCTTGGTCAGGAGTGAGGGCGTGGTGGCGAGCGTGAAAGAGGTTTCATCTCGAGCTTCAGCTACGATGCGTCGTGGTTGCAGGGCCGCACATCCGGACCCACCCGATGTCGAGCATACAACAAGGATCAATCTTGCGGCGCAAGCCGAGTTCGTCGACGACAGACTTGTGAGCGTTGGCCAGGCAGGGTGCACGGATGCCGTACATCTGTTCACCGGGCCCGAGACGCTGACACTCGGCAGCGCAAGCGGATGAGCACCTCGATGGCACTGATGGCGGAGCCAGGGAGTCGAGCGCCTGGCCAATCTGCCAGATCTGGCGCGGCGCAAGCTTGGCCAAAAGTAACATGAACAGAATCCCTCATTTTCGGCGGCGAAGTAGCGGTTCTGCTACAGGTGGACAAGACGTCACCTATGCGAATTCTCACATTCCCAAGCGACACCTGTCAGCGCGACTATTGAAGCCCTCGTCTCGCTCGATCTTGAAGATGGCGTGATAAGCTCTGCTTGCGTCGCTAGGATTCGGCGACCACTGCGCCGAGGCGGCAGCAACAAGAGTTCAACGACCGGCTTCTCCGGAGCAGTGCCAGCTATTTGAGCATACCCTGCTGACCATGGCCGAAGCATGCTTGCTTCCAGTATCTGAACGTGCACGGAAGTCATGTTCACGTCATGAATCCCCATGGTATCTTGGACGCCCAGTTGGGCGTGTCCCTGCTCGCCACCGCCCGGTCTGCTGTCGCAGTGGCATCCCGAAAAGCAGCAGCAGACCTCGACGTGACCAGCCTTACACTTATTACCGGTGCCAAAGGGGCCCAAGTCCAGCGCGTCATGGATGGCACGGCTGCGTCGCTCGTGAGCTCGCCGCGATCCCCGCACCGCGCCGTCCGCCGGCTCATGAAGCCTTCGTCTGGCCCAACTCCCACCTACTACCACTATGACGCCTACATGTCGCACACATAAGGAATTGCTCGATGTACTTACCAAGAATCAGCACAGCGGTGGTACATACAGCATCGGCACCCACCACTCTCCGCCCGAGTCGGTCTTCCTGATCGAGGACTTTGGCATTGTGGTGCGCATGCTCGAGATAGATGAGCACGATGACTGGCAGCCATTCAACGCCGCCATTCGGGCCATCCTCGCCAAGCTGGCCCTCGTCTTGGCAAGGTGGCATGCGCACTCTCAACCACAGGTCGAAGATCTCCATCGCTCTGGCGCGCACCTCGGGAATTCCCGATGCTAACAGCTTAATCGAGCGAATTTACGAGTGGCTGGCTGAGAGCAGTGACATTCGTGCCGGCGGCTTCTACTCAGAGCGCAGCCCCAACTACTACTCGACCGTGTCGAACCTCTCACTACTGACCATCGTCCATGAGCGCAGCCACCCCGAGTTGATCATCTTACGTTCGCAGGAACATCAAGGTCTCCATCGAGCACACCGAGATTGAGCTGATCCAGACACGTCGCCAGGACAATTCCCAGCCTACAGGCGACAATATTCTGGGCTCTTACTCGCAGTTCCGCGAGCTCGCTTTGCTCGATGGCAACAAACCGATCGCTGCCATGGCGCGACTGACCGAGATCCTCCTCTGCAACTAGATGAGTGACGTCTTGGATACCTAACAAGTCTCCCGAACTGGTAGCCAAGCTGCCTGAGCCAGAAGAACTTTGTTTAGACTTTGAGAAGCACTACACCGACGCTGGCTTGGTTCGCAGGCGTCGCGGAAAGGCGACAGTCTCGGCTTTTGGCGGATCCGACTGGTATGCCGACCAGCGGCAGGCGGTCTTCTATAACCGCTGCGGTTCTGGTCTCTCGATGAACCCGACCCGATCTCTGCCTGGAACGGCAGGCTGGCGCCGGGGAGGGGGGGTGCGCTCTGCCTCCAACTTCTTCAACATGGCACACTTTCGGTCTCAGGATTTCCGACGAGGATTGCGTCGTGAGGCTTGGCAGCAAGACGGAGATTCCCAACTACCCGCTTATGCGGGCTGACAAGTGTAACGAGAACAGGTAATGCAAGCTGTCGCCCTGCGTCACAGACGGCACGTTTTACCCCATGCTCAACTTCGACATCGACTGACGCCGGCTGCGATCTCGCATTCGAGGTTACAGACATCGAGTTGGCGATTGAACTGACCTTCCGGGGCAACGGAATGTACGAAGAGGAGAGGAGGTAATGCATTCGAATGGCCTGGAGGCGATTCATCTCGTGGATAGAACGAAAGAGCACACTGTTGGAGGAGACACAATCACGTTCGGGCCAGCTAAAGGCGATGGCTTACTTCAAGCTGCTGCCGGCGAGTAATATAGGTGGCATGGCGGCAGCCATCTCCTGGAGAGCCAGACGGTGTACGTCAAAGTCGCATCGCCAATCAAGTATACCCTCAGCCTCCACATCATAGCAATCCGCTTGCTTTGTTACGTGCTGCCACCACACGGTCGATGGACAATTCCCTGGCTAAGATCAGTTGCGGCGCGATAGTGTGCAAGGCCATCACCATGTATTCTTCTCATCCAGCAGTCTTTATTTATTCAGGCTCAAAACTTGACGAAATTAAAAGGAAATCCGACCCATACACAAAAGACTTGTCTTTCTCCTTGAGCACGGTTAAAAGACCTGGGTTTCCGAGCCGACCGCTTTGAGCCCCGGCTCGCACAGCGTTGACCCCATCCGGAGGTTAGCTTTCTTTTAGGTGCTCACTATGCAGCTCCCCCATTGATATCCGAATCGCTCCATCCTCATTCCCATTGTGCTTAGGTTTTCACTTGGCCAGCACCTCATCAAACCCGAAGAGCCGCCTCCGGCTCTAAGCGATCCGGGGCTGTCGTTATTGCCAGCGTTATCGATCCGGCGCAGGCATTTTGACAAGTGATTGCTGGCTTCGGCTAGCTCTATCTGCCTCTAGAATTAGCTCTTCCCCCTTGGTGGCCTCCGCTACGTCGACCTCATTCAGGACAAAAGCGCCGGCCCCTTCGACGCAAACTTCTCTTTCGTAAGGAATGCCGCCGCCCGCCACCCGCCCAAGTCGAGATTCTTCATACGAACAAGACAGGCGCCCAGGCCCGAGCTAATCCTAGTATCTCATCTCTCTGTCGCTCCGCAGACTCACCGTTCTCAGGCTACTCTTTCGGGCGCTTGCTTTCCAACGCCCCGTCATCACCGCTGTTACTGCTCGCTCCTATGAAATCGCTCCGACCCAAGTCGGAGGAACTGTTAATGAATGAATAGGGTGACTGTGGCCGGCTTCCGAGTGCCGAGGTAGGTCGGGAGTGGGGTCACTGGGTTTGCCCTTCTGCCATCTCGTCCCAGGGACACTCGATCAGCTCCTGCTGCGCGTGAACCTGGCCTTGCGCTTTCTGATGTGTCTCCATCTCATGCTTCTGTTTCACTAGGCTCTTGACATGGTTACGAAGATCTATAACTCGACACGTCTTTGTGATCTTGACGATGCCGCTCCTTTCACAATTGACATAGCCGGAAAGCACAGGCACAGGAACAGTGTATTCCCCTGTCTTGTGTCCACCAGTTAAATGATGCGCCTTCAATTAGTAGGATACGTTACCAAAGGCGTTGTTTTGCGAACATCATGCGGCGTTTCTCTTGCAAGTCATGGCGACGGCTACACATCTGATTTTGCTTTTAACCCCGCGCACATGCGCACCGGATGAGAAAAGGGAAAAGGGAAAAGGGAAAAGGAGCAGGGATGCGGTCTGAAATCTCTTCTTCGTTCTAGTGGCTGCGGACAATTGTATGTGTCGACACGCAAGCCCGGATTGCACAGTAGCGGCTAACTTTGCCAGGATGCAAGGCAGCATGGACCCTTCATTCTTCGTGTACAAGCTTTATGTATATGCGAAATGTCTATTACTATTGAGGCTAAACCCCGTTCCAAAACCATGCGAGGCTCTATCACATTTGATGATGCTGATTTGCAATTCTATATTCGTGGAGTAAGCGCTATATGTTGTTGGTTCCATGATACTTTAAATTTATGGTCTGTCATTACAGTAACACGCAGTCCCTATCTATAAAAGCACAAGAGAACGAATGTTCCACACGACGCATATGAGTCACTCAGATGATACGCTTACCATACGTTAAATTCTTTTTCATCCTGTCCCTCTGCGGACTTTCTATTGCTTACTTCCTTCCTTGTTCGTCTGGACCAACCAACACTTCTAGGTTGAATGGTCATGAACGAAACCCACAAGCCTCCTCAACGCGAAGTGCACCATCTGTATTTACCCCTCCTCCACGACTGCCTATGTGTCCGACGGATCCGGCGCCTCCTATGCCTGATTTCCGGCACTTATGCTCGGGGTCGAGGATACATCGATCTCTGGCAACAGATTATCACAGATACCAAGCGCCAATCTTCTGCAGGGAACATGTCTCCAAATCGCTCTCAAGGGATATGGATCCCATAATTGCATGCTATCAGGGCGAATTTGGAGAAATATACCAATACTCCCTAGCGTGGAGACCCTGGTGGGACTTAAAAAGTTTACCTGACGAGAAAGTGTTGAATTTAACTAACTGCAAATCTTTTATGGCCAAAGAGTTCAAAAAAAGTTGTGGAAGAAGATGGGACGGGTATTTTAGATTTGATTTTGCCGTAGATTGGACGCCAGCTCTCCCTACCGCGATACATTAATAGACATATCCCAGCTTTAGCTCGATAGCATAGGTGCAATTTTACTTTACATGTGAACCTCCTATTCATAGTTCGTGCTGTGGCCCTTCCATATTGAAGTATTGCCATCTTTCGACGGACTGGACGATTTAATCAACTCAAAAAGATGATTGAACGCCACCGCGTAGATATCACTAAACCCGTCCTCAAACAACGAGCAATCCTCGTCATCTGTCACCTTTTGCAAGGCGCATGGGGTGACCTTTCCTTACGACAAATCTGTGTGAACCCACGTTCCTATCCTGCCCATTACTAAGTCTGTGGGATTGTCTAGTAGCGCACCCATATCAACATCCTTTATTCCAGACACGTGCTTGAGAACCAGGATAAGAATGTTTAATCTGAGGTACTCGCTACGCCAAAGAGTGCCACGGACTTCTTCTCTGGCCTCTTCAGTGGTTTTGGAGCATGCGGTCTCTGCCCAGCCATTCCAGGATACCGTTGTTTGAGCAATTTACGTGTGACCTGTTCCTGCGCGGCGCGTCTGATCCCTACAGCTAAAAATTACTAGGGACCCCACATCGGCTGTCTTGGCCACCTTTGCCACATTTGGGGTTGTCAACTAAAGATAAAAGGGGTTGTAATTTAAGCGATCCCTTCATAAATACCGATTGAGTGCGAGCCTTCTGCCATAGTCTAATCACCTGAACTCCAGCTCCCAAGTCATCCTCCTGCCCGCTGGAGGCGGGTGCTTGGCACGCTTGCCATGACACTTCAATCGCATTACACGCTGATCATGCTACCGTTAGAATTAGGTCTCCAGAGCCTCGATCGCCCCTTTTTTCCAGGACCTGGAATTCTAGGGGAGAAGCCGTCCACCGTCTTCATGTCGACAACTCTGAGGCCACCAATAAGCTTGCCCCGCATCCAATAGAAGGCTTGGTCGGCAACGCTTTCGTCATGATATTCTATCCTTGCAAATCTAGTCAATTAGATTAGTAGGCATCCATTTCCTATCATTTCGGATGAGATCCTTACAATCCACCTTCTTTTTTCCCGAATTTAACGTATTCGCCGTATCATAATTGGTTTTTATTGGTTAGCAGGTCTTGAGCATATTAACTCTCAACGTCGGCGGTTGCAGAGGCCAATGCGATGCGATACTGCAAGTATTGTAACCTACTTTTCAAACTCGAAGATAAGTGCTTCAGAACTTTTTCCTTTATCAAAGCCTGTCACAATCAGCGTCCGATTGTTTTTCAGATCACCAAACTTCGATAAACTCTTTTCGATCTGATACAATAGCTTGTCTGTCTCCGACTCTGATCGTCCGGTGTTTTTACCCTTATTGCTTTCTCTGGCCTCGATAGTTTGGGCCGGGGTTGGAATCCGAGGTACTTGAGAATCCGCCTTTGGCTCAGACACCCGCTTGTTTCCAGCCTGAGCCTTATTCGTCTTGGCCTTTTGCCCAAGGGCCATAGCTCTGACTTGGTTCTGGATTAAGCTCGGCAGGTGAGGTAGTACGTTATTACAGAACCTTAGCCGACGGTTGGAATGCACCTAAGTCCTTGTGAAATGGGAGGGAAAGAAAAAAAAAGATGGTTGAATACCTAAATCGTACTGCTCCTACCGACCCAAATCAAAGAGAATGGATCTATTTTCATAAATATGCTGTAGAAAATAAATAGGAAATAAATCAAAGGTAGCAGAAACATCCTCTGATCAGTTAATCAGGCGAGCGGTTACCGATGCACCAAGCTCGGCTGCTGTGTAGTCGACTCGAGTGTGTATAGGGTGGCGGGTTAAGTGTGGGAAGGGTCAAGTTGTTCTTGGATGGTGTTATTTGGCGGGCGAAAATGGAAAGCTATTGTTACTTCTTTGCGAAGGGCATCTTGCACCACAAACGCATGGGATAGAGGGACAAATGGGGTGGAGTCTCTGGCACGAAGCCAGGCATTTTCGTCAGACTAGCTGCAAAGACATTCTACGAGCGTTAGAGGCCGATCGGGCAATTGGCCATGACTGTGAATTATTCCGCGATACCTGACTTTGTGGTCTTGAGCTACGTTACGTAGTGGGCGACGTATCCGCACTCGAATATGGATTCATATCCATCCGAGGTCCTCTCGTTGGGGTTGCCGGGCTACGGATGTAGTGTCAGTGGCAAGGAGTGGTGCATTTGAAGGTGCAGCGGTGGACGTACCCAATCCCCGCCGACAGCCATGTTGAGAATGATATAAAGAGGCGAATGAGCAAGTCGTGCCCAATCTTCGGGTCGATGGACGTCAGTTCCGAACAGACGATGGAACTGTTGGCCATCCAGGTACCAGGCACCGGGCAATGGTTTGGCGTCGAATATCACCTGGTCGGCGATCGAACTCGACGCGCCAGGAATGCCAACCCTGATCGGGAATAGGAGTGGCAGCGGTCAGGGAGTTGTGGGTGGAATGGATGGAAGCGTATCCGAAGGGCTGGCCGTTGATATTCTCCATGATGTCTATCTCGCCGCAGGAGGGCCAGGGTATATTTACGCGACGGGACAAGTCTCCCAACAGCCAGAAGGCTGGCCAGAGGCGCTGCCTATTGGCGGCAGGGTTTGAACCAAAACGGATGGCCGACTCGAGGCGGGTGAGTTTGTTTGGTTGAGGAGTTAGGACACTAGATCTAGCGAGACGAATTAGAGGCGATGGCAACAAAGGGCTCGTGGGATGACGGGTTCGTGGGTTGGCGGGTTCGTGGACTCTTGTTGACGGGCTTCACAGGGTTGTATGTCAATAGGGAGCCTACTATTTGCTCTCCATTCGGGCGGAAGTCCAACCTCGAGGGGCGGAATGGTCTCTGCCAGGGACGATCTGCAAGGTATCGCCACCGCTTAGCTGTATGTTGTCGGAATTTGTGGTGTAGAGGTGGGGGCTTGTTGTTGAATTGGAGATCTGCATCGATGACAGTCCAGTCGTTCGGATTGGGGACAGTCCCTTGGTTGCCGGAGAAGAAGGTATGCTGCCAGTGGAGACAGTAACCGGAGTAGTGGGGTGCGTCCCATGCAAGGACGAAGGTGGAGGAAAGAAGAAAGAAAAAAGAAATAAGGCAGAGAAGGAGTTGCGATCGGGCAATGTCGTGGCGTCTCATGGAGTGGTGACGTTCCGTTATAGTGAGTTATTAGGGAGCCAAGGAAGAATGTGTCATGACGGTGCAGTACAGTCATGGCTGTGCCAGGGCCATGCCATGGGTTAGTCAGATAAGGTGCGGATTGATGAGGTAGAGTGGTTAGGTAAATTAATACGATTAAATAAATACGATAGATCAGCTAAACCATAGAAAAATAGCTTCAAACCCGCAAGGTAGGTATAAAGTAGTTAATGGCCTCAGAAAGAGAAGAACAAATCGGCAGGATGGGAAGGAGAAAGGAACCGTCAGATGGCGAATTGGTTACGGTTGGACCACGGGCCGAAAGACCGGGTGGTGAAGCAGAGATGACGGAACCTAGTGAACAGCTCATGGAAGAATTGAGAAGCAGTCTCTCGCGTGGTAAAAGAAGCACTGGTACTGTAAATCAGACGAAAAGGCAGAGCGTGGCACCACTCACACAACTCAAGCCAAGCCATTCAAAAAATCGGCTTATAAGGGCCCCTCGGATGGCACTGTGACTGTCATGGATTGCAATGGGACCGGACGCAGGTTCACTTCAGGAGATCCTGGATGAGAAGACCCTGGGTAAATTTGAAGACTATCCTCACTTCGGGAGGGTAATTGCCTCGTACGCTGTGTGATCAACTACGGATTTCACGATTACGAAATTACGAAATGTGCCTATTGAAAAGGCCTGAGGTTGTGCCACTTTCCTCTCTCTTTTATTGTTCCTATCGGGTCCGAACAGATTGCTTCTTCATGACCATATTCGCCAACCTCACCATCCTACCGTGGCTCAATTTTGAGCCGCTCCGCGAGGATCAGCTCCACACGAGTAGGAGACCCATTCTCTGGTGAATTAATGAGACCCCACTAATACCGAAGGAACCATCGGCATCACGTCCTCGGGATGTGTACCGCTTGGCATGACAGAAGGGAAGGATTTGACGATCATGCCGAGCCACGCACCTACACTGGGTGTCCAACGAGTGATGGATATGGACGTGATGCCCAATTGGTATTCAAGCTTTTGATTTCTACTCACGGAGGTGCCGAATCTGCTGTCTATTGATGGAAGTAGAAGGAAGTGGCCCAGCACGTTGTCGCATCTAGCGCAATCCATGCTCCCGAATATACGGAGATAGCTTTCTCAGAATCTCCTTGGATACAGCTTCACCGTGAGAGTGCGACTGGCCATTGCGTGATTGATGGGAGAAGGAATAAATTCCCGCTTGGGCTACCGCGTTGGTAGTCGAGAAAAGCTCGCTGACGCCGGTCGCCGGACCATGTGTTGCTGAAAGCGCCACTCTAGCCATTGGCCATCGCAGCCGCAGTCGAGCACGGCCTGGAGCATGTCTAGGCCCCCTTCGCAAGCATGATGTCCAGTAGTCCAAGGATAAATTACGGCAGCAGGAAGAAGGTTGCGAAGAAATGAGGGGATCAGCCGATTCATGGCTTTGAAAGAGCCAGGGTGAAACTCCTAGCCGAGGCTTTAGGGTAAAGCGCTGTTCTGTCTCCAAGCTGCTTGTTCTTTAGGAATAACTTTGTCAGCTGGGTGGTGGGCTGCAATAGAGTCAAGAGGATGAATCCCCGATGGAGTAGTAGCACTCTCGACTCCACCGGCATGGCCTATTGAAAGGTAACGCCTGGACGTCTAATACCATTTGCTTCTCGCGTGCGACTAGGACGGAGGATGTGCGGTCGTGCGGTATCGCCCGGCCCCTGGTCTGATCTAATAGTGTCTCAGGAGCTCTGCTTTGCACTGGCCCGAGCGATAGTAAAACCCAGTAAGAGGCACGGCCAGTGCGCCCGTAGGGCTACAATTGGAGCCGAGCTCGTTGGCGCAACGTTGGATTGGCCTGTTCATTCTTAGTAGCCTGGAAAAGTCGAAACGTATGACCTCCATTTGACGGCGAAAACATTGTCAAAAGAACGCCAGACCGGCTGGCCTCCTCGCCATCCACGTTCAACAAAGCGGCTTTTTCGATGTCTCATCTATCACCGGTCAGCGTCTTTTCACAGCCCGCCGCTTCCCAACCCTTGCTTCCTCCAGGGAAGGTCACGGCTCCTTTCCGGCTGGTCTCCCAACAAGACCCAATCCTAGGTCTAAGTCACAGGCCATATGCTCGTATTCGGGGGCCATGGCCTACCTCTTCCACGACATCAGGATGGACAGCATCATGCGCTCGACGCTCGACGTCACCCAAAATGGTGGAGAGGCTGCCGGCGGGGCCGTCGCCCGCTTAGGGCCCGCTGGAGGCTGGGCAGAGCTTTAATGAGGGGTCCGGCCGGCGGCACCTTAAACACGGGCTGGCTCGTCGAAAGTTGTTCCTGCCGTGCAGACCAGAGCAAAGTCGTCTCGTAATGCTGCTACTGGAGCCGATGCGGGTGGCCAAAAGACAAGAGAAGAAGTCTGCCGTGAGAGAGACTCCACACCCCGGGCCACATGCGAGACAGCCGGCGAGACGGACAGCACCCAGCCAAGTAGACTAGATAGCTCACGCTACTGGGGTCCGTTGGGGACTGTTGCGCCATGTAACTAAAATATATTTGTCTAGGTAGCGAAATGCGAGGCTCGATTACATTTGATGCGAATCGAATCTAAAACTCTATATTCGTACGTTGTTAAAACCATGACCATCATTTATGGTCGATTATAAACCTGAAAATTCCTATCTATAAAGGCCACAAGAGAAAGAATGTTCCACACGATGCATGTTCAGTCATTAAGATGATACGCCTACGATACGTAATCTTGCTTTCCCTCTGCGGACTTTCGATTGCTTACTTCGTTCCTCTCTCGTGTTCATCTAGACCAATCAACACTTCTACGTCGAGTAGTCTTGAACAAAATCAACAAGCTTTCACAACACGAGATCCTGCCTCTGCATTTACCTCTCCTCCTAAACTGCCAATTTGTCCAACGAATCCGGCGTCCCCTAATTATGGTTTCCTGCACAAATGCTCGGGATCCAAGAGACATCAATCTTCGACGAGCGATTATCACACATATCAAGCGCCACTATTCTGCAGAAAACATGTATCCGAATCATTCTCAAAAGACATGGATCCCATAGCTGCATGCTATGAGGGAGAATTTGGAGAAATATACCAATACTCCCTGGCGTGGAGACCGTGGTGGAAGTTCAAGGACATACCCGACGAGAAAATTTTAGATTTAGCTATCTGCGAATCCCTCACGGCTGAAGAGTTCAAGGATTGTGGAAGAAGATGGGACAAGTATTTTAGATTTGACTATGCCGTAGATTGGTCGCCAGCGCGGAATTAGTTGTTCTCTATCTACCACGATATATTAATAGACGTAGCCCAGTTCTGGCTCGAAAGGCTTTGTTGGCCCCTAAAATAACAAAATGAGCAAGTCTACTTTACGTACAAGCCTCTTATCCGTGACTCTTCCTGGGGCCCTTGTATCATGGAGTATTTCTATTTGTTACAGAATTTAGCAATTTAACCAAAGCAAAAAGATGATTAAACACCACCGCATAGATATCATCTAAACCGTCCTCAAATAACGAGCATCCCTCGTCATCTTTGACTTCCTGCAAGGCGCGCGGGGTGACCTTTCCTCCCGACAAATGCGTACGAACCCACGTTCCTATCCGATCCATTACTAAGTTTGTAGGTTTGCCCAGCAGCTCATCCATATCGACATCCTGTATCCTAGAGACATGCTTGAAGACCAGAATAAATATTTTCAATCTGAGGCACTCTCTATAGCAGTGAGTATTACGAACTTCTTGCCTGGCGTCTTCAATGGCTTCACTGCATGCGCTTTGGAGGTTTTGGCGCTCTGCGTTGACCGGTCGACTTTCGTTTGCATGAGTCATGGCTGCGACCTTGGACTTACATTACGTTCACGTCGGGCATAATATACAGCACTCCTGGTGATTCCAGTATGAGCATAAGAAGATTATGAAGAAGGCCAGGGAGAAGATATTTATCGAAAATAGCGCCGAAGGGGACAAATCCTGCATATATAAAAAATGCTTCCTAGAAATAAACAGTGAGTGACGCATTCCTCGTCAAAAGAACAGAATGCAATAAAAATAAAAATAAAAACAAATCAGGTCAAACATTTCTTCCACATGCTTATTAGGTGATCGATTTTTTGGCTCACCCAGGCCACCGAGCTTGGCTGCTTAGTTGAGTCGAGTGTATAGTAAACAGGGTGGCGGGTCAAGTGCACTAGCTTTCGGAGCATTGATTCCCAAACACCTTCATATTCTACGAGCTTGTTTCGAGCTGATCGGGCAATACACCCATGGATTTGACTTACATTACGTGCCTTTGTGGGTTAAGCTACGTCGTGTAGTGGGCGACGTATCCGTACTCAACCATAGAACCATATCCATCCAGCGTATTCTTATTGGGGCTGCCGGGCTATGTACATAGTATCAGCGGCAACGAGTGGTGCGTTTGAGGGTGACTGATGGACGTACCCAATCCCCACCAACAGCCATGTTGAGAATGATATAAAGAGGCGAGTAAGCAAGTCGCGACCAATCCTCAGCTTGATGGACGTCGGTTCCGGATACACGATGGAACTCTTGGCCATCCAGGTACCAGGTAATGGTTTGCAGTCGAATGTCATCGGATCGGCGATCGATCTCGACGCGCCAGGTATGCCAACCTTGTTCAGGGATAAATGTGGCAGCGGTCAGGGAGTTGTGGGTAGAATGAATGGATGCGTACCCGAAGGGCTCGCCATTGATATTCTCCATGATATCTATCTCACCGCAGGAGGGCCACGATATATTTTCACGACGGTATGAATTTCCTAATAACCAGAAGGCCGGCCAAAGACCCTGCTTATTGGCCGCAGGGTTCGTTCCGAAACGGATGGCAGACTCGACACGTGTGACTTTCTTGGGTTGAGGAGTCATAATACTAGGTTTCGCAAAGCGAGTCAGCGGCGATGGCAACACAGGATCCGGTTTCACTGGTTCATGGGGCTGGACGTCATTGGACGGCCTACTATTTACTCTCGACTCGGCCGGAAGTCCAACCTTCAGGGGCAAGAGGGTCTCTGCGAGGGACGATCTGCAACGTATCGCCACCACTCAGCTGTATATTCTCGGAAGCGGTTGTATAGAGCTGAAGCTCGTTATTGAATTGGAGATATGCATCGACGACATTCCAGTCGTTCGGACTGGGAGGTGCCCCTTGCTTGCCGGAGAAAGTATGTTGCCAGTGGAGAGAGAAACCTGAATAGTGGGGTGCGTCCCATGCAAAGATGAAGGCGGGAAAGAAAATGAGGAAGAGAAGATTGAGAAACATAGGTTGAGTTGGGAGAGCTATCGATGGCTTTGGAATGCCTGTACTGACTGTACCGACTGTACCGACTGTGCTATTTGTAGTGGTGGTCGATAATTAGGGAATGCTTGGTGGTGGGGGAAATCAAGAAAGATATAAGAGAAATCCGGAGAAGGACGTGCGATCGGTCATTGATGTGGTCTCTCATAGCGTGGTCATATTCTGCCATAGTGAGGAACGCTAGAGTATTGTAAGATATCGGGGAGTTGAGGGCTACCTAAAGAATGTGTTATGGTGGTGTAGTGGTAGCACAACCACGGTAGAGCGATGGCATAGCCACGGCTTGGCGTGGACGAGGTAAATCGATGAGTAGATAGATCACATAAGACCACCCAGACCAAACAAAAATAGCTTCAAAACCTACAATCTATGTATAAAGTAGTCGGTGTCCTTCGAAAGAGACAAGTTCGCCGCATGGGAACAAGAAAGGAATCGCTATGTGGCGAATTAGGCACGGCTGAATCATACCTTGAAACGCCGAGTAGTCAAGCGGACATGTTAGATCCCAGTCAACAGCTCATACAAGAATTTAAAAGCAGTCTCTTGCGTGCTAAAAGAAGTAGTACGGAGCAGGTGAACGACGGGTCTGCTCTCGCACAACCTGAAATCATGATTCGCTACGAGGTAATACATTCTAGATATCCGGTTTACGCAGCAGCGGGGTGGAGGCCCTTGAATGGGTTGCAAACCAAGTCAATGTTGGAGGTAGAACGTGAGACGAAATTACGTGTTCCGGCGAGCAGCGATGGCTGGCGATTCTGGCTCTGGGGACCTGGGTTGAAGGTGGTTCAAGAAGTCAGGAAGGGAAGGGAGGATGAGTTTGAGGAAGTGAAGAAGTTTTACGAGCGGCTGCTCCGGGAAACGATCGCGAGGGAGTGGAAGGGGCAAGTACTCAGATTCAAGTTTGAGGTGGAGGCAGCGGTTGGTGAGGTAGATATGACAAGTACAGTTGATAGATATGAGGGCTCTTTGGATTGGTAGAGGGGAAGTTGGATGAGAAGGTTAAGTTGGGCAGGTAAGGACATAACTGGTCCAATTTTCAGATCAACCAGCACCTTCAAATGTGAGCCTTCTCGTACCGCGAACGCTGCAGGCGCTCCGGCGCCTTGACTAGAAGAACATTACCTCGCCGCCGAAGAGCTTACGCATTACGCAATACTATAGTGGAAACGCGAAGCTGCGCCTCAAGACCTCCGTTGAAGCCGAAGCCCCGCCGATGCCCTCGATTATACGAGCTTTTACCAAAACCGAGAAAGCAAACCACACACTTCCGTTGAACGGCACCACCGCCAAGGCTGAGAGGAAGTAGATTGAAGAGACACATCTCCAGCGAACCCGCCGTCAGTACATGTAGCATACAACAGATATGCCTTCCCTCCTCCCGTACCTCTCCTCCACAGACCTTCACGCTGCGCCTTTTTTTACCCCCTCCAGCAGCCGCACCTAAAAGAGCACACCTCCTTACCTCTCGAGCTTTACTTCCACGAAGAAAGCCTTGCCAAAGGCAGCTTACTTACTCTCCTCTCAACGTGACCCGTTCTTCCACGAAGACAGCTTATACCCTTCCCCGCCGTCGCCCGCCACCTACGTTGAATCTCGGCTCTCGCACGATTAGTCTCCCGCTCTTGAGCTGCAGCCTCGCCAGCGCTCGAACACTTCCGTCCAGCCTTCTGCAAGGTAAGCTCTGCAACCAGCGCAACGCAATAGCCCACCCACAGTTAGCCTCGAGCTTGTTGCCGGACCCCGCGCTCTCCGTCTCAGCACAGCTCCGCACAAAGCCTCAAGATGGTCCCTACCGCCAACGTGCCCACCATGCAACCGCTGACAATATGGGGAAACAAGATCTGCCCAGGCCGGTTAGCGAAGATGCCGCCCTTATCCCACCGGACAACACCATCATAGGCAGGTGGTCCGCGCGCCAAGCTGAGCCTGCTGGAGACATCACTCAAGGGCCAACTCACCGGCCAGGCGTCGGATTTGGGATACCGTTCAAGAACCGCGCCCACCCAAGCGAGGGCTGGGTCCTCTGCCAGCGCCCAATCAGCGGCGACTACATCCTGTCCGACATCTGTCAGATGACAGAGCTGAGTTTCCTCTTCGACACGCCAAGCGGCATCCTGGCTAGGTGATACGTATCCTACTAGCCGCTGAAGCCGCTGAGTTATCTGTACGGCGATAGCCACGAGTAGGACCGTGCTGCGCTATCGAGGATAAGCAGAGCTGGCAGTGGCCAACAGTTCGAGCCGGCGTGGTCGTACAAGGACGACAATGAGCACGTCGCAGGCCTCACACAATCCGAGGCCCAGGATGTACTGTGGTCCGCTGACGTCGTGGAGGTGTTAGCTAAGACCGCCTACGACGCGCACTTCATGAGCGACGAGGCCGACCAGATCGAGGAAATGCCGAAAGCGCACTCGGCATCATCGCCGTCAGCTCGGCCATTCGCAGCCGCCACGACGCGGGCTAGTGGCAGCTCGCGCAGGACTTCCTGTCGCTGCGCATTTTCCACACCACGGCATAGCTAACCGCACGGACTCCGTCCTTCCAGGCGGACAACGACAACTACGCTGATTACCGAGCGCGCATCGCCAGCGCCGCGGCACTGCTACCAAGCCAAAGCAAGGAGGACGGGGCTGCGATGATCCTCGAGGTGGCCATCAACCCTAGTGAGCTGGAGCGTAGGCTGCCCGGCATCCGTCTCGCCGCCGCAGGCAAGTCGACCCCGCGTCGTGCTCGAATTCGACGATCCGACGCTGGGATTGCCAGCGCAAGGTCAGGGCTGTGAACGCGTTCCGCGCAGCAGCCCGTCCCACGAACCCTGTCGCCATTGGCTTGCTGGACCCCTCCCAGAACAACGAGGCTAGGCGCGCGCCCTTTGCCCGCCGCTGTGGTCGATTGCATGCGGCTCCACCGCGAGCCGCTCCGCGGCGAGGGCTTTACACCGCACAAAGACGTCACGGCGCAGTTGAAGCGACTGTGCCTGGCGCCGAGCGCCGGCATCGCCCACCGCAACGGAGCGGCTGTGGGAGGAGGTGTCCGAGATAACAACCTTCTTGCCGGCGCAGCGACTCCTGCCGGCCAAGTCCAGCCCTCTTCTCAGCGCCCTGCTGCAGGAAGTCCTCGAAGAGGACCGCCAGCGCTGCGGCCTCCCTCGCGCCCCGGCGTGTTCCAGGAGGTCTTGATCCACTGCGCTGGCTCCGTCGCCGGGCAAAACCCGGTCAGCGGGTCCAAGTTCAACGCCAGGCAGTTTACCGTCGCACTGGACCTCGTCGCGGGCCTGGTGAGCAACACGCTCTTCCCGGCGTCAAGCGTCACCATAATTATGCCGTACCACGCCAACGCCGACCTCATCAGCCAGATGCGTCGAGATCCCCGCTACGTGGAATTGCTGCGTGATATACCGCGCGCCGGCACGGTCGACTCATTCCAGGGCCAAGAGAACGACATCGTGGTTGTGGTGATGAGGACAACGGCCACCTCCGGCCCTGACTTCACCACGGACGAGAACAGACTCAACGTTATGTTCAGCCGTCAATGATGTGGGCTTGTTGTTATGCGTGATATGGCAGGTTGGGCGGGTTGAGGGGGCCTCCAGGTCACGCTCACATAGGGACGGGTGGCAATTGGGTGACGGTCAGGGCACAGGCTGGCGCACTTGGCCGTATGGTCAGACAGCGCCGAGTTATTACAATAGGTGTCGATACTTTCAGCATAGGGTAGCGGCCAAGGTAGTGGAAACAGGTCTGCATTTTCTACACAACACCTAAGCCCCGAACTGTTCTTGTCCCTTGCACAATAGAATTGTACACTAACATCTTTTGGTCCGGCTACGAACAACACTTCACTTTGTTTCAATTAACTCGGCACTCAGCAGTACGGCCAAGGCTCAGCATGAATACAACAATCCTACAAGCATACACTCTGGTGGACAGGGCCCGGCGAAGTACCCAAGGTAGTACTGCAAAGAAGATAGGGATAAGAGGCAGGGAGAAAGGGAACGGGAAGATGAGAGTTCATGAAATGCTACTGTACGTCCTATCATAATGTGCTGCTGAGCTGAGTACCCGCGGAGCTTGCCAGCGTCCAGTGCTTTGAGTCAAACGAATTGTACTGTCAATCATGTCAAGGTCTACACAAGCCGATTCGATAACTAGCAACACATTTTGCCTCAAAATGAAGAGAGAAGAAAAGATCTGGTTCCGAAGCAATTAGAGGAACGCAGGCAGTACGGGCGCCCGGTCGACTGGCAGCATCGTTTGGCTGCACAGGTGCGGCTCGCAAGAGGTAGCGCACCCGGCAAACGAAGGAGCCCGCTTGTTTTGGGGAGGCTTATTGGGAGAGGCGATGGCAGAGCTAGTCTCCGTCCTGGCCTTCACGAGACAGGTTTCATCTTAACATGAAATAAGTAACGTAGTTGGACTTGCTGCTTGTCGTAACATATGTATTCATTAAAATGTAGTGCTCCAAGATATGGATGGACCTCCGCGAGACCCATACGCGGATCAGGCTGTTACAATCCCGAAGAGTGTCAATTATCAGTACGTTTTTGAAGGTGAATGTGAAAGTGGTTAATGGAATACATACCATACAAACGCCGTGCAAAGACGGCTCGACTGCGCCAGCATCGATCCATCCGCCTTGCCTAACCATCCCTTTTCCTATAGAGCTGCTTTGCTTCTTGGCGATTGCAATCTCCTTGGCATCATATCTATGTTGTACGTATCTCGTCTTTGAACGACCTAGCTCAGCTTCACATAGCAACAGGAGCGCGTTGCCACTAGAATAGTCAAAGTGACAGTAGCCGGCCGATTTGGATGACACATCGGCAAGGTAAATCCCTTTCCCGAACATGTAGCCAGTTGCGGGGGCTTCCGGTGGAGCGACGCGAAGGCCTTGGCGGAGTATGCCCGGGAAGTTGGAAATTCGAGATCCGTGCCAAAGCAGACGACGATCTGACCCAAGTCTTTGGATGGTTGAGTCATCTATTCGAGCCTTTTCATCTGGACGCCTGACGACGAAAATCGAGATAACCTCATACCTCAGGTTGTGCTTCGGGTTAGACGAATTCAACAAGTAACGGTGCAGCATTTGGTATTCTTTACAGTTCGGATCCAAAGCTCTCAACTGGGCTAGCTGAAGACTCTTGTACTGACTGTCTTGTGGGTGCAAGTTGTTGATACCCTTGAGGCCATTCATCAAATCCTCGGTGATCTTCAAGTCGGATAAGCTCTGAATGAGTTGTAGCTCCCTCCGCAGGGAATCGACGTCGGAAATGGATGGTGGACGATTTCGTTTAAAGTCATGTGGTATAGTGGAATAATAGGTATCCGATAAGTGCCCAATAGCTTCGGTGTTAGTCATTTTCCATTCTCTCATAGCATACTCAGAATCCTCCAAGACAGCCGCGATTCTTTCGAGCCACTGGAAGCCGGCTTTAATTGCCTTCTGGCTGAGTTTGCCCAAGGGCAGCTTTTCGGCATCGTAGTTCAGACTGGATACGGCAGCTTGAAAGTGGCTCTGACTGAACATAAGCTTCATCAACCGCCGAACAGGTGTTGAGAGCGTGCAAGCCGGTCCAGGAGTACTCAAGACTTTCTCAGTGCGGCGCTTGCTGTCACCAGCCTTGACTGAGGCTAAAGGGGAGCATAGCTCGTAGTTTCGTTCTACAAACACATAACCTCCGTGCCTGGGGCCCTCCGAGCGCTGATTCCATTGTAGCTTCGTTTTCTCGTGGAACTTCTCTTCAAAGGCCGTTATAGCTGCGTTCAGGCAATGACCGTTGTATAGGGATTTCGATTGCCCCTTCTCCCCTACGCGGCTCCATCGGGCCCAAGTTCGATAAGAATCCTCTTTCTTATCATAGAGCAGCTTGAAACAGACTATCAGCAAAACCAGTGTCAAGAGACGAGGAGTCGCTCTTACCTGAATACAATAACACCTGTTCGAATTTTTAGCTGAAACACTCTTATTCAATATAGCATCGTAAGGTACTCCGTTGCGGTCTACAACAACTTCGCTGCTTGTGAATGGACAGTATGGATCTAATGGGATTTCGATTTTAGTCGCTTGACCACCTTGAATATTTATTCCTGCAGGCTTCGGTGATTCACTAGTGGTACTAAGGTAGTTATCGAATAGAATTTGTTTTCCCCCTTTTCTCATATCAGTGATTAGATCTTGATTAACAAAGAGAACTTTTCGGAGTTTTGCTTCAGTGTATTTAGTTTTCTTAGGAGAGGCCAGGTTGTGGATGATGTGTGTGGCTTTTTTTGTGACGTTGTTAGATGTTTTGGCACCGAATTGTGAGATCAGATCCTTAATCTCGTCATGTGTTATACCAAATGTACCCGAGAGGACAAATACCTTGCCGGCTAGAGTATTAGGCATATTCAGTGTGGCCCAGTGGGATACTATCAAGGGAAAGTTGAGGCGCAGGTATGATAATTTATCATGAAAGACTAATACTGGTAGTTACACTAATGAAGACCATATAGAAGAGCCCTCAAGGCAACAAATAAGCAGGGTCCACGCCCCGATTTCCTGATGAAAAGGTTGAAAATAACACGCAAGGAGAAACTTTCTCCAGGCCTCCATGTCTGAGTACTTATGATGCATTCTCCGCTTCCGGCGTTGTATTTTCCATGCACTTCACTGCTTATTTGTAAAGAGCGTTTTTTTCTGCCTCATCTAAGATTCGCGCGGGAGTAAATATCTTAAGGACTCGTTTTCAGTGTCTTGCCTAGCAGATAGGCAATCATGGGGATGTGTTGGAGTGGATTATCGCGCCCTTGATTTGACGCTAAGTGCCAAATTGAACTTGGCTTCAAGACTGGGTCGCTAATTTAATCCCGATCGCCACGATGCTCTCACAGTCGAGCATCGAGTGGAGAAGCCGGACGCCAGAAACCAACCGCTCCGGCCATGACGTCAAGGTCGTAAGAGCAATCAATAGCATGAGTGATTAAACATCCGCAATATTGGCGCGTATGTGAAGTATGTGAACCGCCTATATTGGTGCTTGTGATAGTTTTCGGGGCACCAAAACATTCACACCGCGAAGCTCCATCCACTTGCAGCGCTAGGGGGACTAATAAGAGCCGTCCCCGACCGAATAGGTAGGTCTCTTAGAGACATGGTCAATGTACGGTAAAGGAGTGGCGGAACATGTTTAATGTTCACTTCCTAGCCCCGAAGGCCAACAGAAAGTGGAATGCTGAACGCGCTACTGCACGGGGACGGAGCCACTCGAGGTGAGCTGCCCTATTCAAGAGACGGTCCACCGCTGGCACTAGCACAAATGTGCATTCTTCACCTGTCACGTCCTTGGCGGAGGCCTCAAGATTGGTATTAGCAAGTCTTGGCAGCCTGTTACCGGTATCAACCTGTCGTCCCCTAAAAAACCCCACCATCTCAACCAGGCACAAGTGTGGGTGGGATTCAGCAATAGCGGCGTGATGCTCTTCTGTGCTTTCGACAAGACCCATCGAGATATCCGACAAAATATCGCTAGCGTGAAGCACTTAAGGTCAGAAAATTACTTGGTCTTCATACAGTAATAGTAAGCTCTATGTTCCGCGCAGAATCGTTCCAAGACTATTGGCACGATCCTTGTAGAGCCATTGGTAGTTTTCTTCAAGCCAAAGGGATGAATCAGAGAAAAAGGGGTCAATTAAGTTAGCTCAGGGCGAGCAATAAAGCATTGTAGAATAGAAGGAAAATCATTGATCTAACTTGGCGCAAAGACTTGTTTGATCTACCTGGTAACGATTTTGTTTGATAAGCCTGGATAGTCTGCTAAAGCGCTGTAACACATCGATCCATATGCAGCTGCTCATCGAGGAACAAATCATGAAGAAAAATTCTCCCTTGCTTTTGCAAGTCCCCTTTCTGGAAACGAGTGATCCCGAGAAGATTGATCGAACCACGCCGTGTCGCGCGACTGGACTGATTGCTCACGGATAGGCCCAGCGCCCACTCCTCATTGACGCCGTGTTTGCAGATTGGATATGGAACAGCCTGTGTTTCGTGGCCTGTGGCCTTGCGACATGGCGTCTGCGACCTCATAAAAATTACTCTAAAAGTATAGTTGGCAATGGTTTCATCCGTCTTCTCAGTCAACTGACCTTGACAAACTCCCCTCGTGTAGAAAAAAAACTTGGCGGACCATGGCAGGATCGCGATGTGGGCTACGTTTGCAGTTCCCCACATGGGAGCCTGAATAACCTCCTATGGTAATCAAAAGGCATCTACTTCTTGTACTCGCCATGTCTGTGGTTTACTGACCCCTCCGCCCCTAGCCGTGCGGGAAAACCAAGGAGTTGTTGGCACCACGGTTAACCCGAGACGTTAACCCGAGACAGGAATGAGCGGCTCCTGACTGAGCGAGGAATGACCTCCTATAACGTAGGAAACAATCTCTTGCTACGCAGAAAGGGAAAATTTCTTACCTTTCCTTGTCTTCATTGATTGAAATTACGACAAAGCTGATCGTGATGGGAGCGTTCTCGGAAGTCCCTGTTGTGGAGCCTTTCTAGTTATCGCCGCTTATCCAGCGCCCGGGGATTCTCCTCGTCAAGTAGGGAAGCATTGCGGGTGACGTTAGATTAGTTCTTCGATAGGAGCTCCACGCTCACTTTCTCTGCCTGGCAGCAATGGCGGGCCGTTCACAGGTAACGATCGGCGACTCGACGGCCCGGGCGTTGCAAGCCGATAGCGGGTGGTTCGAGGAACTGAGACGGCGGGTTTCTGCCCCACGTTCCTGCCGTGGTACTTTGTACTGCTCTTCGGCAGTGAGGCTTTATTTCTTCAGCTCTTCAAAATTTCCCTGGCCACCAAGGCCCTTCCCGCGACACGCAACCCGACCCGGTTCTGAGCGGACCATCTTCGGGCTCTCGGCGCCGCCGTACGCGGTGGTGAGTAAAGGAGAACCCTGAACCGGCACAAACTGCCAGTTCCGTTTGCCGATGTATTTGGTCCTTCACCGTCACATCGACGCGAATATCACCTATCTACGTCGAGCTTTGTCCTTTACGTCAACGCCGTGCACCCTAAGCCATGGCAGAGATTGCCGTGCATTCAACTGCGTGGCCTTGGGAAGAAACTCATCTATATTCCTCTAGTTCGGGGTTAGTGATAACAGTTGACGTGATTAGTATTGCGACGGCTTCCGCTCTCTGGAAGCTTGCTTAGAGTGGCGCGCAGGCGATTACTAATCTCCATGAGAATCAACAATTGTGTATTCATCCAATTGTGTATTCATCTATAACCTTATAATGTATAACACTGCCTCAATATTTGTCACCCCTTCGCATTTTTCATCGTTACAAACAGACCGAGGAAGATGGATGATACAAACCATTCGGGCCGGGCTGAGCGCGTTCAAGTACGGTGGGCGATAGGGGGCACTGTTGCAAAACCCCATTTGGGTTTAGGGGCTCGACTCCTTAGTCATCCGAGTACCTTTTGGCTGGCCTGGGAAATGTACTGCGGACTAGCAGCGGACTCGCGCGGTAGCCTTTAGCCAGTCGAAATTCCCAGTCACTATACTTTTTGGCGTCGCCATCACATAGATGCTCACAACACCATGTCCGGGACATGGTTCTGACTATTTGAGTCGATCTTTCTAAACAACCTCACTACTCAATCCTTACTTTCTATTCGCCATTGAAACTCCCCTATTTTAGAAATGGCGAAAACTTAGCTGCTCATTCCTCTTCCATTCGCATGAGCAGCAGCTTGGTGAGCCCATTCGGGGTCACCGCAGTAATCCCGCTACTGGTCAGCAGCGGACTAGCGCAGCAACCTCCTGCTTAAATGAGCCTAGCGACTTCATCCACCATAGGGAAGGGCGATATTGTTGTTCTTGTTATATTAAACACTCAATGGATACAGGACTTCCCTTTTTCTCCCTTCCCGACTTTCACCTCCTCTCTTCTAGGTACCGAAATGGGCCCTCCTAAGATCCCCAGAGCATGCCTACTGCATCCAAGCCGGAAAAAGCACTACGAACTCTTCACCACCGCGTATGTTGGCGCGAACTATTGCGGCCGTTGCGGCTTGGCCAACCCCTTTCGGCCCCAGCATCAAGCCAGGTCCAAAACTCCGGCACTTCCGGGTCCGTACGATGAGGTGGTGGAAGTTGAGGACTCTCCTCCACGGGCAGTCAGTCCGGCAAGCCAGCTACTGCGTGACAGGCAGAAGCCGGTATCCTCTGTTGGCATTGGACGTACGGCTCAACTACTCCCTAACGAAGAGTCTACTCCCGGCGCAGTGAATACACGGGCACGCATACCCCCTCCTGCGTTGTCAAGCAATCCCCAGTTCATGACCGTCGCATCGGCGGCCAGCCGGGCCATTCAGAATTCAAAGGCTAATACCAGGAAGCCAACAAGACATCGAACGGGATACCAGTGGGTACATATTAGCCTCCTGCTTGTGAGCCTGGAGACCAGATATTTCAACGGGCTGGCAGTGGAGGTTCCTGAGACAGTGCTGCCTCTGAAAGATACTGTGATTAAGTTTTCCTCGGCGGATTTACTGACTTGGCCCTCATTCACTGAGATTTTGTTCGACCATCTCCGTCCGCTTCCGCCTACAATCGATCTTACAAATAGAGATTTTTGGAGTCTTTCATACGCTTCGAGTTTCTCCGGCAAGAAGATAGTCACTGTTCCCAACACCGATAAGTACATGACACCGTCGAGTATGCTCGCCTCGGGGCACTTCGGAAACAACCAAGCAGGACAGTTGAAGGTTCTGGTAGTCCTTACATCCACAGATGTAGTTGACAAGCAGGAGCCAGTCACACCGCTCCGGCCGGATGAATACTCAACGCCAGTCAAGGAAGAAAAGAAACGGAAGGTCAAGAAAGAAGATACAAGCCCTGCGCCCCATGGGAAGAAGCGTATCAAACAGGAGGAACATGTCAAGAAAGAGACTAGCACTGGGAACACAGACCAGATCAAGCCGGAGGCACCGGTACACGTCACGATGAAGTCGGAAGAGCCTGTCCCGACCGCCTCTTGCCAGGACCCGACAGACGACGAGCTTGAAAGTATCGCCGACGAGATCGTTGTACATCAAGATGTGGTAGATCTCTGTGAAGTAGAGGATCCGCTTCATGATCTAATTTTTGACAGCATCCCTGCTGATAACGGGAGTGGAGACAGGGCAGATGACGGAGACGAAGAATATGGTGAGCAAGTTATGGTCCCGGAGTTCGTAAGAGACCAGATAATCTCCTTCCCGAGTCAAGCGCTGACACTAACAGGCAACTCTGGGGCCCCTTCCTCAAAGCTTTGGGGGTAACCAGGCTCGACTGTCCGACACCGATATTTCTGAGGCGCTTCCGCCAGCACACTCCACACGGTTTAAAGGAACAAAGATTCCCGCAACATTTGTTGTCCGACATAAGAATAGGAAGGATTGACTACTCGGGCTCCTCATTCGAACTCTCGCTTTCCTCCCCGTCATCACTTATCCCTTCCACGTCGCTCCCTTCCTCGTCCTCATATCCTAGTTCAACAAGAGGTTGCTCTGCTGGTTCCCCATCTCCAAGTTCATTGTGGGAGGCTCGATTTGTTCGCTCATGTAGCGCTTGCTATTTGTGTTTCGCTAGGTTAAAATTGCAAAGAAATGACGACGCTTACATATTCAGCGACGCCCCGGTAGGCGCTCTGCGATACGCCAACACAGGCTGCTGGCCACTTTCAATGTGTTGAATGATCCTATCTCGAAGTTCAAGGTAGAAGCGCTTAAAAGGCCGCAACGTGTCCGGCTCTTGTCGAGTCCCAAGGGCTACGTTGCCATAGCCCATTTCACTGAGAGCTCGGTGACACCAATCCTTTGTCTCCGGCTCCAAACACGTAGTAATATCAATATCGGCTAATGGCCGCTTCATCTGCCCCAGAACTGCGCGGTCAATGGGGATACCCCAGTTGCATGCCTTATCTGGATCGGGGTAGTGGTAATTCATCCAGGGCTGACCGTGGACTACATGGGGACGGTTCTTCTGAAGGCGAATTCGATGGAGGTTCCACGCCTCCACAAAGTCGAAGAGCTCTTGGCGTAATATATCTTCGAAGACGGCGTAGATCGCAATCTGATCCTCCAACATGTCGCCGTCGAAGTCCCCGTCCCGGGCGAGTTCCCCAAAGTAGTCTACCCACTGCCGGGAGGAGACGTGAAGCATGCTCTCCCACCATTTCTCAATCTTGACATTCTTTGTGCTCGGTGCCGCCTTGTAGGAATCCTTTAGGCGCTTCCCTTGCTGGAAGACCTGCCCATTCCACTCCACACGCCCATCTGCCGCCAAGGCAAGAAGTTCCAATGGGCTGCTGCGATTAGTGGTGTTTCGCTGCCTCTATCTGCCTGCAAATACCATGGCCGGAAGCCATAGGCATCACACGCTGTCAAGTACTGCTTCAGGACGCTCAAAGCAGTTGTAGCAGAGTGGCCGATATAGAACCAGATGATGTTGCGTGAGTAAGCGTCGATTGCAGCGTATATCTCGAATCCGTACGCCTTGAGCTTGTCATGACCGTCAATGCACCACTGGTAGTTTGGTCCCGGTACTAGGAACTGTCCCTTCTTCCGCCGAAACATCCTTTTCCGGATATCGACCTCATTCGGGAACATGATTTTGTACATCGCAAAGAGAGGGTCTCTTGGTACCCAGAGCTGCTTTTGCTGGCGAAGGTAAGGCTGGAGAAGGCTTTTGCCATATCCGGAAATGGCGTTGGATCGTCGTGTCATTTCGATGATAACTTTCTCTGTCTTTTCCAGCAATGCGAGACGTTCTTCATCGCTATTGATCCTGCGTACCCAGCGGCGGTCTGGGTGAAGCCTGATGCGCTTCAGGCCTCGTTTGGTGATCGGCCAGCCCTGTCTCTGTAGAACACTCAACGTCTGCTTCTCGCTAAGCCCAACGCGGAATATCAGATCGCGGGTGGCCTCTATCAGCTCAGGACTCTCTTTGGTGCGAGCTTGCTGGCGCGGCAGATCCCAGTTCGCGATTCGGCGGGAGAGAGTGCTGAGATTGACGGCGACATCATGATGCTTGCGAAGCTTATATTGAATCCTGCGTCGCGAGACACCACTGAGGTAGAGATGAGTGATATAGTCTCGGTGTTGATCGATTGAGTGGAGAGGACGTGCCATCTCTTATTTATTTATTTTGTTTTGTTTTAAAGCAGGTGAAGTTGCAAAATGGGGTGGGCGAATCTCTTGGTCCTGATAGCATGAAAAGGGGCGATGCAGTCTGGGATACCGCACTGGTCCGCAGCGGTATTGCAACTGGCCCGCGGCGGTGATTAGCCCAGAGGAGCTTAGTGTCGGGTTGCTCATTGGTTGGGGCGCGACCAAACCAGGGGTAGGACCGATATTTACAGAACCTAGATCCCTTCTAACCACGGTTTCACCTTCCTTTTTATACCATCGCGCCCGTGGAAAAGCTCACGGTCAACAACGGCGTCACGCCCACGGTCGATCCCGAAATGATTAGCGAGACTCTTGGCGCGGATGGGGGCTCTCGCAGCAGGAACGCTGCGGTGAAGAGGAGCAGAAGATTGTTTCAACCCAGCGTCCCCAAGCCCACGGCAAAGATTACCGTACAACCAGCAAGTCCTCATGCGAAGTGATGGATGCTAACTTAACCATCCGAGCAGAAGAAGAAGCAGACGAAGAAGACCCTCCCCGCGGCTCAGTACGTCACTTCCCATGCCGGCAGTGCGTCACCCGCGCCACCAAGGCTCCCGGCCATGAATGTGCCTCTCAAGACAGTATGTTTAGTTGACTGAGGCCATACATCTCGTACGCTAATATCCACGTCGTAGATACGGGTGCTGCATGCTGGGACTGCGCAAAGAATGGCCACACATGTAGGCCGGTGAGGCATCTCTGCGCTGTGTCAAGTAGCGAGCCACTAACCAAGTTGCGTCTCTAGGTCCCCGCTGCAGCTCTTGCTGCTGTGCGTACCTTTGGGACCTGAACCGGCAGGTCAATGTCGCAGATGGCGATCCGGATGATGCCTGGCATGCCGCTGCACAGCGCGCGGCACAACAATTACGAGCTTGCGGTAGTGCTGCGGCCCCTCCCGGAACCCCAGTACCAGCTCCCGCTTTGGCTTCCTTTGGCGAGGTATCTGAGAAGAGTCTCGAGGAGAGAAAGGTTGTGGCTTTAGAGGCTATCGCCGGAGCTGCGCGGCTCTGGGTTGTGAGTGTGATCAAATCATTGGATGCAAGTCAACAGCTGACTCAATGTTCAGCAATGCTATCATGCGAAGAAGAAGGCGGACGAAGAGGAGGAAGAAGAAGAAGAAGAAGATAATGACGAAGATGAAGAAAATGAATATAATTGAGCAGTGGCTCCTAATCCTATGGCAGCATGACGCCTGGTGTCGCTTTGAATAGAATTGAAAGGGGCTCAGCTGGTCCGCTGCGGTCCCGTTGCTGCGATTGCACCGTCCGTGATGCCCACAAAATCAGGAAATTTATGCTGATAGTACATAGGTCAATGTACTGCGGGGCAGGGCGAATATGTCATTAACCCAATTTGGCAATTTTGTAGTTATTTTGGGGGTTTTGCAACAGTGACCCCTATAGCCTGCCATACTCGGACACCGAAGCCAGCCTGTTGCCAATTGGTGGCAGGGGTCGCTCGGCCCCTTAAATGACCCCGAGCCAATGCCACTTCACGAACTTCCCTTCCCATTTAGACACTCCTATTTAAGAACTTTGCCACTGAAGCCCAGACTTGACATATTTGTGGAAGTTTCATTGTTGCGTTCATTATTCCCACCTCGAGTCCTCCCTGGCTGCGCTCCATTCGTCATGGTCTCGCTTCCACTAGCAGATTCACCTGCCACGTCATTGTCATTTACCTCATGGAATGACGATAAGCTGACAACTATCGTCCTTCTTCACGGAGGCTTTACGTGTCATCTCGAGTTTGCGCTCGTCCTTCCATACCTTTCTGACTTCCACGTCCTTCTCCCCGACCTACCGCTGCATTCCGCGTCACGCCACATTAGACCGGGCACGACCGACAACTCGGCCTGGCATGTCGCACAACTCATTCGGTCGTACGCCCACGGCGGAAAAGCTCACGTCGTTGGTGTATCCATGGGCGGCTACATAGGGCAGTGCCTTGCGTTGGACCAGCCTGGCCTTGTACTCTCGCTTTTTGTCACAGGCGCTGCTCCAGTAGTTGGGACACGCTTATTCATGGCGAAGTGGCCAACGGTGACCTATTTTTCTATGAGACTCATGCTTTATTGGCTCCCTGGATGGGTATACCAGTATCAAGCTTCACTACTTGGCCTAAGGCTCAGTAAAGAATTGGTAGCAGAAATGAGGGACAACATCACCTGGGAGCTGGTCCAAGATATGTTCCCGTGGATCTTGTCGTTCACTTTGGATCACGTGCGGCAGTTGAAAGTACGAACTCTATCTATCGCGGGGGCGAAAGGAGATGACGTACCTATGATAGAGAGGACGGCCGATGCATTGAGAAGCAGGCGGCTTAACCAGGACGAGGTATGGCCTGAGGATGGGTCAGGAGCAATTGTGTTAAGAGAGGCAACGCACGGGTGGGACATGCAGTTTCCGGAGCTCTTCGCGCAAGGGGTATCGGCTTGGGTTAATGGGGAGAGATTACCTAACGAGTTCGAGAGGCTGTAGTGGATATCGAACTCTACGCAACAGTATTTCAAAACACTCCAGGGCGTGAAGATAGTAGCTCGTGAGCGAGGAACACACGTACATCTTCATACGACATAAAATCTGCCACGCCAATTATACTGGAGTAGATCACGACGTGATCAGGGGCATTGAGCTTGATTCGATAGTTCAATTTGAGTTTCTGGCCAGGCCAGGATCATCAGCAATGCAGACATCGTAGCCTCAATCTCACTAGAAATTCAATCCAGCTGGTTACCAACGATTGATCATCTGAATAGAGGCCTCCATCTCTCCACGCAGCCTGGAAAGCGATTTGCAGTCAATGATTGCAGCTTCAAGATCGTCCGTCCCGGGCTCTCTTAGTCCTCGCACCCCGCCATGAGAGACGGCCTGTAAATGACGTGTTGCCTCAGCTATGTATATAGCAATTAATTTGCAAAGCTCGAGGTTTTTCTCCACAAGGTCCTGCCGCCTAAACCGCTTGCCTGACCGTAGTGTCGATTCTAGTGAGTAACGCCGCTTCCGGAAAGGCCTAAAATGATGCACGGTCTTCTTGTCTTGTTGATGAACTGTCTCACCCTCAGACTCTCCTTCGGACTCGGTGCCTTCTTTCGACTCTTGTTCAGACTCGGGGTCCAGCTCGTCTTCCAACCTGATCACTTCCTTGTCGGTCTGGGTAGTGTTGCTCGACGCAGGAGCTTCGAGTGCGTCAGCGACCCCATGGTTTGAAGACTCATCGCCCTCGAAAACATATTCATATAAGCCCACTTTATCAAATCCCCACTTCAACCAGGCTCATTCAGTTCCGTAAACCTCGAGGTACGTGGCCCATTTCTCAGGGCTAGGTCTGATGACACCCTAGCTCATCAAAAAGGAACCAGGAGTTTTGGATCACAAGGGTGTGTGTCCGGAGCAAACTATCCGTGCCCACCATCATTACATGCAGGATGACGGCATGATCATATTGACCGCCTATGGTCAGTAAGCCTATAGAAAGTAACACACCTCATACTACTTTTAAGGGACTTTTTTTAATTGAATAATACAATTGGGTTCTTGCGACCCTCCCTCATCATGATGGCCGCGATGGGCCACTATCGGGAGTCCCACCCATGGTCCATTGAGTATCGATATACAGTGGACCAAGATTCGCTTCGCCAAGAATTGAAGTCTCAAATAGCTCTAGCTCACCGATTGCACGCTCAAGCCAAAGAACACTTAGCATATCTCAGGGAAGATTATTTGAAGGACCTCGCATCGACAAACGCACAAAAAATGTCGATGTCGACACCTGACATCGGTTTTGCGTCGCTGCAACATCCCTCCTCTGACGCGCGCCAGACGGAGCACAGTGGTTTGAAAAGAAGGGGCAAATCTCACTAGCTGTTGCCGATACGCTGCAGTTGTCAGCTGGTCGATCCTCACTCCACTTTACGGCCACCTGTACTCTTCGACGAATCGCACGAAGCGCCCAAGACTAGACGAGCCCTGGGCTGCCGACACTTAAACCCTGAAGAAGCGCATGCTTAATCATCCCTTAGCTCCTCCCCAATTCTGGAATAACCTCTCTCAGCTAAGTGTTGACCAAAATCTCACTGCGAGAGCTAGATTGTCGAGATAGAAAGGCAATCATTAGAGCCGATTCCATAGCCCAAGTGGGCGGTATCACATACGAAACGCTTCGGTCATTTCACGTGCCGCAGAGCAAGTTCTCTCTCTGTCACCTCCGACGGATTGGGCACACCTCCGACGTTCCGCAAAACAAGGCGGTCCTAACTTAAACGATCTCAGAGGGGTATAAGCTCTTTTTAATACTATTCCATCCGTATCACTAACTCGAACAGTATCCCTACCTAAGGAACCTCGAAATGAGCTCGAGCTAATCGCGTCTCGGTGGTCATAAACGAGGATCACAATCCACACTCGAGCAGTGCAACGCCTAATACCAGGACTATGAGAATTACAGGACCATACGACCGTACTTTCCAACGATACTTAACCAATACTACGGAAGGGAAGGGGGCCCAATAGCTCATTGGGTCGTGGGTCGGATCAACGCATGATCGAGGAAAAGTGGCACGGATGGCGATTCAAGCACGAATGATTGTAGTAAGGTAAGTTAACCGGATAAACATCAGGAACACTGGAACATATGAGGAAATCCTTCAGAATCATCATGGTAGCAATACTGTAACATGAGTCTGTTCATTAAGCGGCATCAAGATCAGTAAATGCTCACGAATCATATGTTGTGACTGTTGGCTACCTCGTGTGCCGTGTTTAGGACTCACTATATCTCCTTGAGTGTGCGAAGGGCACAAGGATGTATCAGCCCCCACATCGTCTCAGTCAACATGTCGGTACGTAGGGGGACTTTTAAAACCCCCTGCAGCTAATTTTCTATGTATTCAATTCAGCTACTTCTTACATCATAGACATGGCACCCCAATTGACCGTCCAAGGCCTCAGACAACGCGGCGGCCGCCGCCGTCAGGGCAACGATGCTACTAGCTATCTATTGCAGCTACAGATTGACAATAGCTCGAGGGAGCAAGCCGTAGATAACACATGCAGACCAGACATTGAGCCGGACGATAATGTCGGGACCAAATTTGAGCCATTCAACGTTCCGGCACGCGATTTCCTCGTCCAAGACCTTCCAAATACACCGTTGAAGCTATTCCAGGAATTCCTACCCGTCCAACTAGTCAGGAAATGGGTCAAATATACAAACAAGGCCCCAGCACCTGAACAGATAGGTCCGGGGCCTCATACAAAGCAGGGCCAAAAAGGGCCCAGGGCGTCAGAGCAAGTGGAAAGACACATCTATTGAGGAAATCTATCTATGGATAGGGATCCTTATATATATGACCTTACATAAGGAATTTCATTACGAGGACTATTGGAAAGCGTCTACAGACGACGAATTCGTTCCGGACCATCCGGTGGCTCAGTTCATGACCTATGATCGTTTTTTCCTACTAAAAAGACGGCTGCGTACGTACGATCCGGATGCAATTGAGATTGGGGTCCCTGACCCGTTCAACAAGGTCAATGAATGGTCCAACCATATGATGGAAGCCTCTGTCCGGCTCGTTGAAATTGGCAGCATTATTGGGGTCGATGAAGGCATCGTCGGCTTCTTCAAAGACGCTCCCGTCATAAGATAACTATCAAGACAAAGCCAACGCCCACAGGGCTCAAGGTCTGGATCCTAGGTGCTCATGGGTATCTGCTTTGCTGGTATTGGCATCAACCCGGACCAAAATACGGTCCCGTCGGCGTTGAAGCCGACCTTGAAGACCTATCTCAAAGAGCCCCTTGGCCCGAGCCCTCAGACATATCGTCAGACGAGGCCTCGTCTGACGATATGTCTGACGATGCATCTGACGGGTCAGAAATCAACCCCTTAGACGAGCCGTCAGATGAGCTAGCTAGGAGCTTTTAGATAGCCTTCCAGTCAAGCTACCGCCGTTGAATCCGACCCAAGCTGTCGTTGTTGCCCTAGTATCCAAGCTGCCGCCGGATACATATCATGTCATTGTTGACAACCTTTTCTCGTCGCCTGACCTCTTCAGGGCTCTTAGGATCATAGGGACCGGGGCCACCGGCACATGCCGTACGAATTGTGGTCTGTCTCGTATCGCCGTCTTGTCAAGGAAAAGGAAAATGATAGAAAGGGAAAAGATCTGTGGCCTTGGGGTAGATATGAGGCCTAGGCCACGCCGGACAATAAGGTAGGAAGCCCTAGGAAACCCGGCTATAGGAAATGCCCTACTGACCGTCTTCAAGGCCAACCAAATCGCATGGAAAGACAACGCCCTAGTGTTGTTTTTATCTACAGTTTACGAGGGCCATGAGACCACCGTACGTCTCCGCCGGCGGCCCAATTCAACGCAGCCGTACAGTCGTTCAATCAAGCAGAAATTCGGCTCTGAGTCTGTCTTACAGTTATCCATGCCGTCTATAGCTGCTGACTACAACGATCAAATGAATGCTGTAGATATAGCTGACCAACTGAGGGCTATTTTCCAGCAGACACAACATCGTGAGCGCCGGGGCCCTGGTCGGGCTCTTACTTGGTCCTTCCTCCTTGCAACAGCTCTTACAAATAGCTTCATTTTACAGAGAGACGGCAAGCCGGCTTGGAAGCCGTATAAGTCTCAAAGTCGTTGGCAGCAGGCCCTAGTTGACGATATCTTCAAAGCTTATAGAAAAACAGGCTCATCCAGGCAGCGTTACAATCCTGGAGACGTTTCCACGCCCCTAGATAGTCATAAACCCGGTAGCCGAGGTCAAGGAAGATGTCTTGCTTGTCAAGGCATCCAAATTGGCCCACGATCTCAGAGCTCTCAACGCCCTAGGAAAAAGGGGCCCCTAGGGACATTGGATGCGAATAGCATCAATAGCAGGGCCGGGCCACAAGGGCAGCGACGGCAGCAACGGAAGAAAGATACAAGGCCTCGGTGGGGCTGTCTGACTTGTAATGTAGCTCTTTGTAAAGGCGCCAAATGCTGGGACTTCTATCATAAGCCAATTTCCCTAGTTACCTAATGTCACTCGATTTTACCTGGTTTTAATTGGATCAGATCCCTGTCCGGTACATCCTTGTGCCCTTCGCACACTCAAGGAGATACGATATTTTTTCAACGCCACACTGCACTGGATTGTTTAGGAATTCGGTGCACTGCACGGTATACGGTATTCCACTATATTTAAGCAATATCGTATCGTAATATCATATCGCACGGCGTGCGAAGAGCCGCATGGCCTAAGCATAAAACTAACCACATTGAGTAAGGTTGAGGCTCAAGATAGTCTCACGGACCCTAACAAGATGAAGCCATTCACAGTCAACATATAAGATTATACTATTGCCAGATAACGAGAACGCTCGGGAAAACGTTTTCCTAGACCTCGCTCGCGTATGTTAAGGGTTTACTTAAGCTACAAAATTGACTAATTTAACGTCACTCCTATTGCTTAGGTGTGAGAATGAAGTAGGTAGATCTAGAGGTCAAAAGAAAACTTCACAGATTCGAGCATTATGAGTTTGAATTGTTTGCATACTATCTATTGCTCGTAATATCAGGTATAATGTTAGAAGACCCTGCTGTTCCTCTTCTCCAATGATAGCTGTATCCAAGACAGCTCAACGTCGTCAACCCAAGCCAATTTGTGAGTCTTCGACCAGGACTTTATGCACTCAATTGCCTCAATTATATCAATCCCTAACCTGTTCCTGCGATCTTGGAGGGTGATTTTTGTATCAGAGAAGAGACGTTCTGGCTCAGCAGACATCGCAGGAATTGACAAAAGATCGAGCGCCATTTTGGAAAGGTTTGGATAGAGCGTTTGTTGTGTATCCTCAAGCCACCACCTTCGTACATCCTTGACTTTGATTCTTGGGGCTGATATATAGTTCTGATACTCGTCAAATAGGGTAGGAAGCTCGGGATCCTCATGTTCGTCTTCCCATGCAAGAAACGAGTTCTTCACTAGTGGCTTTTCAACCAAGGACTGGGCCGACGACTCCGCTGACTTGGCGACTGGTGCGTAACGAGACTTCCAGAGATCTTCTACGGCAGTCTTATTGCTCTCAATCCACTCAGGATGTTCCTCCCAGGCGGTGTCAAAGTAGTGCCACTTTCGATGAGGGCTGAGGACAATAGCTGCAACATAAGCAGGTGACCGCTCTGTAAGAGTGTAATATGCGTCGAGTTTCGCCCATCCAGCATCAATACAAGGCGTCATAAAAGCGTCATCTGCGTACTCGATTCGTGCAGCCTCAAATTTGCTAAGCAGGAAGTCCATTATGGGTAGCGTTCGATCGATTGTATGCGCGTGACCTTCTGCAGCCTTGGTGGCATCGGTGAATGACTTGAGGAAGTTGCAAATTTTTTTCAGCTCAGCCTAGTCTTGTTCGGAAACTAGAAACTATTAGTGTTGTCCTCTCAATTGGATATATAGCATACGCGAATCAAGCTTAAGGTCCTTCTCCTTTGAGCAATAGTAATCAATTTGATCTGCGAGCTCAATGGCTCTCTCAATCATGTAGTACTTTGAGTTCCATCTTGTATCGTTGTCACGAAGAAGACCCTTTTTCTCACTGATCTCTTTAAACCTCTGTATCCGTTGTGGACTACATCGGATAAAGACAACGATGTTGTGGAGCTTGCCAAGAGGACCAGCCTTCCACCACTTCAATATATCAGCGTCTGAAGGCTTGATATATTCGCTCGTAGTGTCCTTTTTAACCTGGTTTTTCGTAGGGGCTTCGTCGGGTGCGGTTTTTGGGAACATAAACGCATGAGCCGCTAGATTGATGGTATGACCGTTACAACGAAGGCGGTGATGTTTCGCGTCGTATATGATATTGTGCCTCTCGTTCAACACTATTAATCATTAGTATTATTCTCTCAATAAATTGATAGAGGCATGCATTTCTGTAGAGAATTCATCAACGTATCATTCGAGTCTGCATTGTCTGAAACAAAGTATCCAATCTGGGTGACAATTCCGTAGTCCTCGACGACATTCATCACAATATGGGCCTGATTCTCTCCTGAATGCTTGCCGTGTACCTCTCGTAAAGCGACACAATATGAAACCAGCTCGCCGTTGCTATCAATGAAGTGTGCAACAATACCAAGGATACCAAGCTTATTTGGAGAGGACCATATATCGACGGCGTTTGAGGGGATTCGTGTTCTGAGACATCCGTGAGAAGGCTTCCACAAGGTGATTCCTTGTTTTAGCAGCCCTTTCTTCATTAGGCGTTAATATATCGAGAGTAGTGTGAGATTTAAGGTGCTTGTAGATGTGTGCCGTGCCTCCATTTTCGAGATATTCGGCAGGCTTCCCTTTACAGTACTTGCAACGCCATATAATCTGACCTTCCGTATTACGGACGATCTGATTCCTTCCGAAGGGCGTATGATCCCATATCTTCGACGTACGCTTCTTCTTCTTAAATTGAGAGGTTAACAACGGCGAAATAGATGTCTCTCCGACATCAGAATCTCCGTTGTCGCTGATAACCGACGAACCAGGGGCTAGGGAAGTCTGGGATGATGTAGCCGTGAAGGAAGCGCTAATGCCTGAGCGCTGAGAAGCCATTATTTCGTAGGATAAGACTTGTTGAGGAAGTAGGGAAAAGTTCAGGAGCTGACACGCTTCATGTCAGGGGCATAGGCCTTATTCGTCCAGAAGCATGCTTGGAAACCAACAAATTGATTGCATTGAAGAAAAGAAGAACTGAAAGCTCTCGGAGAGCTGGCGAGCTTGTTACATACTCACTCAAACACTCAGGAGTTTGTGACGAGGCCTTTATTTGGTGGCGTTATTACTATCGGCATCAACCGAGTGCAGATCAACCAGGTTACACTTCGTTAGTAAAAAGTCCTGTAAATTGGGATCTTCATAATGCTTCATATATGGGGAGAATCCTCGTACTACTCGTATTACATAGTACTTGCACTATATTTGATATCATATTTATACGATATTTGAACGACCATGCACTGTATTGCACGGTTTCCGGTGTTGCTTGCACTGCACGGTATAAAAATACCGTGCAGGCAATACGATATTGAATATGATATTGTCTTATTTACGGCCACACTATTTACTTCACTGGGAAAAACAATGGCCGCTGATGATGGTGCCAAGTTCAACTGCGCAAATGGGCATGGTCCGTTCAGCGAGACATCGAAATGGGCTTTCCATAGCGGAGCATGGAAGGAAGCAAACTTCTTTCACGTGGAACTGAAAGAGATCCATCGACAAAATGACCACGGCTTCATTAAGCTTCTACAGAAGTGTCGGCGTGGTATCCCCTTCTCGACAGACGAAATAGACATGCTAATGCACCACGACTGTGAGGTGCGCAATGCCACAAGACTTCTTTGTACGAAGCGGGAGGTTTCAGAGGTGAACTTGAACAATTTCAACAAAATGAAAACGCCCATCTATTTGTATCACGCAGTAGACGGCTTTGAGCACTATCCCACGGGCGGAGAGGATCTACCACCCCAGGAATTTCTGACACGCCAAGCCGACGGCACGCTGATTGCATGCAAACAACACCGGCTGGAACCAATCCTAAGACTATGCGCTGGTATGCCGGTCATTCTGTTGGTTAATCTCAATATAAAGGGAGGCCTTGTGAATGGAAGCCAAGGCATCATCTCTGGCTTCAAAGAAATGGAACATATTCGTCCTTTGAAGACGGAACATGAAGGCAAAAGCTTGCCGTTGTATCCCACCATTGGCGATGAATATCCAGAACTTGTAGAAAGACAAATTGATGAGTACATGGCGTCACAGACGAGCAGACGACAACAGGAAATGGTTACACACGGTGCGAGGCAGCCGCAGAAAAGAGCAACTGAAACTGGTATGAGATGGCCGCAGGTGCCGTTTTGCAACGACTCAAAGATGACTATCAGCCCCGTCTGTATTATCAACACCATTGGCGACTCGGAACCATACTCATTACTGCACCGAACGCAGATTCCTCTGATCCCAGGCTGGGCTATGACCATCCACAAAAGTCAAGGTATGACCCTAGACCGTGTCATCGTAAATCTTTCAAAGGTTTTTGAGGCAGGTCAGGTTTATGTAGCTCTGTCAAGAGCCAGACACCTGAATGGTTTGAAGGTTGAGGGCCATCCGAGTGGACTAAGTGCGGGACACAGGAATCTTGAAGTACAGAATTTTCTCTTCGAGATACTGGGTAGCAAATCATAAATCGTGGCGTTTTACATGGATTCAATAGACGAGTCTAGTTCGGTGTCCCCATGTACTAGAATTCTTGTTTTATGCGCAGTTGAGCGGTAGGTTGGCAGCTACTATAGGTGCCGTTGGATACTACGACTACTCCACATCACCACGCCAGAGCCCGGGCTCAATGCAAACTCAGCCCGTTGCCAAACCACGTAACAGGGAGGCATACTACGGCAAGCGCTGACCACGTCTCGGCCAGCCCGACCAGATTCCTGGGAAAAATCCGTCATACGCCTCGGAGGGCCAGCATGGATCACCCATCGCACATAAGGATAATCGAAGCCAACACCCAGGGCTGAGGTTGCTATAATGGTGGGTGAGCCAGTCGGTCCGAACCACCGTTTCATGGCCGAGTCTCTCTCCTCCTCATCCATGCTATCCTGGTCCCCAGTGTACATCTCGCAGCCCAATGCAGCCGCAAGCTCCTTCATCAGCCCAATTGTCTGGCAATAGACGATGATTCTGGCTTTCCGCCCGCCTGGAAGGGTTTCATCGGAGCCCTCACCAGCAGCCAGTATAATGGCTTCGTAGGGCCGCACTAGCTCCGTCGTCCGCTCACATAACCCCTGGTCCAGTATAGCGACGTGTGATATAGCGTATGTTCGGTCGATTGGTAGACTCCTGATTATCCGCGGCCGAACCAGCATGTTCCGCTCTATGAACGCCGGCTCGAGGTCAGGTGGCAGGGTTGCCGTCAACCACACGGTTTGTGTACGAATCTGCCGCACGAACGAGCCGAGTTCACGCATGCTCCTCCGGAATGTGGCTGTTAATGCCAGGTGGCTTTCATCGATGACGATGCAGTCGAGCTTCTGTTTCATAACTTGCTTGTGCGCATAGTCCAAGAAGCTTGTCGAACAAGCGGCTTCCGCCGACACAAGCACCAGCGGCGCCGACCGCGTATCGCCGGGCTCCCATATAATCGTCTTTATGCCAACCCTGCCGAGCCGCGTGATCAGGTTTCCGCGCAACGCCACGGTTAGCACAATCACGATCGTCGTCCCCGCGCCTTCGAGTGATGCCGCTATCATAAAGATGAGACTTTTGCCCGATCCGGTGGCGAGCACGTCGATGACCTGCTCCGCCGCGCCCGGACCCATCGTTGCCAAAAGGGCGTCCCTCTGGCCCGGACGTCGAAGCTGCATCGTCGGGTCGTTGTACAGCTTCCGGGCTACGGCCTCCAGTCCCCGTTCGTTCTGCGTTGGCCTCACCCAGAATCTAGCTTTCTGGTAGGCGTTCAAAGGGCCGGGCTCCTCCTTCATACTTGTCTCCATACCCACTCGTCGTCGCTTCCTGTCGTACCTGGCCCTCTCCTCGGCCAGCAAGTCATCGAAATCGAACAAGCCACGCCAACTTTCGGACGCGCGGTACGCACGGTGCAGTATCGTGTTCATCGTCAGCGTCGTCGATCCGGCGTACGCATGGTTGAACGTACGATACGAATGATTGCTAGCCTCGGCAAGGTCCGCCACCAGCTCCTCGTCCTCGATGACCTCCGGCGAATCGATATCATTGAGGTTGAAGTTGGCTCGTTCCTTTGGCGTGAACTTTTCCTTGGTGATGGATGCTGCCGCCTGCCGCCACCATGCCACTTTGAAGTCGGGCACCTCCGCACGCGCGCAGGCCCAGCTCATGCACTTGGACAGCATGTCATCTGGCCATACTGTCCCTTCTAGCGTCGAGAATAGGTAGGGCGAAAGTGCCTTCCCAGGCCTGAGCTCCTGCAGGAAAACCGAACGCAGCGACTGCACCACCGCTAGGAACATAAGCACCAGCTCGGCGATAGCAGGCGAAATAAAACGAATGTTATCTCCTTCTTTGTCTGTTTGCTCCTGGGACTTGTGATATCGAGTATACACCATCAGTATCCTCTCCCACATCAACATGCTACGACGACGGTTGCCCGTGTTCACGGCCGTCATGGAGAGGAACTCTGGTGCTCTCAGCGGCGGCATCGGCGATATATGCATGAGGGGAGCGATAGATTTGAGGAATTCCTGAACGCTGGCCTCATAGACCGCCATCGCCTGTGGACACAGCCTCTTGCACGCCTTGCCCTTCTCATCCTGCCCTTCGAGGAAGAAAACGCTTCGCAGGTCTGGCCTCCGAGCAAATTCCACCAACAGTGCCTTATTCGCGCCCCGTAGGAGCTTTGCGTTTCTCGGATCTGTCATCCACGAACCGCCGTACTCTTCGGCGTCGAGATCGTCGCATACCCTATACGCCTCAATATTAATTATGTCCCTCGCCCCGAATAGCAACGAGTCGAATAATATATCCCGCGCCCTCTTATACTCGGCCAGTATCAGCTGTGGTACATGCTGCAGTATCCGCAGTGTTGTCCCGAGATACGTGATTTCTGTGCCGTCCAAGGACCAACGTGCCTGGCATCTCGTGATGGCCGATCTTGCTACGGTTGTTATATACAGTCGCCACTGTAAGATGTACCCGAATGGTGTCTCGCCCTTCTGGTGCATGAACTCCATGCATAGGCTCTCTAGCTTCTCCAGGAACTTCTCGTCATCGTCGCCGTCGTAGTGGCATGCCGCCTCGAAGATAATCAGCTGCGCCATCCAAACCAATGCCGACAAGCAGCTGCTGTAATTGCCCGGGTCGTGCCAGCCACCAACATTCAGCCGTCGCCTCATAGCCGCATCCTTTTCATCATCGCCGAACCCTTTCCTCCTGTCTTTGCCCCATCCTTTGCGCTGGCTGCCATAATTAACTGCGGTTCGGCTATGCATGGCACAGAAGCTAAGCACCGGTGACTGGAACGGTTGGGCCCCGACCCTGTGACAGATCAGACGCATGTAAAACTCCCGCAGCGCAGGCTTCAACGCCTCCTGTTCTGCCTTCTCTTCTTCTTCGCTCTTCGTCGCGCTGCCCGGGCCTAGCTTGCGTAGGATGACGAACATCTCGTCCATGGCGCCCCGCTGTTCGTCGGTGGGCTTGATGATGTCCCGCGGCAGTGTCGCTCGCCCTTCTCGGTCTCCCTCTGGTTCCTCGTCCCGTGTGAAGTGACCGTCCTCTCGATACATCTTAGCCATGGGGAAACCGACGACTGATGGCACCCGACGATTAATAATAGGAGATTAGGGTCATAACAGCAACGAGCCAACAGATCTACATTAACTAACGCATTTAGAGAAGTGTATATTTTATATCAAAACTGCTATCCCTATCTCCACCCACCTTGACTAAACAACCTTGTCGGTGGTGCCCTTTTCACATACATCAAGATATCGAAAGTCATATAAGCCATTTCCAACATAAACGTCTTGACATTATCCTCCTCCAGTAGTTCACTATGCTCCCAGAATACCTTCACAATAGCCTCACGCATTTCCCTGATACTAGGTGGCGTACCACTATATGCTTCCCGTGCTGCATCTAATAGAGAGTCAGATTTCCACTGTCGCTGCGCCACGTCCTGAAACTTCTCTATGCACAATTTCCCGAGACCAGGAATATCATACATATGCGCAAGTGTAAACACCTTGCAATGAAGAGTCAAGAGTGGTCCTTCGAGTTTGTTGGTCTTCTCATCTTGCGACATACCCTGTTCGAGTATCCCAATAGATTCAGCAGACGTAGCCTCATAATACCAAAGATAAAGAAACTGAATTACACAATCTACTGCCTGCGGATCGGCATCGCCGAAGCTAAAGGTAACTTTCTTCACTTCTGACCCCGACTGGGCAGCCTTAACGGCGTTAAATTCGACAGCCTTCTTAATAACAGGACACCGAAAGCACACCACCGCGCAATGTGCTTTGTACGTCACATCCGTTGCTACAAGCTCGACATCGGAGTACTCGTCGGTGTCGAAAAGGCTGTAGAAGCAATTACTGGTAAGTTACATGAATAGTTACAAATAACCGAAGACCGTATTCCATTGGTGCCAAATTTCCCGATATTCTCTGCCATTTCCCTGCAAAATCCCCAGACTCAATGAGTTCACGTTCAGTATGCCCACCTCGCGATGAGCGGAATATCCGCGACAAGCTAAGCTGTTGCGAAACCGACAAGTTTCTTGGCTTATTTACCCTTGACGCCGCCCTAGGTACCAGGTATAGGCGTGCCCTCAGCGCAAGCAAACAACTCGGATGCCCCTTCGTTGATTCCATAGTCACTCGGATCAAGGCTGTACTGCGCTCCGAATAGATGGCCAGTCCAATCCTTGTTGATGAAGGTCAGCTGCCCTGGATAACCGTTAGAGTCCCTCAAAACCCCAAGTTTCGCCACGAAGTCTTTCTCGTTCGCGAAATGCTCTGTGTGGCCACAGTACTTGTGTACCGCCCATTCTGTACTCGGGTTCCCAAACGTGAAGACTCGGAGTCTTTTCATAGCCTCCAGTCCCCCCTCGTCTCGTTTAAATTTCTCAACCAATTTTTCTAGCGCCAACTTCAGAATGAGACATCCCTGGGAGTGAGCAATTACAATGACTTTGGATTGCTCGTTATTCCCCGGCTGCAGCAGTGCGTCCAACACCCTTTCCAACTTCTTCTGGGCTTGAATGCTGCTCGGAGTTCTTTGGATGAGATCGTTCGATCCTCCGTCAAGACCTCTCTCGCCTGCACATTCGATCAAGTCCCACAGGATGCCGTCGCTCCTGTTAAAGATGCCCCGGACGTTCCTCTTGAACTTGTCTGCTAATTTGTCGCAAGCGAGACTCAGCCAATATGGCTCCCCAGCGATGCCATTCACAAATAACCACGTTTCTTTTCCTGTGAAGTTGTCTCCCAGTCCGTTGCTCTCCACATCTCCATTGTTGTCGTTGTCGATGTCAAGCCTTGTATCCATATTGAAGTTCGCTAGGCTTCCCCCCTCTGGCTCGTCCTTCAGAACAACCTCTATGGATTTAGCCAGTCGTCGGAGCTGATACATTGCAGCTTCCTTGTTCTTTGGATTGTTCAAATCCAATTCATTGTATTTGTTGAGGCCCATCTTACCCTGGCTCGGATTGCCACCCGACGAATTGGCCGGAGCATAAAGCATTGCGGCTTCAACTAGGTCAATGAGGAATTCAGCAAACATCGACCTGTTTCTCAGAATAAATAGCACAGTCTCCCAGTTGAGTCCGTTGCTGAATACACCCTTGTATATGGCCTGCAGTCTGCTCAGGAACGGATCCACAGCCGAAAAAGTGCGTCGTGCGATCGCAAAGACTAGGTTCCTGATCACCCTGTCATCATTCACCCTCTGGAAGATTTCCGCGACATCGTTCAGCAGCTCCTCTGCCTTGATTAAGCTCAACGCGCGAGACTTAGCTGCTATGACTAAACCTCTGGCTGCGTCTTCGCTGCCGCCCTCGAGAATGTCCTTTGCAGTCTTTAGAACAACGTCCCGGTCGGCAAACTGCTTGAAGACTTCCGCTGCTCCCTGGGTCCCCAGAGCCTTCCCAGCGATGATAGCACTTCCAGCCGCGCCAACAGCGATGCTGGCAACATGGCCGGCAATGCTTACGAGACACTCAGCAACGTTGGCAGCACCTCCAGCAGCACCTCCGGCGATCTTACCAGCTTCTTCGGCGATCTTGACAGCTTCTCCGGCGATCTTGGCAGCTTCTCCCACGATAGTAGCAGCGCCCTCAGCGGAACCTCCAACAGCACCTCCAGTAACATCTCCGACTATCTTGGCAGCTTCTCCGGCGATCTTGGCAGCTTCTCTCGCGATATTGGCAGCGCCCTCAGCACCACCTCCAACAGCACCTCCAGCAGCATCTCCGACGATCTTGGCAGCTTCTTCGGCAATGTTGGTAGCACTGCCAGCGATATTGGCAGCGCCTTCAGCAACACCTCCAACAGCACCTCCAACAGCACCTCCAGCAGCATCTCCGACGATCTTGGCAGCATCTCCGGCAATGTTGGCAGCACTGCCAGCAATATTTGCAGCAGCTCCAACGGTACCTCCAGCGGCTTCTCCGACGATCTTGGCAGTTTCTCCGACGATCTTGGTAGCTTCTCTCGCGATATTGGCAGCGCCCTCAGCAACAACTCCAACAGCACCTCCAGCAGCATCTCCGACGATCTTGGCAGCTTCTTCGGCAATGTTGGTAGCACTGCCAGCGATATTGGCAGCGCCTTCAGCAACACCTCCAACAGCACCTCCAACAGCACCTCCAGCAGCATCTCCGACGATCTTGGCAGCATCTCCGGCAATGTTGGCAGCACTGCCAGCAATATTTGCAGCAGCTCCAACGGTACCTCCAGCGGCTTCTCCGACGATCTTGGCAGTTTCTCCGACGATCTTGGTAGCTTCTCTCGCGATATTGGCAGCGCCCTCAACAGCACCTCCAACAGTACCTCCAGTAGCATCTCCAACGATCTTGGCAGCTTCTCCGACAAAGTTGGCAACACCTCCGGCGGTATGTATGAGGTGGTTGAAAATATCCGCCATTTTAAACGGGGAGCTTGCGCGCGGTCGCAACCAGCGAGAACATACAAGAGCGGATATTGGAAGGTTAGGAACGATAGGGCGGAATTAAACGAATTTTCTGACCTGATGCTCTTAGCTATCCTTTATATAATGAGATTGTGGACCCTTCACGTGCCTAGATTTTATCAATCATATGTAATGATTCAGTCAGCGGCATACAAACTCTGAGCATCCGTTTCTGCGTATTAGAAAACCCCCCCCTCCCGGAGCCCAATTAGCTAAAGAATTAGGAAGGAGTTTGCGCGGCACCATCATCTTTAGGACTAACAGCTGCAACAGGCTCGCAGTACGGACGTAGTAGTATCCAACCTATTTGATGCTTTCCTCAGAAGGCGACTTGAACCGTTAGGTTTAAGCCAGGGAGGCGCCAGGATTTACGGGCATACACTTAGTTTGAGCTAGACACATGATTCGTGAACTCAGATATGCACGTTATCACATGCTTGACCTGCCCGGAATACTTGAGTGGAGGCGCCACTATCTGGGCAAAGCCCGTGTGAAAGCGTACAGTGGCAGGATGGCCATCCTGCCCCAAAACTGATTACCTTTCCACCTCTTCGGACCCCGTAGGCTACCTTGTCTGTAAACAGTCAAATAGATGGCCCTGACCGTACATTCCATGCACGCCATGTCGCGGATCACTGCATTCCTGCCCGACTACTTCCCCTCTACCCAACTCTGCCCAGCAGCAATCCCCCGATGGCTAATTGTGGAGAGTAGATGATATACAGCAGATACTTTATAGTACTGTGTTGGGCTCACAATGAACCATTTTGGGCTTTCGAATTCGCTTCTTGTCATGCTACTGAGCCTTTGCCACGACATGCTCATTCTTTTCTTAATCTGACCCGGCAAAATGTACTCAAATTATGTGAACGTAGAGCATCTGGCAATTGTAAATATGCAGAGATGGTCCCTTCAGTGCCTATACGCCCATATGTGATGTTTTAGATGGTTCAGGCCCTAGGAGGGTGTTGTAGGAGTCAGGTGGTCCACCTCGAGCTAATGGCTGGCTGTGTTTACTTACCAGGAGCCCCAAGGGCGAGTATAGTAGAACTGCTCTCCTCGATAAATGCAGATGGACTGACGCGCTACCAGAGTATTATCTACCAGAGGAGAACTACTCGGGGGGTCTAAATCAGTCAACCCCCCAACCTAGCTCCACTAGGTCGTGGGGACACCGACCGGGAAAAAACTCGTCGACCGGGAAAAGGGAAAGGGTACTTAATTTAGTATGTAGGCTCCACCCAAAAAAATGTCACCATTCTTTAGCGCATATCCCCGATAATGCAACCAACTAACCCTCTTCCCCACCCTCTAGATGGCTCCTTACGCGTGTCTCACGACAACGCGTTAGACGTGTCCTTTGTACAATTATCACCACAACATCACCAATTTACATCCAATTAACTTCACGTTTTCGAATATGGATTCTCCTGACTCTGAGCAAGCTGTAATACAAAGATGGCTGCATCCAGTGACTGGGAAGTCAATTTTTCGCGATCTACACAGGAAAATCTGGAGCAGCGAACTGTCGCGGCTGCCGAGTTATATTCAATCGCATATTTCCCGACCATTAAGGCAGCTGCGGATATGTTTCGAGTGCCATATAAACGCCTTTGGTCACGGCTTCAAGGCCATCATACTGTTCAAGAGAATGGAGGCCAAAACACGCTTTTATCGCAGGAAGAAGAGGCAGAGGTGCTAATGTGGGCACACCGCCGCATTATTCAGGGACACCACATCAAGTGCCGAGCTTTACAACAACACGCCAACATCATCTTAGCCACCAGAGATTCCAACCAAAAAGCCTCTCAAAAATGGGCTTCCCGGTTTATTCAAAGGAATTCCAATATATTCAAACGTACCCGAAGTACCACCCGTGAAGCCAAGCCAAAAGCCGGTGCAAAAAGAGCGATTTTAGAGGTCTTCTACACTGAATGGGACAAATTCATCACGAAGAACCGGATTTTGCCTCAGAATATGTGGAATTTCGACGAGACCGGCTTTATGGTTGGTTATCTTCAACATGGGACCTTCATTTGGACCTTCAATGAGGTGGAAAAGCCAGAATTAACAGATTCACATGATCTTGTCTCTGTTTCTGCTGTCGAAGCGATTTCTGCAGCCGGAGAGACAATTCCTTCTTCCTGATCCTTCCAGGAGTCAATATTCCCGTTCATTGGGTTCAAAATGCACTGGAAGAAGGCACAGTGCTTACAACGAGCCCTAAGGGCTATATCAATGACATCCTCGCGATTGAATGGGTCAAACACTTCGAACTTCACACTCGACCAGCAAATCCGGCGGAAAAACGCGCTCTTTTGATGGATAACTGCGAAAGTCATTATACTGAGGAATTAGTGCATGTCTGCCTCGCACACAACATCGAGGTCTTCCCTCTTCCACCCAAAGTCACACATCTCCTTCAACTCTCGATGTTGGGGTTTTTCAACCGTACAAGCACTGGCATCAAGCTGTTCTCTATCGGGAGATCGCTGACGGCGCCTCTGACTTCAACAAAAGCGACTTCCTCTTCCACCTTCAAGAAATACGGAAACGCACATTCAAGCAATCAGCAATCCTCTCAGCATGGCGAAAATGCGGCCTTTTTCCCTTCAATCCCTCTGTAGTTCTTGACCAGCTTCAGGACCCGTTATCTTCTCTAACTGTTATGGTAGATGAACGCGATCTTCCCGGCTTCGTTGAAGAAGGCAGTCTCTCGCAGTCGAACGACCCATCAAACGAGCCCTCCAACAGCGTAAATTTTGAAGTACGAACACCCGAGACAATACGCATTGACTGGCACAATGCGTCCACGCCTCCATTCAATTTACGCTATATACAGCGGTATAACTCGTTCGTTGAGTGCAGACTTGAGAGCTCAGTGATATCACAGGTGCCGTTGACGCCGAGTGTGACCCGTGTGTTCACAAAGGTGCGGAAAGCCGGTTATTCGCTTGCCTTGAACGGCATTATAGCTACACGCGAGATGCGCCTACTCAAGCAGAAGATACTCGATCGAACACAACGTCAAGGCGAGACGGGCCTCGTGGGACGATACGGCCCAATTACTATGGGAGATGCCAGGCTCCGTGTAGCCAGAGATGAGCATAACCGCCGAGCTGCTCAAGAAGATGAGGAAAGACGTCTTTTTAGGCGTACAGCGCGCGCCGAGGCAGCCTACATTCGCCGTTGGCTGCAACAAGTGAGGCATACAGTCCGGAATAGCATCACATCAACAACACACGAACAGGTGGTCTTCCAAGGGCGCTGGCAGAAGAACCACCGCCGTGAATATCTTAGTGATACAGCACTGCTTTGTTCACGGTACCAGGTTATCCGAGAGCTCCAGGACCTAGGCTGCCATCACAGCAAAGTCATCACTTGGCCCGAAAAATACGACCGCAAGGGCATCAACGCTGCAGTCGAGCTTCTTGTTGTGGAGATCGAACAACGAGCTGCCTCCCGCCGATTATTGCAGCTTGAAACAGAAGGCTATGAGATTATAGGGGAAAACACACTGGGAAACGAGGGAGATGAGTTCTACGTCCCAAAGGATGAAAGAGACAGCCTAGCTAGTTATTTTGATACCCAAAACACCCTTATTGAGGATGACGATGATGCCGTTGACGGCCAGTCTGATAACTGCATTTTTGTGGAAGGTGGGTAAAGCTATGCATCTAGCCAGAAAACCGAAGTACATTGTCGACCATATAAAAATATGTGAAGAGCCATGTACCTAGTTTTCCCCGGTCGACGAGTTTTTTCCCGGTCGGTGCCCCCCCCCACCTAGTGGAGCTAGGTTGGGGGGTTGACTGATTTAGAACCCCCGAGTAGTGTAGACTCCTGTACGACTCCGAGGTACCGGACTTTTCGCTGGTACCAGATTTTTCGCTGATTCGCAAGAGCAGCAATGGGGTAACAAGGATTGGCCAATTAGAGCACGTGTTCCCCAGATTCTCCCCTTAAGGCTGTGTTCCTGATTGGTGGAATAGCTAGGTAAAGCCCGGGATATTTCAGTCTCCCAAGTATTCAACGAAAGGGAGAGGGCAAAGATGTCTAATTCGAGCGCAGCAGGCAAGAACCGGGATTGAGCACTCTGTGTCGCTTGCCCCTGTGTACCTGCCAGAGCTTGCACCCACCTTACAGACCTTTTGTCCCTCAATACTGGGAAGGGTAGATGTGGTATGCAGGGTAGGGAATCAATCCATCCACGTCAATATCCGGCTTCGTGGATTGAATTGACGGCTTACTCAGCAGAGTGCTCATGGATTGATGTCCACGAGGCTATCTGTGGATTGATGTCCATAATATTGAACTCGTGGAACACCCTTGTCACATTCACTCGGATTTCCTAATCGGGTAATTCATGAACCAATCGCCGAAACTTCTATTGCCTTACTCCTGGTGCTTCTCCAAACAAGCCCGTCCAACAGCCTCCTCTAACGCTGTATCGTCAAGCAGTATGCTATCAGCATCTTCGATTATCCCTGCGCGTAACCAAGATCGCAGCGTTTGGATTAGTCCAATGGTCCCAGCGTCTAAGCGGTTTCGGAGGGCGTGACCATCAACCCAGTGGCGGAGAACAGTCTCTCGCACTCTGAGCTCATCGCCGGCACTGTCATGACGTCGAGAGCCATTCGAGATAGCCTCGGGTACTCAAACCTCTTGAGTATCCAATATTCAACGGGGTCGACGACGTCCCTGTCGCTTCCAGACACATTGGCTTGCCACCGGACGTATTCATCCGCTTGACCAGCGAAGGGCTGACTTTGACGGTATCTGTTACGATACCGATCAAAGGATGACAACGTCGTCTTTCGCCTCTTTACAACCGGGCCTTCGGGAGACGTGACAGTGATTTGTAGGTCTCTGTATTCTGTCTCCCAAAGATGTTGCACGATATCCTTCGCTTCATCGATCCAGCCCGGGTGCTGTTGACCCCAAACCTCGTCGAAGTAGTCCCATCGTAGGCTAGGGTGTAAGGCAGCCGCGGCGTAGTATACTGGTGAATCCTCAAAGTATTGTAGTATTTATCGAGCTTCTTCCAGCCAAGGTTGATATTGAAAACAAATTGCTCCGGCTCGGGATGCCTCTCGACATGCGATTTTGCGTCCTCAAGCTTCCCAAGTAGGAATTCGAAGGCCTCCAGGACATCGGTCATAGAGCCAAAGGTTTCCCTAACTCCAGACGATCGATATCGCGACTGTCCGTCTCCCTGAAGCACTTGTACAACCACGTGAAAGTCGGAGAGGATCTCATCAAACGTCCTCAGCACCGCCCAATCGTTCTCGTTGAGGAAGCTGGACTCCTCGAGGCAGGGGAAACTTCCGTCCTGTCTCACCTTTTCGAGCATCTCGGAGTAGTCTCTTGGCTTTGGCGATGAATTCTTCGTAGAAGGGCTGCAGGCGAAGCATTCGTTTTATCATATAGTACTGGGATAACCATCTAGTATCGTTATCAAGGACAACGTCAACTGGCTGTTGCTTTCCAACTTGAGGATCATCAGACGCTGCAAATGAGTCTTGCTGCAGTTGACGAAGTAACTGAGTCAGCAAATCGGAGCGATGGACCCAAACGACAAAGTTATGTGCTTTTCCGACAGGGCCTTTCCGCATCCACTCGTCATGGGTTGCTCTCGCCAAAGGCTCCCCCTTGACGAGAGATGTCTCAAACGCATCAACATCCTTTCCAAAGAGAAGGGATTTAACAACAAGATTAAGGATGTGTCCTATGCATCGAACACGTCGTCGCACCGGATCGAATTTCAGCTCTTCTGCTATCTCTGCCATGGCAGTTTCATTGTTTGCTGCATTATCGAGAGTGAAGTAACCGACCTTGTCCTCGATGCCAAACGACCTGATGATCTCAAGGATCTCGGCCGCAATGTTCTCTCCGGTATGCCGTTCTACTAGCTCTGGAATACCGAGCACGAATTTTTGGAGCTGATTCTCGTTGTCCCTGAAGACGGCCGTCACGCCATATAGCGCGTGACGATTCCTGGTCCTTGCGCCGTCAAAGGCAATGTGGATCTGACCCGGCGACCTGTTCAAGACCTCTTGCACCGTGCTATGATACCGGTCGAATTGTTGAACCGCCAGTCTGTGCACGGTCTTCGCCGTAATGTGCGCGCTCGTAACCTTGATCGCTGGATTGAGGTATTCGAAAATCTGTTGCAATCGAGGGTGTTCAGCCTGCTTAAACGATTGCTGGCTTTCGACTATCCAGTTGACAATGAGCTTCTGAAACTCTCCTCGATCGAAGCGTTTGATCAAGCTATTGGCCAGTGCTTGATCCTTTGGATCGGAACGTTTGAGGCCCATGAAGTCCGAAATAGAAGCAAGCACCCTCTTGCCTCCTTTCTTCTGTGACGGTGTTGATCGTCGTCCTGATGGATCCCAGTAGCCGTGAGCTTTCCAGAGGTGGAGTTCAGCGTTTTGGGTACCTTTGGATTCGTATGACTGCGGTGTGGGGGTATTCTGGCGCACACATGGCATACAGATCCATCGTCGGGATGTTTTGGATTGAATCTCAACCCCGTAATTCCATACCCATGACAGAGTATCTTTGTTGCGCTCGGCCAGCGTGAATTCCTTCCAGACGCGGAAGATCCTCCGCTCCTCATCACTTGTCGGTGCCCAAGTAGAAGGTTGGAGGACTTCGGGGTCCGGATCCAGAGCAGGCTGAGGGACTCGGCATGCCGCTCGTTGTTGGTCGGTAGTTTAGGGTCAAGAGGTAAGTCCGCCATCTCGAAATTCAAGGTTCACCAACCGTACGAATCGAGTAAATGGAGGAACCTTCGCGTTCGGGCATTATAGCGCGTCACGACGTGTCGAAACGCGCCGGAGGTATTGCCTGATTAGATGTGTTAGTGTTTGGGTTGAAATACGTAGTAAATATTAACGAAATATATCAAGACATTCCACCCCTGACTAGCGTCCACGTCAATCCACATCTCAATCCACGAGCCCCCATCAGTGGATGGATGGATTACATAACAACAGGTCTCGTGGATTGACGTGGACGTGGATTGAAGTCAACATATTGATCAATACCGTGGAAGTCGTGGATTGATTCCCTACCCTGCCTGCCGGATGTGAGTTCAGTCTTTATATCAGCGAAGATACCACCGTTCCATAAAGATCTCAAATCCAATACATAACCCCGTGTTGTTATCTCGAAATCCTGCTTCCGCGGCTTGTTAATCTATTCAAAGTCTTTCAATTCATCCCAAGTTCATACATACCAAATTTTGACTTCGCCCATATGGATCCAGGGACGTCCCAGAAGAAAGTCACCTCTGATGCCCCAATTGGCAAGAAGAAACGATCGAGAGCTAGGAAGGAAACTTATAGCACTTACGTCTACAAGGGTCGTTCGACAAACATTGTTTTGCATATAAATTTCTCTAACATAAAGTCAATACAGTCCTCAAAACCGTCCACCCTAACACTGGAATCTCCGCGAAAGCCATGTCTATCATCAACTCTTTTATCCAAGGTATGCTTTTGTTCCAAGACTAAATGGAGACATGGGCTAAAATCATTGCATACATGTTTGAGCAAATTGCGTCCGAGGCCTCCAAACTTGCTGCGTACAACAAGAAGTCCACCATTACACCCCGCGAGATCAAGACCTCCGTTCTCCTGATACTTCCTGGAGAACTTGCCAAACACGCTGTGTCTGAGGGAACCAAGGCCGTCACCAAGTACTACCGCGCCTGATGCGAAATAGAATTTTTCAAGCGGCTTCCCTATCTAGAGCCTCTCAAGATTAATCTGAGAACATACTTCCATCTGTTTCCGGCTCTCGCTCCTTTTACCTTTCATTCCCACAATATCGTGCTCCCTTGGACTCATACTGTTCTATTTGGCAAAAAAAAAACACTCTAGGCTTTTTCTCTGGGATGAAAACTTGGAGCGATGCAGCTGGTCCACATCATGATTTAGATTCTCAACGTCGATCTGCTTCTCTGATTATAACACCCCTGAGGCCCTATTGCCACAGTCCGACGCAAGCCTTGTTCTTGGTATTTCTGTCACAAGATATCATCTATCAACCGCACAACCGTGGAAAGTCTTAAATCGATTGCACTATTTCAAAAGATTAACACACAGCGGCACATCGAGAAACGGTAATGCAGTACTCGTCTTCGGATTTTGGATTGACCCATGCATTGTGCACGAGTTCCACGTGGCTCTCCCACTGCACCTCAACGGCTTGTATGTTTGTTCCAATCATAATGAGCAGCTAGAACCCGGATGAACTCCTCGATAGTGTTTGACCGGTATACAGCTTTGCGATAGGCCGCACGCAACGCCTCTTGCCCGAGTTGCCTGCTGACGGCCAGTGTAGCACTGGGTGAAATCAATCCACCCAATGAATCCGCGCCTTTTCCCTCGAGGGCTGTTTTCAGGCAGTGCGCAGCATGAAATTCTAGCTCGCGTGGTACAAGCGAAGCACCAATTGCTTACTTACTCACGTACTTACTCACGTACAAAGCGCGTACATTGTGTACAGCGTGTCATCTCAGTCCTCGCTTCCGCAAAGAGGGAAAAAGGTGGCAGCTGGATCGCTAATACCTCGGTGCTGAATAACTCGCAATACGCGAAACATCCATTCACTTAGCGCACTTGCATTTTTGCTCCGCAACCAGTGCTACATCACACTCAGGATCCAAGCAGTTTTTGATCCTTGCCCCGCGGCATCCGGATTGGTGAATGTAGTCCAACCGCGGGGAGGCCGCCAAAGATTCGCTGCTAACAAGATGTCCGGTAGAAGTGTGGGTATCGGCCTCTAGTCTCTAATCGTGATGCGTCATTTTCTGCCCAGCATGGCCTACCGAATTCTCATGATTAGCAAGTAGGATTACGCCTCGTGCGTAGTGGGCCAGACGCTACTGGGGAGGATTGCAGCCCGGCCCAATTAGGACGTAATGTTCCTAAAAGAATCCACATCAAAGGTTCACTTTTTCTAATCTCCTAGGTTTACACTCACAAGTACCTCAGGCATGCTTGTCGTCCGCAGCGTTCCGGTAATATCTCATAATCGATCATGAAGTGGTCGGATCCTCGGCGCTCGATTAAAAGACTGTAAATTGATCACTTCCTAGGCCGGAGGCTCCATTGTCTTCCAAGAGGGCCGTCACATGATGTGAACAATATGCCACCACCCTGTTAAGGTTGAAATGGGGGAGGCGCTACTGAAAGGTCAAGGTGCTGAGGTGGATACTCTCCGTCTTTAAGCGAGAAGACGATCCACCACGTGCACCAGACATCTCACAACTGCGGCAGTTCACGTTCACCGGTAGTGCAATCGCTGGAGCGGCCGGTCCATGGCCTTGTCATGCCCCGGTCGAGGCTCGGCTACTCAGATCATGAGATCTGTGAAGTGTTACCAATAATAATGCAAGCGGCTACCTATCAAAAAAATCAAACTCCTTACGACCAGTTGGTTAGGCTGTTGACAAGATCTTGTCCTCCAGGGTGTATAGAGTACCGGGACCGGTGCCCGATGAAATCAAAAACACCAAAAAGGAGTATTCTGTTCTTTGAGTTTTGATCGCTCAAGCGCTTGAATGTGCAAAAGCTGATGCATAAGAGGGAATCTTCTGGAATACTCATAATAATAGTATATTACTAAACATACAAACGTCATTCCATTGACGCAGCAGAAGTCGTTTTTTGTTGCTCTCGCCATTCCCTGAACGCCTTCTTGAATGCATCATTGCCCGCCTCCACATCCACCCACGAGGTGTGCCATGACACTTTTTCCTGCAATCTTTCCTCTTTCCACCTGAACTCGCCAAGCTCTTTTTTTATAGAGCAGGTCTTCCCTTTCATTTTACAAGAACAAAAATCGGGACATGCGCCAGCATCCACAAATTCGTCAGCCCACTTCACTTCACCCTGGTATCTTCCCGATTTCCATCTAAACCTCAGTATTTTGTCGACAAACCAGGTTTTGCCGTCTTCACAGGGGCAGCAAGCGGAGTAGTCGCTGAACGCTACAGACAATTAATATCAATCCCATTACCGCAATGCAAACTTACTTTTCTCCATAACAGCCACAGGGGCTCGTGATTCGAAGGTCATGGGCTCCATACTCCCATTCCTCCAATACGGCTTTGCCATTTGAGACTCTGGAGCCAAGTTACGGTCAGGAAATTCGACTGCCATACTCGTCAACACCTGCATCTGAGATTTTTGAGGTGTTCGGCGTTATGAAGTCGCATAGGTTCGCTTATCGCGAAAATAATTGTATCTGCATATGTGATGATTGTAATCCGGTGATGTTGGAGCGCATTTCGAGCTCGCAATAACGGGGTAAATATAATAAATCGCCTAATGAGGGTACCTAGAATCTGCGTCGTGAAAGATCCACCAAGTCCCACCGCGTGGTGGCATTGTGATCATGTACCAAACATAGGCTACTCCAATGTAGATGCGATTTGCGGACCCGACAAGGCTGTACCCTGCTTAGAACCTTGTAAGAGCTCTTAGGGCCGTCAATCATCACAGTGGTCACCTTTACGGGGTAGCGAATGGAGTGATCTTAGTAGAATCGACTCACGGCGGCTAGGAAGTCACGCAGCACCGGCTTTGAGAAGTCACATCAGTTTGGCGCGCTGCATCACATTGTCAGGTGGGTCGGATGAGAATCAGGGGGGGAAATATCGCACCGCAAGGCCCGTGAACCGAGCATTACCGGTACCACGAGCAGACATTTTCTCAATTTACGGCTTTAGGGGTCTCTGTCCTCTAACTGAACTTGATTCGGCGTGACTCCTACTATGCCGTGGCATCGCCTTTAGTGAATATGAAGAGAAAAAAAAAAACCCACGCGATGCCTGCCTCCTCTCGATCAATCCAACTTGCTTCACCTTCATAGTCCTCATAGCTCGTCCGTTCTCTCTCCGCACCCAAATGTCATGTTTGGAGCGATAGGCTCAAGTCCCACCCTGATCCTTGAAGCCGCAAACTATACTCAAAGTTGGATGAGTAGAGCGCATTATAGTCTTGCTGATACGTACGCAGGCCTGGTCCGAGAAATGTTTTGATGTTGATTGGACAGGTCTAGCCATCTCCTGAGCTTCAACTGTAGATAAAATATAGCTCGGTGGACCTTTCGCCTCAGCGTGACTGTACGGATTCTGACCATTCTTGAGATATACCAAGCCTTAACTTAAGGGCCAGCATGGTGATCAAGGAGAAGATTGTACTTTTATATTCTTGTGCAGTCGAGGTACGGTCGAGTGCAGGCATCAATGCTCTCTATTGCACAGCATTCTTTTCGAGCTGGTGGGAGCTATTTTGGCCCGAACAATTTGCAAATAGCAAATGGCGCGCTAAATATAAGATTAATGCAGCGCTAAACGTCTTTTTATCAATATTCCAACCTGATTGGAAGAATCTATTGTGGAAGGACTGACTATTATTTGCTCCAAGCCCTCATTTTTGGCCCTTTCTATTCATCCAGAATCACATCATAGGTCAAGTAAAATACATGATGACCCTCCGAGAGTACAGCGGTAACGCGTATACCAGAGGTTAGGACATTTATCGATGCTAAATAGAATCAAGGCGGCGAGTTAGTGGGTGATGTAAAAAAACGAGGTCCAAGACGGTTTTATTATTGGATAGGTTTTCTCTTGTGGTTGGAGTGTAGAATACGTAGCAGGATCAACTATAAGATAGTTGGCGCTTCCCTGACATGCTGTATTCCAAGGCCAAGACCGTTAGAATATGCCGCACTTTTATACGGTCGTACTGGGACAGAGGTATCATCGCACTATATCCAATCTTGGGTCGATGATAATTGTATATGTAGAGGCCTTCAAACAAGGTGGTTTCTCCAACAGAGCCAAGTCTGAAAAGCTTTAGTAATGCATCGCACAATCGGCCAGGACAAATCGCGGGCATGAGAATTAAGGCCCCAACACGTAGAGGTTTAAGGAATGATAGTTATAGGCTAGGCATAATATAAAATTTTAATTTACACATTATCTAGAACGCCTCGTACTATACACATCGTCTCGTTTCTAAGGAGGATCTCTAGTTGTAAAGAAACAGGATTAGCCGGCCGGAGGGCCAATGTAAACAAGCACAGTACTTGATAATAGAGCTATGTGAGTGCATGAAGTATGCATTACTAGGCTTCCACTCTACGCGGTACACAATTTTTGGCAAGGCACAAAATTCACTGCGCCATGAAGATCAAGGTGTGTAGTTGACAGAGCCTGCTCCTCCTATTCTTACTTGTCAGGTACAGTAGCCGTTAGGCTATCTGATGCGCAAAAGTGGAGTGTTGCACAAGATATTATGATATCCTGACGCTCATTGCACCCGCCCTGCTATAACGGCCCCTCAACGTCCGGACGTCAGTTGCAAATACGTCAATGGAAGATCAGAGCACGACTCGGGTAGAATTATTTATAATCCGCTATATGTTTCGCGAACCCGATACTCTTATGTCTTAGTATCTATCCGAAATGTTTGAGGATTGGACAGATTGTGCAAACTGGCAAGAGTTACTAGGAGCAAATACAGAATACCTGCGGAGAAGGCATGAGAACAACCATGGCGGCAAGATCGATGCGCTTGATAATATTGAAACCCTCCGCAAAGGAGACTTCAACAAGCTCCTGGAGGTTCAATCTTATGGACTTTTCATTATAAACTACACTCCTCTTGGAGCCTGCACTTCAGACTCCGAGAAGGTACGCTTTCGTCCCTTCCTTGAGTTCATGTTTGAGCGCAAGAAAAATTCAAAGGAATCTCATGTATTTGAGGAAGGTTTGAAGGACCTTCTGGCGCCAGAGAATTTTGTCTATGGGATGTACATGAAACAAGATGAAAATGTGCCATTGGCACAATGGAAAAACCATCTACACGCACGTTCGTGGGCCGAAAGAGATAAAAATTATTCGACCAAGCTTCCGATTGGCTACAACAAGATAGGCCGGGATGGATGAGATTGGAGTCGAAAATGTCCAGTAAGACATTCATTTCTACGGACGACGAGGAGTTTCTAGGATTTTGCAACAGGAACTACCTTTTGGATAGGGTAATCGAGTGCGCCAATGAGGCGGGATTGACGAAACATGAGTTTTTCTGCCTGCGATACGGGGATAGACTTTTCGAGAAATCAAAGGGCATATCTTGGGGGTTATGCAAGACCTGGCGCAGCTTGATTATTCATAACGAGGAGTTAATGAAGAGAAGCCACAAGGGATTACCATGCCAATCACCATGGCGTGACGATACTGCAGGTGACTTTGCGAGCCTTCCATACAAGGACTAGCTTGAAGCACTGGTTCTTCAGTCCTATGGGTTTGTGATTATGGATTACAAGAAAGTACCTCAGCTAGGCATACGGAGCCGCCCATTTGTTCGTTTTCTCCTCCCTGAGGGGTCTTCAGTACACTCGTTTCTCAGACATTTAATTCAGGATAAGTCACTGGAGGTTACCGTGGCCTTTTCAAAACGAACTGGGGTCGGCTTAACAGAGTTACACGAAGGACAAGCGACAATCGATCAGAAGGCAGCAAAGTTTTCAAGGGACTTAGAGATGCGCTACTGGAACCTACATGCCTTGGAGAGTCCAAACAGTAGAATGATTCCCGCAATCGAAGAGAACTCAGTCTATCTCGTTGTTGTGACCGTGAATACTTCTTACCATGAGTGGATGTACACAGACCGCCACCAGTGGCAGTGCCACACCAGGAGTGTACAACTCCTCGACAAATTGAACAACACGCTATAGCCGCTGGTATGCGTCAGAACTACCACACTGCACTCTCGCAAAATCTGAATGCAAGGATCGAGCCTTCGCCCAATACATACGGCATTCGAATTGCGTTAGGCAGCAATTACTTGGACGAAAAATTCGAACAGATTCTCAAGAACTGTAAAAACCGAGGTTTACGATACTCCAGGCACAATCCTACACATGTTGTCTGTTCCGACGTAAATGAGGACACAGACCTAATTCGGTACGCAAAACAGCACGGCAAGCCACTGGTGCATGATAGTTGGTTAGATGAGTGTAATAGGGGTAAATTCATTAGTCCGGAGAGATATATTATCGCGTAAGATAATGGCCGAATGATACTTCCACTGCATATAGTACTACACAACTTAATGGTGTGAGAGACCTCTATCTTGTTTAGAGATTTGTAGTGTCATGGTTCCCATATTGATTAAATAGGCATAAACGCGAGTGATAACTTTGTTAAGGGACAACATAGCTCTACAAGAGGCCAAGGCGAAAAGTATGAATCGCATTCGTATCTCGCATGGCCTACTGTAGCTGAGAAGATTGAATAGAGGCAACCCGGCGTCAACGATGGAGTGCTACCCTCTCAAGAACTTTACGTAAAGGTCAATGACGCGTACTATAAGCATGGCAAAAGAGTAGAACAATAAGGTTATAGATTGAGCTGGCGACGTTTTTGCCAATTTTTATCGACCAACTAACGCAAACCATGTGCGCTGTTGGTGGGCGTAATGTGAGATTGCGGACTACAGATCATGTCCGGCACAGCATGCGGTTAAGAATGCAGTACAACCCGGACGTCGCGCTTATTGGTTAATATTGTATTACCGGATCGATTTGTTTGGACGCTGTCGGGTCCCAGAAGCCGTTCAGATGAGCTGGCCACAGGAAATGAGCTTGGAAAAGCGTGACGGGTCGGATTCACTGCCATAGGAGCAAGGACCGAGCCCTTGGGATCGAAGGGGGTTAGCTGCCTCTGCTCGCCTTGCTCGGCGTAGACGGATGACATCCTGAGGGATAGGAATGTGCCAAAGAACCGACAGGCGTGAGGTAATGCTCTCGACGAGGATGTTCGTCGCCCGGGACCAGCAGTCAAGATCTGGCGGTTAAACTGTTATATCGCCTTCGCCGGTGAATTTCTCCGAACTTTGCCCCAGCCGAAACGACAGCTCAGGCATCTGAAATTCGACCTAGGATAAGCCAAGCCACGTTGCTCCATCCCTGCGCAGCCCGCCTTTTACCTCGTTGTCCAGAAAGCTAGGCGGCTTGGTGAGGGTGATCATCTCATCCTTCATCGATGAGTTTCTTTGTCAGAGGATTCCATGCCAAAACTAAATCAAGGAGCGTAGAGCATTTGGCAGCTACGCGCAAACCCACGTTCTTGATCGTCAACAACAATTTACGGGGCACGCCATGCTTAAGCACGACTAGCGTCAGCTCCGCGAAGGCAACTCCCGTGCTTACTAGCTTCACTAGCCCCAAGGAAAAGCTAGGGCTCGATCGTAAATTGGCCAGCCGCGGAATACGCACCGGGTGGGTAGGGGATACGAGGTAGAAGTCCAGGAGCAGCCACTTCCTGCCTTGGTTGGGGGAGCACATCGAACGTCGAGTCATGCACGACCATATGGAGCCAGCAGTTAGCACGCTATCAACATCACGGGCAGTGTGGCGATGAGTAACAATGAATCATGTTCAGAGGATAAAGATAGATCACCTCCTAGCTTCGAGGTCCCCTTGTCGATAAACGGGATATCACATGATGCATGTAATACGCGACTCCCCTGTTGAAAGTGGAATCCCGAAGGCACTACTGCAAGGACCTGGGTGAAGAAGGCAATTCACCGTTGGCACTAGACACTTCACCCTTGCCAAGTAGGTGGGAGGCAAATGACAACAAATCGCTCGTCGTTGTTTTCATACATTAGCGCCTTAACCGGCGCGGTCGGCTCCGGCGCGGATGGCTTCCGGCGCTTGCGATGATTAGTTTATTGCATCCGGCGTCCGCGGCTAGCGTCATTCTAAGAAATTCGTGGCTGGGTGGAGTTTTCGTGGATCTTGACGGATGGTGCGAACTCGGCATGAGATGACATCCCGCATGCTCGCGACCAACCAAGATGGATCGCATGAGCTGGAAGGAACGGGAGATGAGACGAATAGGGTTAGCAGTCGATTAGGTGACTTCGTCTGCCACGGCAATTGTGGGTAAGGCAATGAAACGGTCGTGTATGCGGCCATTCATGACGTCCTGGCTTCAGCCTCGTTCTGTCTTTGCGGTGGAGATCAACATGATTTCAGATTGCGAGGTGGAGATACGCCCGCAACTCCACGCCGTTTCCAAGTACCCCAACGCTGTTCCGCTCTCTTGACAACGGAATGGGCGACCGTATGATATGCTCTGCTCTGACGCTGAATGCATCTGGAGTCTTCAGCTTAGGGCTCAATTTGATCCCTCCCCGGCATCTCACAAGAAACGATTTGCGCATGAGTGTTTTAATGGCCTTTGTCTTGAGCATTAGTTAAGCGAATTCGACGACCTCGAATCTAATTCAGATCCCCAGGTATTGAATACTGACCAGGTGGATCGGAGGATGCCTGATCATTGGGGCCCCATAGGGACACGCCTAGGCGCCTCTCCACTTCTGCACGTGTAGGCGTGCGGATTATGTCAGCCCCCAATTTGGCACAACTCCACAACTGCATTTCGAGTTTTGAGGCTGGCGGGTTTCAGAATCCCGAGATTCAGAACTGCAATGAATTCCTAATTATCAAGCTGAATACAATTCCTGCTGCTCTTTTCCATCATTCTCAGCCGCCTCCCAGATGTCTGTTGAAATGGAAAGATTGCAGGTTACTTATTACACAATGAGAGGTGGAAGAGTCACCGCTTATATACAGTTTGCCACAGACTTGATCGTCCACACACGTGACCTCCAACACTCCCACTCGAGCAAGGCGGTGGTACTCAGTCTACCAGTTCTCAGCAACCTCATTAAAACCTTAAAACACCTTCGTGGGTGAAAAGAGGAAAGAGTGTTACTGGAAATATCGATGCCGTCCCGGGCTCGTGGGGAATATTGTCTTGGATAGGACAAGGCTCCCACTGCAGCCCGCCTCGGTATCTACTCTTCACGGCTTCAGTCCACTGAGTACCGCACCCAAAGCCGGAAGCTCATCTTTTGCCAGATCCATTGCGCCGTGTTAGCAGCATCTGTCCTTGGTGCCCGTTGGCGATCACTGCGGCTGTTAGCAGTACCAAGGTCCATGGTCTGGTCCGGAATTGCAACCCAGGCAGCGGCCTTCCCGGCTTCGGTCCACTTGTACAGCCCCGAAGCCTTCGAGTCATCTTTTGCCAGATCCATTACGCCGTATTAGTAGCGCGCCAGGCCGTGTTAGCAGCCTGGGGCCCCTGGTGCTCGTTGGCAATAACTGCGGCTGCTCGCAGTACCAAGGTTCCATGGCCTGGTCCAGGACTTGCAACCCATGCAGCTTTCCTTCCCGGCTTTGGTCCGCTGACACAGCCCCGAGCCTTCGAGTTCGTCTTTTGCCAGATCTTCTTGGTCTGGTCGGGAATTGCAACCAGTGCGGCCGGGTCACTTACTGACCTTCTAGCGGTTGTTGAGGTGAGTTGGACGAGCTGCCATTGTACATGGTAATCGGGGTAGTAGACTCCCACTGGATCCTCGCGCAGTGGCTCAGGGTAACACGTGTTGAATGTGTTTCAGAAACCGCAAAGCCTCGTAGCGTGGATCCTCTTTCTGGCCCGAATAGCTTTACTCATCCGGTCCGACAACTCCCAGGGCCTTCCGGAACACCTGAAAACGATCCTTGGGGAGTGCTTTTGTGAGTCCATCAGCCACTTGTTTGTCGGTCGGGATATATTTCATCTCAACCTCTCCGCTGGCCGTCTTTTCTCGCACAAAATGCTCTTGAATTGCAATGTGCTTCGTACGGGAGTGGTACTGGGGTTCTTAGCCATCGCTATGGCACCCTGATTATCGCCGTAGATGATTGTAGCAGCTAATTGGTTTGTGGCATCTACGCCTCTCAAGAGTTCTTGTAGTAAGGTCCGCAGCCAAATGGCCTCCTTAGTTGCCTGAGTCTGCCCCATGTATTCGGCCTCGCAAGTAGACAGGGCCACCGACTGCTGCCGCTTTGCAGCCCAGCTGATTGCACCGCTGCCGATATTGAAGATATACCCGGCAGTGGACCGTCGAGTCTCGGTGTCTCCGGCCCAGTCAGAGTCCGTATATCCCGTCAATGGGCGAAGGTCTCCTTGGAACTTGAGCTTGAAATCGCAGGTTCCTCGTAGGTACCTCATGATGCGTTTCACCGCGGCTTCGTGAGTCTTAGTAGGTTTAGCGAGATAACGGCTGCAGAGCGAGACGCCGAATGCAATGTCTGGTCTGGTGCCCAGCATTGCGTACATCAGACACCCGATTGCTTTGGCGTACCAGTGCTTGCGATCCGTGTTGGTTTCGTCATCGTCAAGCGCGGGTTCTAGCTTCGCTGTTGCCACTGGGGTCGCAGTCGGTTTGGAGTCCCGTAGTCCGAATTCCTCCAGGACTTTCTCAATGTACCCCTCTTGCGACAGGCTCAGTATCCGCTGTCTGCGGTTTCGAGTAATAGACATGCCTAGGTAGACATGGCAGGGCCCAAGGTCTGTTTCATGCTGAACCGCTTGTTGAGGCTTTGTTTAATCATTTCGATGTCCCCTTTGATGGGCCTGCGATGAGCAAGTCGTCCACGTAAACGGCAATGTAGGTTTTGTCTTTGACGAAGATTATCATCCCCGCACCCTTAAATCCTTCGGGGTAACAACGAAACTCGGCTATCACACTGGAGATAACGCCACTTCAAATGATACTCTACTCATAGGGCTCTCCCGGTCTCTAAAACTTGCATTTGGGGTTTGTATACACTAGCTTTTACATGAGTATTTACTTATATCGAACAGATTGATTATGATCCAGTTACGCACCGCATCCGCTGCCTTGATCATATTCTTAACCTTGCCCTTCAAGCCTTTCTCCTTGCCACCTCAAAAGAAGCACTCAAAGCTGCTCTGGCGGCTATTGAAGAGACGGAAGACACCGACCCTTACAAGCTATTCTCGGCCTACCTTGATGTACCGGTCGTTGAGGATAATCCGGCCTCAATAAGAGCTCATGAACAAGCCCAGAGAAGAGGGGGTAAAGTTAAAGCGAAGCATAAAGGTTTCGAAGGCTGGGGTGCTACTACTGCGCTCCAGAAGCTTCATACCCTAGCTGTATGGCTTCTGAAACAGCTCTATCCATCATGACCGATGGATAGAGGCTGTCGGCATTACATTAGGGATTGATAACGACACTCGATGGTCCTCATGCTATCATCTCATCAAGCGTACGACACGCAAGGAGCGAGAGATTAAGGACTTCATTGATAAACACCTTGAATGCGATAACTTTCGACTCAATGGTGTTGAGTGGGATACACTTAAGCGTACGGAGAGGTTTCTCTCTGTATTTGCTAGTGGTACGCTATGGGTTGAAGGCAGTGAGGCTTCATTATCCCAGAGCCTTACACTGATGGATGCTATCCTCACCTTCTTTGAGGATCAGAAGGTTTATCCTATTTCATCAAGACAATGCTTAAAGCTGATGTTTTATAGGTGCTATATACCGGTAAAACAGGCCCAGAGAAGGACCTCCGCATGGTTCATTCTATTGAGATGGGCTGGTTTATCCTTGATAAATACTACGCCCTCGTTGAGTCAACGCCAGTATACGCCGCCGCGATGCTTCTCGATCCTCGAAGCGGAAGCATTATCTTCTTCAGAACTGGCCTGAAGAGTGGCATCAGAAGACTATTGATGCTGCTTATTCGATCTGGCAGAAGCAATACGCGCATCTCCCTCATGAATCACTCCCTGCTGCTGCTGCTGATATCGATACGTCTCATCCATCCTCGAAGAAGAGGATAGAGAATGAATTAGACCGGCTGAAACGTCGTCTAAGAGTTCAATCTACTTCGCAAGAGGATGAAGATACGTTTACGGCGTTTATTGAAGATAAAACTATCGATCTTGATGCTCTAAAGATAACTCCTCTTCAGTGGTGGTTAGTTCCAGAGCAGCGCCGGCGCTATCCTCGTCTCCACCGTATGGCCATCAATATTCTCTCAATCGCACCTCCTCCGCTGAACCAGAACAACAATTCTCGGGCGCACGCCGTACGCAGAGCTGGGACAGGCTTAGGTTATCGCCAGAGAACCTCCAGAGGTTAGAGTGCATGGGCAACTGGTTCGCGAGGAAGCTCATCTCTTCGGAGGAGCAGCTAGCGATGATGGTAGAGGCTGTGGAGATGGATGATGAAATGAATATTGATTTCGATGAAGAGGGTTGGGATGTATAATACAAGGTGGCTTATTACGGAGAATTGAGCATATATACAGCATCTGCCTTCCCTACCTACCTTATAGTCTATCCACCAATCTACCCACTACTCTACCCACTACTCTACCCACTACTCTACCCATTCTACCTGGGTAGGGTAGAGAGACCACTCCTCTACCTGGGTAGGGTAGAGAAGTGGGTAGAGCTCCTCTACTCTACAATGCCCAAGTATGCAGAAGATGATCGGGTGGAGGCTCAGGTAGCGGCAGAGATGGAAAGTAATCCATTTTCTAGCAGAAGAGGCATGCGCGACATCTGGGAGGCGGCTGAGAATGATGGAAAAGAGCAGCAGGAATTGTATTCAGCTTGATAATTAGGAATTCATTGCAGTTCTGAATCTCGGGATTCTGAAACCCGCCAGCCTCAAACTCGAAATGCAGTTGTGGAGTTGTGCCAAATTGGGGGCTGACATAATCCGCACGCCTACGCGTGCAGAAGTGGAGAGGCGCCTAGGCGTGTCCCTATGGGGCCCCTGAGCAACCTTTCCTTCTTCCTAGGTGGAAAGCCAGCGTCAGATGGACCCAAATGGGCACCTAACCTGGAGGCGGTGCGAGCGGCAGTCAAGTTTGCGATGGCGACGGGGAGACTGAGTTGAGAAAGGGAAAACAGAACATATTAAAACATTAACATCACAGTTGACTACTAACATCGAACAGCCTCAAGTTGACAGACCATGCTTCAGCTGCTGAAGATAGGATGCTGAACACTTGGAGAAGTCGGCCTTCAAGCAGGCCTGTCAAGCAGAGTCAAGCGAGGCTTGAATGGAAAAGACTTAAGAAGAGAAGTGGGGCTTTCCTTTGTGTAGACCGGATCAATGCGGAGGAATCGTAAATAGCTTAGCGTACCTACTGGCCCTATGAGATTCGTTCTCCCGGGCGTAATAAACTCTATCTATCTATCTATCTATGGGGCCCCTGAATAGGCTTGACAAAATACCAAGTCAAGCCAAGTCAAGTCAAGTCAGACCGCTAACTTAACAAGTCAAGTCAAGCCAGAGCTAGCTTGTCTTGACTTGACTTGACTTGTTGAGAGCGCTGGCTCTGCCATTGCACAACGTGGTATCTAATATTGGCAGTCTCGTCTTTTCCAGCCCCTCATGACCTCGTTATGGAGGCCTTTGTCAACCATCCTACTGTTATTGAAGATGTGTTCCAAATGCTCAGATATGACGAAGCTGTAGCCCTCGCCGTTCTTCACAGTCAAATGATTAAGTCACAATGCGAAGTTATGTAGAGTTGACATCTCGGACCATGCATAGGAAAGTCGTAGAAGGATCGATAATGGAAAACCGGATGAGTTCTTGATCAAAGTATTCTTGTCTATCTGTTGTTGTGAATTTGGATGTGGAAAAGCGTTACCACGATATAAGCTGCATGTCAAGAAACGTAACCACAGACATGCTCATCGTTTCCAATAGACCATTTCCACGACTGGTTGTCCGTTCTGCAAGGAAAGACTAATCTCTTCCAAGCGATTCAACAACATCTCATTCTGAGCCTGAAGGGCCAGTAGCCTCTCTTTCGACAGGTCCAGTATCTCAGCCTTGCTCAATGCCCGTGTCCCATGCACTGGATCGGGGGCGTATCCGTGTTCCATGGGCAGAGGTCCCAGGGCAAGGCACAAGTCTCTGAACTTATCGTTGAGTTTGTTGCGATACTCTCTCTCGGTCTGGTGGTGACTTTTCCGTTTGAGTGGAATATCGTTGAGCTTTTTCGTTTCTCCGACGCGAGGGCAGCGGTTGCTTTTCTTGTGCCAGTTTGTTGAGCATGGTTTGAATCTTGGAATACTAGCGTCCATTTTCATGTTCTGGCTCTTGTCGCCATCCACAGCGCAGTTAGAGTGGTCAAAGAAAGGCTCTGTTGGCGTCTTATCATTCCAACATTCATCGCCTCCTCCAAGCAATGACGGTTCAGGTTTGAGCTGAAGATGTTCCACTGGCAGACTCAAGTGAGATTCACCATCCATAAAATCACTTGTGCTTATTTCATCCAATGGCTGCATCTCCACACCCGGAAACTGTGTTGCATTTGCGGGAATATCATCTGAGCCAGTCGAACTTGCTGATAACCCTTCTTCCGTCGGGTCGCCAGACCTATTGTCCGGGGAAATGAAGGTGCATGTTTTGTATGTACACTCATGAAGAGAGAGGGAAGGAAGACTCCAGTGCCGCCCATACGGCTTCAAGTCACGGGCACACAGAGCCTCTGTAAAGGCTGTCCATGCTTCACTCGCTTGACAGTCTACTTCGCACAATGCCGGCGCATCGTCTGAGAGCGGAGTAGGCAAACCAAACGGAGCACTGCATGTCAAGAGCGCGGTGCGATTCTAAATCAAGAGATGCATGTTAAAAGACACGCAGGTGAGATTTCAAAGATTATCCGGTCCTGCTCACCTGCTCATAATTCCCTTGGTATTTCCCAGCGGGATACATGTGCGCAAAACCAGCTTCCCTTGCTGACATGGTTGAGAAGAATGATGGATTGTACCCGATGCGGCGAAAGTACTTGATACGTCGAGGAGGGCAAGTCAGGAGTAATTGTACATATATAAAGGATGCACGCCATTGGGCACATATCAGGTAGGACACGACCGATTGAGTCGAGACCTCCGGCGAAGTACATTTTGGTATGGCTTGGCGTGGGTCGATTTTGAGTTTATCTTTGGCGTTCGATGAGCTAGTTTGTCGGTGGTCCTTGGCAAAAGGACTTATGGTTCCGAATAGCCGGGCCTTTGGAGCTGATTGTGGAGGGGCGGTCTGGACCATTCCACGTGGCATCCTGGACTCTGGAATGTAGTTCTGAGGACTGCCCCAAGGAACTCTAATCCATCATTGACGACACGTCAAAATGCTAGACATTCCTTTCGTCATGTGACATCGGCTTCAGCTCTGCTTGGGTCTAAGACCAACTGGTGCAGTTTGGAGTGAGGGGCTGCGACGGGTAAACGGGACGATGAGGAATTCCAACACGCAGAAGTTACAAAAGCTAAGTTACCGGAAAGGCTGCATTTCAGTATTTGCCACCCAAATTTGCTCCCCTCACCGACATAGCTTTACACAACGCTGCTGCAGACTGTTGAACAAGCTCATATCCCAAATTCACCGCACTTGCTGTCCTCAATGTCTGAAGCTATGAGTTTTTGCCCAGCAGGAGGGGCATGGCTAAGGAGGTGGTGGGAGAGAATAATGGCAAATCTTCGAAGACTACAGCCCTTAAATCCTGGGTCGTAGCAGTAATACTGTCCAGCACAATCTTGTTCGTTCTTTGTCTTGGCTGTCTTATGTGAGTTGGCGTCTAATGAGAGTACAATTTATATCAATCTAACATCTGTCAAGGATGGTCGGGAGATATCAGGACCGCCGCGACCGTCGCCGAGCTTCGGAAAACCCAGAGGCTGCACCAAGGCAGTATAACATCAAGACACTAAATGGACTGGCCCAGGTCTCGACATACGGTAAATGGAAAGAGAAGATCGAGACCACGCCAGGGCGTTGACTTGCTCCAGCAGCTCAAATATATGGTGCAGTACCGTGCCCTTTCTCTGGAATGATGGGACGCAAATATGCTAAGATCTTTCAAGTGTCATTTGCTTGGTGGAATTTAAAGACGCAGTAGCGATTCGCCAGCTTTCTTGTCATCATATCTTCCACTCTGAGTGCCTGGAGAACTGGTTCATCAAAGGGCATGATTCGTGTCCACTTTGTAAAGCGAACTTGTAGATTTACAAAGAGAAGCAATAGCTACACGTAAATGGAGAGTGTCATTACTGCATTTTCCCAGGAATGATCTTCTCAATAGAACAGTAAATTCAAGACTTATCTGCCCTCGATCTCTTGTGCCCAGGATTTTCTATATTCGTTGATCAGACGTCTTAACCTGGCTTGAGTCAAGGAGGAATTCCCCTCGTATCAGTCGCCGCCATCTTTAAGTAGCTCAACTGTCTGGCGCTCTTGATTCCCTCTGGCATTCAAATTCGCGTTGACATCTATTAACGGAAACTCTCCAGCTTTAGTGGGCCACTTTGAAAATTCCATTGCTTATCGCTCTACCACGGCGACTGAACTCGTATGCCTTCCTCCAGTGCCGCTGGTAGCGCTGTAAGTGAAAGATAGTTCGAGGATCAGTTAATTATTATCCTGATTCATGAACACACCACCTGTCCATGTTCTTGCGTTCTCAAGGGTTGCCTTCTGCTCGAGGGTATGAGATTCCGAACATTAGGTCAATCACTAAATCACATGCATTCACAAATAATCATGCATCTATAATCTCTAGAACAATGTCTCATCCACTATGATGCGCACAACTTCGCTATCGTGACAATGAGTGGTGTTGGGTCTCAAGTTAGGCACGTCATCGGTGTTAAAAAATTGCCTTTTTCAGCACCATTCTAGAGCAACGTGGAAAGGTCGCATAAGTTTGATATGTGAACAATTTAGAATCCAAACCCTAACATCTCACAGTATCATACATATCAAGAATGACTGGTCTTCATGGATTATCTGTTGTACATATTTAAAATTCAATTCATGGCATATTCTATGCGTTTCGTTAATCATAGTGAGGCCGATCACTAAAGGGTTGACAGGAGGAGGATCGCTGTCGATAACAATCGTGGTCTCGCTGACCTGGGTGCAGACGAAATCGCCGGCTCCGTTTCCACCAGCACGGCAGTAGGTAGGAACGACACCCTCACCCCAATATCCGACGCTGTTATGGATTGTTAGTTTCGACTCTCTAAATGCAGTCATTGCTGAACACTTACGCAAGGCCAAGCTCGTGGTAGATACGGAGGCTGAACTCCTCTCCGCCCTCGCGGCCGGCCTGGAGGCTGAATCGGTACTTGCTGTCGCCGCATGTGACCACCTCATCCGGCACGGGCCACGAAGGGTTCTGGGCCGTGCAGCTCAGATCGGTAGCGTTGTTGCCGCTGAGCTTGGAGTCGACGACGTTGATGCTCACGCTGCCATCCTCCTGGTTGTACTTGCGCTCCAGGAAATCCTTGATGTCAATGTTTTCATAAGGACGGGGCTCGTCATCGCGAGGAATGTTGGAGGCGGGGGCTGCAGAAGCGAGAGCGGCAAGGAAGCCGGTGGCGACAGTGAAGGCGTGCATCTTGATATTCTTGGGAGTATACTGGATCATGTGGTAAAAGGCATAACCATGTACAGCTACCGATGCAGCTTCGCAGAAAATTTGCGCCAAGGTTAACAAGGTTGTTACTGGGTGGTGGTGTGATGGACAAGATGATGCCTAATTCTGAGGCAAAGGTTAAGGCTAAGGAAACCTTGCGACTTGGGAAGACTAGTATCGGAGAGCGTCCATAGTGGAACTTTATGAGAGTGCCGCCGTGGAAACTACATATCTTACCCAGCTATTTTAATGTTCCCAGTGGGTGCACGGTTGTCGCCAGCAATATCGCCCGAACATCGGCTCTCGGCGGCTCTCGCGGCCATTTACTGGTCCCACTCAGTCTCGAGATCTGGACTGGTTTCGCAGCAAGTGCCGAACTGACCCTGCTCTTTGACTGTCTGCCTTCCTCCATGCTTTTGAATCCGAGCCACAGCCGCACACCCTTCATCCTGTTTAGCGTGTAGTCCGTCGGTTGGCTATTCTCCATTCGCCAGCGTCGTTCCCATTAATGATTGCAAATTCGTTGTGAAGCCATGTCTGTGGCTGTTACATTGTCTCGAATCCCCTTGGCAGTGCGGAGGCAGCATGGATGTAGAAGACCCATAGCTGCTTATTCAGCCCCCACGTACAAATGAATACCTAAAAAGGTGAAGAAATAATCATAGAAAGTGAGGTTATTCGCAAGTTCTTCGGAGGTTCTTCGGACGTAGATCTCTGAAAATAAGGTACTTGTATTTAAGTGAAAGGGTCACTGAGAAAGAGGTTTCTATCTTATGGTTGGCTTTAATTGGTATAGATCCTTGTTAGTTACCTCTATGCTGCCTCTGCACTGCCAAGGGGATACGGATACAGACCACCATTACGGGGACGGAGCCCAATGGCAATGCAGTTCGAACCAACCTGCCACAATACTTTCGCTTTCACCTGTGGGTTCGTGCAGCTCTCATCCGCAGCAGGTTGATGTGGTTTGTTGCGGTCACGACACATGTGGCCAAAATTAATTTTGATCGAGAATTATTGGAAGGGCGTGCGCGAAACAATGGCCCTTGAGCAACTGCGCAGATCGGGACAGTCCAAGTGGCGGAGGGCTCTCTTCAACCCAGCTGCAATTACCTTGGCAAGGTGATGGCGTTGGCACGTCAGGCTGTGTAGCCTTACCATAACGTCTATGTCTGCCCAACATGAGGCGGCACATAGGTCTCCCACAGTCCATAATGCAGTCACCCTGGTATTGCGGCAGTCGTAGCAGCCACGTTTAGCGTAAACCCATCTACTCGACGGTTTCGATTCGGCTACACACACAATTCAGGTCTAGTTTCAGTATCTGTGTGAGGACCACAGCTCACTAATAGTATCCACATCCCAGCCACCAGCAGATCGGACCCACTCAGTCATACGGTCTCAACAGGCTGTAAACATTCAAGGAGATAAAGAAGAACACGGATGTGTTGGATAAGCTCTAGCCGCATTGCAGATACGAACTTCATCAGTCATTTACAAATCACTTCCAAAATCATTCTTGATGGGTGCCGCTGCTGCCCCAAAACGTCCCAGGTTGCGGCGGTTGCTTGAACACCACCAGGGATCGGTCCGGAGATTACAGTGCGTAGCCATGATGACTGTAACCACATTTGGCGCAATTTTCAACATGTAAATTCATGCTTCATAGAAATTCGGGCTGTCTCGTGGTGGCGGTAAAGTTCACGGAGTCGTGGATGTAACTGGAGCATATCATCGAGCGTTTCACGCGCTAGAGGGTTTATTACCTCATGCTGAAGTCACGTTACTCGTACTCTGGACCTAACTGACGGACTGTGGCGGAAACCCATACGTTAAGCCATCAGCCACCTAAAACTAACTGATAAAGTTGGGAATGAGAAAGTCCCTTCGGGCCAAGCATCCCTTGACGGCCCGAAAGCTGCACCAGCCTTTGTGAACCATGTGGTTCTGGTGGCGTGTCTTGGCTCTAGGGACAAGTTGAGGGCACCGCGTGCTCTAGCTCGTAATTCTTCGTGCCAGCTGTAACGCTATTCAACCTAGTCTCCTCTGTCGCTTCCGACAATCTGGATAAAGTCTGGGGTTCAAGACGGGTCCGGGGTCCTTAAAATTTCAACATCCGGGTGGTACTTAACGCATATACCTATGCGCCTCATTCTGGTCCCTCGAACCCTTACGCTCTTGCGCCAGGACATCGCCCATCATGGATTCCTCATCGATGCCGGCATATTACGAACTGAGTTGGGCAATTCTTAGCACTCTCGGCCTTGCCAATGTCTTCTTTGGGATCACCGTCGTGGGTATTGTTGGGTTCTCCCTTGTCGCCCTCGTTCCCATCACAGTCTCCGCAGCCTGCGCGATCGCCAACGGAATGTGCTACTATGCTTTCTATACGGACTATCCAACTGTGAACATGGCCGTGGCATCTGCTTTTGCGGATTTCACATGGCTGGTAAGAATACTACCACAATTCCCGATGCGCTCTCCGCTGTTTGTTTGCTTATGTGTCTGAGTGGCGGCCTAGATTCAAGAAGCCGGATTGTCCTTCTATAGTTATGTGATCCTTACGAAGGTACTTCAAAATACTAGCCGAGTCGTATTTTTGTCACTCTTCTGGGTGCTCATTACCGCCGTTTCATCCTTGCGCATCGCTATCCTCATTATTCGAGCGAGGTACATTCTCAACGGGTCCAAGGACGGCGAAGCGCTGGACACTATTAGTTCTCTTCACATCGGCTACTTTACGACCATTGCGCTGGTCGAGTGTCTGAACGCAGTCTTCCTGTTGCGCAAATTTCACTGGGCGCGGTGGTCCGTGCTCAACGTCAGCCTATTTAGCTACCTATTGCGCAGTACCGAGATACGGCTGGCAATGCTTGCACTAGTCGGCATTACACGCGCAGTAACCTACTCGTTCCAAACAACAGCACAGAGCGCGACAACTATATCAAGTCAGTTAGATCGCTTCGCATACACACTCGAGTGTGTCTTTCCTGTGATGATGTTGTAAGTCGCCATCCACGCTCCTGGACAATAGCAATACCATTTGCACCAATGGCTGACTTCCTGAATAAATAGCATTGACATCCTTGCTGCACGACTTGTCTTCGCACATAATAGCCATAGCGATTCATATAATAACAATGGGCTGCGATCCACCAACCATGCGTCACAACGACTGGCTGATCCGGATGAAATTTACCTCGAATTATCTGATATCCTGTCCAGCGAAAGTAATATGCACAAGTAAGTAATATGCACAAGCGAGTAAAGAGAACAAACTCCAACACAAAGCGCAGAGAGTTTCTGACTGGTGGAGTTCTCAGATCTTCGGGAGTAGTGTCGATGGTGGAAGGGTCATCCGGTGGACCCCCTACCATTGGTCAGGACAATGGAGGAATGAGCAAAGTCGTTGATTTCCGAATATATGAGATAAGAGATGTCTAGTACGGTATTACTGCACTTTGACTGGAACTGTACGAAAATGGCTGAGCAAGAAAAATATAAGTGCCTTGTGGAAAAGGACCTTCGAAAATTTCAGAGATCAAGATAATGCGCGAGAAGCTCTTAATAACATGGTCTTGAGTGGGGTTCCCGATAGACAAATGTAAAAAAGTAATTACAACACTGGGGAGATCTCAAGGCTATTGGGAACTCGGAGATCCAAGACTGTGGTAAGGTTTTCTCGCATCTTAAGGATACTGATAAGGTGGCAGTAGTATCTGTTGACGAATGTGAGAAGTGGGAAGCTGGAAACGCACTACTTGCTGTTTCAGGACTGGGCGTGGCGGTTCCACTGGGGGTGGCTGCTTACCATCGGCTTAGATGATGATAGCTATGGTCTTGCTTGAGTCTCTTGGATTGTTATTCCTACTGTGCCAGACCTAAATGAACTGAGTGGAATTTTCCACCTGATTAAAATCCTCCGCAACCTGGAAGTATTGAATGAAACTGTGCGCCTGGGTCGAATACTGCAACTTTGGGCGAAAATTAACAAGCAGCTACTGCTGGCTCCTGTTCACTGCCCCCAATGCCCGTAACGCCCCAGATCACAAAGGAGGATGGGAAATGCCAGGGCCATGACTCAGCCCAAGACCCATGCCCGGGCATATGTCCGGGACCTAATGTGCCATCAGCCTTGATGCATTCAAACGTGTTCATTGCCTCGGCACCTTTACAAGATTCACATCTCATGGACCTCAAGAAACTTTCATCACAATGGAGAGAAGTATTCCAGCACTCGGTAACTCGCCATGCTAAGCATCGTACTATCAGGGCTAGAGAGCTTACAATGTCTTACGCTCCAACTCCTGAGGAGGCACATGTGCCAGGACTAGGTGGGAAGCATTGGCTTCGGCTCGAATTGTTTGATTTGGTGTTTAAGAAAGATGCGAGCTGAAATTGCACTCGCCTGTTGAGACCTACGGGGATCCATGAGCAGCTCGATTACATTAGAGACACTGATTAGGGCAGCTTATGCCAATCAACATGAACTCGGCTTTGGAGAAGAGTCTCGATCAAACTAGCCTCGACCTTGAACTACTGCAAGTCAGTCCCGATAAAGTATGTATTGCGAGACCACAACATGATCCATCTACTCGCTACTAGCTGAGTTGGTGTGCTAATAGACACTTTACAACCTCAGGAGGAACATAGAAGGCGTAGAATGTGTCGGGCTAATGCTCCGCTACTGCATGTGAGCCTGCATCGAGTATGAACTGCGATATCGACCACATATTGGAGCCTTGAAGCTTAATATCGTGAAGGTGGCGCGACGCCTTTGCAAGACGCATGACGATGATATGTCAATTTCTTCTGTCAAAGTGACTATGCATTTACAAGGCGTCTAAAGGTTATTAAAGAGAGCATGGGATGGAACGAAAGGCCGCTCCATCCTACTGTGACCTCGTACTCTTCGAAATGAGGTTTTACCGAAAGCCATGGGTTACCCCGGCTCCCGCCCAGATCCTGGACCTCGGCGGCAGCCAGATCGATCTTGCATGGGTCAGTCAACTGCGTGCATCGCTTTTGAGTGGAGCACCCTTGCCAAAATCCTTGATTTACGGAAGTGGGGGCGTCGAGAAGTGGAAGGAGGCCAGTAACCAGCCCGAATATTACCAAACCCATGAGGAACTCCAAATATTAGATGCAAAGGCCGAGGAACTAGCTGCTAAGATCTTGCCTGGGGCTGTTATTATCGAGAAGTACTTCGGTAGTAGGGTCCATTTCTGGCATAAGATGAATGAAACCGGTGATAAGCAGCGATATGGCTATTATGATTGGCAAACGGTAAACGATGCGAGTAAGAAACTTAAAGAACAGTGGGATCTGACAGATCCCATGGATGAGCGAAGAGAGACGACCCTTGCATCACTCAGCGTCATCGCGGCACACCTCGGGCGCGTGCCTCGAACCCACCTCAATCCCCAGACTTAAAGCAGGATTGCAGTTCCTCGCGACCCGCACCCAACAAACACTTTTCACCATCCTCTCCTCTCGGAAGAGATGCAACAAAGAATGCATATGCCATCAGATCAGTTCCGGGTAAGGGACAAGGCCTGATCGCGACCTCCAAAATCCACAAAGGCACATGTATACTTTCAGAGGCACCCATGTTCAAAGTCCTCGCGACGAGCCCAACCTTCAGGCTCTAGATCACTCTATCATCAGGGCGTTGAAGATTCTGGATCGGGACTATCGACGAGCCTTCTTTGGTCTTCACAACGCCTATGGAAGGTCTCATAGTCCGTTCCTTGGAATCGCTAGGACTGACGTTCTACCCCTCGGCTCGGAAGCCCGTGAGGGTGGCCTTTTCCTTGAAGCATCTCGCGTTAACCACTCGTGCCGACATAATGCGCAAAATACCTGGAATGCAAGCATTGGACGCCTCACCATCCACGCGCTCCATGATATCGAAGAAGGACAGGAAAATTACCATCTCCTACCTGGGTCGCAGGATGGCACATACAGAGCGCCAAATTTTCTTGAAGGAAAAGTTCTTTTTCGACTGTAGCTGCGATCTCTGCACGCTGCCGCTGGTCCAGCGTGAGAAGAGCGATCTCAGACTGAGGAAGATCCAATTTATCGATGATGCGCTTGGCGAGGCCACCTCCACTTACGACACGGGATTTCATCTCGTGCGTACTTTGCTTCGGTTGCTTGAAGAGGAAGGCATCTGGGATGCAGGTGTTCCAAGAGCATACTACGACGCATTTCAAATCGCGATCGCGAATGGGGATGAGGCAAGAGCGAAGATATTTGCTGAGAGATCATATGCTGCCAGGGTGGTTATTGAGGGCGACGACAGCCCAGAGGCAGCGAAACTAAGAACATTAGCTGAGCGACCTTCTCAGCATCCGATCTACCAAACCAACATGGATTCCCCACAAGGCATCAGCCCCTCTCAAGAGGTTGATAGGCTGAAATTCGACGACTGGCTTTGGAGAGGGAACGAGTGGTCGAAGCCCCCGGCCGCCTCGAGTGCCAATTATCCTTGGGATATTTTCAATGACGATCTCCCGCATAGCCACGGCCACTGGACGATGAGGGGTCTGAGAGCTTTGACTCGTTAAGTACCAGTTCAATTGAGGCAGCACTATTTCGGAGTCTGAGCAAGTCATGATTTAAAGAAAATAGTTATTCTCGGTAGTTAATTTGACAGCATAGACTTTACCAGACTGGTGGAACCATCCGCTAGTAGAAGATGATTGCCACAATTTTGAACTCATACAAGCTTCCCAGGCCATTTTCTTTCGGAGCTACCTCGGGCACCAACCGGACATTGACGTGTCGTATGTAGCCTACGACGCGTTCAACCATTGCATCGCCTTTACGGTCTGATTGCTCGATGAAGGAGATACCGTAACATCGCTTCTCTTGTAAAAGAATCTTGCTGTTTCAGAGCGATACATATAAGGCTTCTTCACAAGTTGCCTGGGTAGAGTCCCTTGCATATACGGGGTAATATGGCTGGCTCGACCGATCGGAATGAAAGGGTTCAACGAGGTCAAGACGGCCTTTTCAGTAACTGAGCAGATTAGTTTATTCCTGACTGTAGCTGCTGACCATAACGATCTAATGAACCCCGTTGATATCAGCGATCAATATCGTGCTAGATAATAACAGACCATAGGGAACGCCGTGGTGCTGCCCGGGCGCTGGCCTGGTTATTTCATTTGTCTCTAGCTGTTTCAAATAGCTTTCTATTGCAAAAGATCAGCTGGCCAGCTTGGAAGAAAGCCGAGACTCTGTCTGATTGGGTTCAATGCATTGTTGATGATATTTTCCTTCAACATAGCCAGACAGGAACTTCCCGGCAGAAATATCGGGCTGGGGACGAAATCACACCTTTCTCACAGCATCATCGCATACAGAGATCAAAATCCCGTTGTCTTGCGTGTCGGGGCATTCAAATTGGCTATCGTTCAAAGAGTCGAACTTTGCAACGCAATAAACATCGGGCGCCATTGAATGAGGTAGCTAATGATGACCTCAACCGGCGAGGCCGGAAGCGCTAAGGTGGGGACGTGAGCAGTGCAATGTAGCAATTTGTAACACTCTAGAATGCTGGTACTTCTATCATAGGCAAAATATGCCGTTTGGGGATTTTAGTGGATTTTCTATGATTTTAATTGGATATCTCCGTTGATGATACTTACTGGGGCTTTATGCCAGTCTAGGAGATGGTAAACGTGGGAATTGGCCAAACTATGACGTTGGGCGCAAGATCGGCCGTCCGTCTAGCGCTTTGTATCGTGCTTGTCGTAGATGAAGACGCTCCCACTCGTGATTATACATTGCTGATCGTCTGCCCTAAGCCTTCAAGACACCTGAGATATGAGGCTTTCAAGGAAGACACCGAGAAGGAAATCTGCATCTCGGATGCTGCTGACATGTTCGGTCCCTGCTACCCGATGGCATCTTGCTACTGGCAGCTCGATTTATGAACCAGGAGGTATATTGAAACCTCCACCTTCGGCTGTTGTCGATGGGAACAGCAGCATGGGCAGCACTTATACCTTTGTGGAGTGGCGTTCGTCGGTCAAATGCCCGCCAGCACAAATCAGCCGTCTTCGGCACAAACCTTCATTATCAGCCAGAGGTCAAAAGCTATGTTAGCTGTACCTTTTGGGAGGCGCCGCAAATGGCTCTGTTCACTAGCGTGCGATATTTTATGCCAGGTTCACGAGGCGGCTTCTGAGAATCTGATCAAACGATACTAGCATTTTGATGTTCAAGGAGATGATCTGCTGGACCATTTTCAAGAATGGACTCGACGTATGGCCTTGATCACGTTTAAGTGCACAATTCATGCTTTCCCAAATTCCTCAATATATCGAACGTTTATCTGAATAGGGGCAGGCCGCTCTTTTGATATCGCTGCAAAATATCCCTATAAACAATCGTACTCTCCCTGCTCGCCTGAGCTCAAATTTCACGTGACGTCTCGCTAGAACTACATATTAGGTTGTAAGACATTTTCCGTGGACGGGCTGCTTATAGGCGACAGGCCGGCAACACTGGCCGCCACGATACCAGGCATCCCCCAGGCGGATTTCATCGGGGAATTACCATGTCGGCTGTTAGGTTGGGAATCGCAATGGAACCGCGATTTCTCGCGGTACTCACGAGGCCTCATGATCACCTCGCTAATTTGGCTAATTCTTCCCCCCCTGATACGCTTGAGAAAGGCCAGGTCGTCTCTAATCTCTATTAGAGTATCCTGAACGCCGCCCGTGAAGCGAGAATACTTGTTTCCTGTTTTCTCCTTGCGCCTCCACTTGGGGATTCTGGACCATGCCCACCCAAGCGGCCGGAAGATGGCGACACAGAATGCGTCAGGGAGAAGACGGATCAGCACGCCGACGGGAATTGAGAAGAAACCCAAGACGAGGGAGATGCCCCATTGTGGTCCATTGAGAGGCGTCACCTTAAAGGCGGCGCCGCCGACAGAGACGATGAGAACCTGACCGCCGGCAATAATGGCCGTCATGAGCACGAAAAGCTTGTTCTTGGTAATGCCCTCAAAGATGTTTAGCCTGTTGTCAATACGTCTGCTGTTTACAAGCTTGAAAATCTGCATGAAAACAAAGACGTTGAAGACGAGAGTCTTTTGCTGATCGGGGGATAGTTTAGGAAACTAGGCCCGGCGAAATGCAGGATGAGGGTGACGATGAGCTGGTAGATGGACTGTCCAATAATCATCTTCCACATGGGCGTGTTAATCAACGTGGCGGTCTTGGCATCGGGCTTTCGGTGGAGCATACTTTCGGTAGGGGGATCAGTGGCGAGTGCGAGGGCGGCGAACGTATCCATTATGAGGTTCACCCACAGCAGCTGGACGGCATTTAGTACTGGCTCCTGAGAATCGCTAGCCACCGCCGTGACAAACGTGAGGATGATAGCAGTGATGTTGACCGTTATTTGGAACTGCAGAAACTTCTTCACAGCGTCGTTGATGGCGCGACCCCAGGCCATGGCGATGACAATGGACGAAAAGTTGTCGTCCATGAGAATGATATCGGAGGCTTCCTTAGCAACTTCGGTTCCTGTAATACCCATCGAGAAACCAACATCGGCAGACTTTAGGGCGGGCGCATCGTTCGTGCCGTCACCGGTAACGGCAACGACCTCACCTAGACTTCTCAAAGCTTTTACTAATATTTTCTTGTCCTCCGGACTTGAACGCGCCAACACGCAAAGATCTCGGACAATCGCAGTCCGGTCACACTGTCTCATGGACCGGAACTCGTAACCCTCCATAACCATACCCTTCTCAGTCAGGATACCGCAATCCTTTGCAATGGCTATCGCCGTTTCAATGTTGTCGCCAGTGACCATTTTGACAGACACGGAAGCAACGCGGCACTCGTTTACAGCCTTCGGGACGCCAGCCCGGACAGGATCTCGGATGCCCACGACACCCAGCCAGGTCAAGCTCTCAAAAAGGGTGGAAAACTCGATCTCCTGTGGGTCTTCTTCTTTGCAGGCGTTTTCGGGCGGCCAGTGCTCGAAGTCTCGGTAGGCTAGAGCAATTGTGCGTAGCGAGCGGCGCGCATACTCGGTGATGGTTCTCAGAATCTGTTCGCGTTGCTCCGGTTCCATCAAGGCAGTAGCAGAAGCCTTGGCCGGGTCTGTGACCGCACTTGAGCATTTCTCCAGAAGGATTTCAGGGGCACCTTTGACGAAAAACCTATACTTTTTATTTGGAAGACGTACGATGGCACCCATGGCCTTGCGCTTGGAGTTGAAGGGGAAGAGCTGTTGAATGGGCAAGTTCTCGCGTGCGATCGCAACTTGTTCGAGAGCGAAGTACCTACGAGCCCAGTCGAGCAGGGCTGTTTCCGTCTTGGTTCCCACGAAGACCTGCTTTCCATTCTCCTCTGTCTCGAATGCTGTAGTGTTCAGGGCTATGGATTGTTTGATGAGGCCCTTACATTGCGAGTCGAGGGATGATGGGAGCGCGGACATTGGGATTTGCGGAGGAGACTCCATTGGGGGCCCCCTGCCGTCTCCCCTGGCCTCCACATGAGTCCCCTGGGTAACTGGCTCACGCTCGTCAGATCGACCATATCCCTCCCGAAAGCGAAACTCTCCCGTCCCCATAGCGCCAGCTACAACCGTCATGACGTTCTCGGTGAGGGTGCCAGTCTTGTCGGAGCATATGACGGTCGCACTGCCCATGGTTTCGCAGGATTGCAGATGACGGACGAGGTTATTCTCTTTGGTCATTCTCTTGGTAGCATACGCGAGGGTGAGCGTGACTGCCAAGGGCAGACCCTCGGGAACTGCAACGACGATGATAGTGATGGAAGTGATGAGAATTTGCAAGAATCTCTGACCCTTCTGCTCTGCAGATTCGTTCATCTGGGGGAGGTGGGCGAGGAACTCAATCGTGAGGACACTAAACAGACACAGGCCAGCTCCACTACCGAGTTTTGCAATATAACCTGGGACACATGTTAGCAGAGTACGTCCTCGCGGCAAAGGAGTGAGACCTACCCGCAAGTTTGTTCAGCTTGAGCTGCAGCGGAGTCATGCCGGGGTCATCGCGGAGAGACATCATGGTCTTGCCGTGACTAGAGTTCTGGCCAACGGCAGTGACCAAGAACGTGCCTACTCCATCCAGGACTCTTGCACCGGAGATTATAAAGGGGTCAAGCCCTTTGGGTTTCACACCTTCCTCACACAAGGCCTTCATGACCGCGTCTGCGGGCATCTTTTTGATGAGGTCCGATTCCCCAGTTGCCGAAGATTCATCACAGCTGACGTTGTGGCCATTTATAAGCACGCCATCCACCGGCACAATGTCTCCTGGTTCAAGGAGCATCACATCGCCCACCAACATATCGTGAATTGAGATACTAGAAGGTTTCCCAGATCGAATCACTTTGACGACGCGGTCCTCTTTCTTCTCGTTCAGCCTTCGAAACTGGCGCTCCTTCTGCCAGTCGTTCAAAGAGCTGACCACCACAACAATCGTGATGGCCACGATGATGGCCACACCTTCCACCCACTCGAGGTTGGCAGTGTCGTCTCCCTCATGTGTCGCCCCAAAAGTCTGGTATAGTCCTAACGCGAGTGAAATGACGGCTGCCACACTTAGAAGAATCAAGACCTTGTCCTTCATCGCAGTCCACGCGAGTTGAAGAAGAGACGACGACTTTCTCTCCGGCAGAATATTTTTACCAAACACCCTCTTCCGGTCCTGGAATCTTTTGCCGCTGTCCTCTAGCCGATCCGTCCTTTGTCGCTGAGGATCCATCGATGAGGGTTCCGATGGTAACGGGACCCTCTTTTCCGCAGCGACGGCCTCCTTAATACTGATGGCGCCGGGGAGGTGAGATTCGTCCAGAGCCAGACCACCGCGCCTGTCAGTCCGCAATCCCTTTTCCAAACCAGTTAAGCCACCAACGGCGACGAACGCGTCCAGGCTTTTCGGGTTAATTAGTCTTGAGACTTGGCCAGGCGTAAAGGCAAAAGGATTATTGTCGATGTAAAAGCTGCTTCCTCGCCGGGATTGGGTGCCAAGACATCAGGTTTGGGTCCATAGCGACTGAGCGAGCCAGATGGCTGGATGGCTGGGGGTTTCTTGTTTATGCCGTTCATCATGATGTCAAGTTTTCTGACTGCAGCCGTGCGTATCCTAATGGCACGCTGGCTCTCGTGGTCTTTCTTTTACCTTGCTATTCTCTCGCTGAAAACGTCTCCTCTGTTTCTGTCTTTCTTCTCAAGGCAACGTACGACGATGCTTGACAATTGTATTTTTAATCAAGTAGTCTTAGGCGAAAGGGCAACGACAGGTCGAAGTGTGGAGATGGGCGGTGCTAAATGGGTATGAGGTCCCGATACTGTAGAATTAACGGTTCGATTTCACCACAAGTCAATTGCATGAGCCGGCCAATTCCTACAAACCATCTCCCTTACAGCGTAAAAGTTTCCGTTAGACGAGTCATACTTAATGTTGACTGATAACGTGTTTCCCTAGGTCGTCTCTGACTGACCATAATTGCACTTTCTAGGCCCTTCCTGGCTGATGATGACGTGATGTTCTTCTGACTTTCTGCTAGCTTGGGTGGCACCGGCAGTGCTTAGCTATGTGGGATATTCGCTGAACGCGCCAGCCAATTTCATTCACAAGCTCCGCCTACCCCTCCCCAGTTCATGGGCTGACTTTTGCAGTCACCGCGCCAGGTGAGGTTAGCACAAACATGAGTTCAAAGGTCCAATGGAAATAAAGTTTGGAGCTAGATTCAAATTATACTGGACTGTCCCAATATGTGATGCTCATCCGGGTGATTTTCACACGTGCTTTCTGGAACGGCTGCCGCTGTCGAGTTTTCCGTCCCAGCTGTGCCATCTGATTCTGCATTGAGGCCCACGGCAGCGAGCTCCTTCAGAATGGGCTCATCTTCAGAAGACATAGAAAGGTTCACGTGTGATGCGATTGGTTGGGTAACATGGCTACTGAGTGGCTCTGGCAAAGATATTTGCGGTCCGCCTGACGGAATGCCCAAGTCCATAATGGAGGGGAGAAGATCTAGTAGCGGTCCTGGCAAGCTAGATGCTAGACTTGTTGTCCAAATTGAATCGTAGCTCTAATCCGGAAAGTCAAATCATTAGTATGATATCTGATTGTCCCTTAGACTTTCGGATTGCCCACCTGCTCAAGATTCATGCCCGGGTTCCTTTTCCATGTCTACCGGTGCCGGTAAAATTTTAATCAATACAGTGCCTAATTAACCTAGTCGTACATACGCTGCAAACCAAGGTACTTTATATGAGTGGTACGGTACCCGGTACCGGTATGATAGTTAATGCAATTCATGCATCCCTGTTTTCCAGTGATAGTGCAGTTCCCTCCGGACGAGTCGCCGACTCCCGATCAGTCTAGACCTCCCAATTGTGGCGTGGTCCCCAAGTGGCCTTGATTTTTAGTTTTCGTGGTTGACGATCAGGCGAGGGCTTATTGGTGAGCCAAGCTTAGGTTTTAGTGTGACCACCCACCAAACCGGCAGCATCACCACCACACCGCGTACAACTTCGTGATGCATTTCCTTAACGAATTTTTATTCAATCAATTTAAAAAGTACATCATTAGATAGGAAATTAATTAAGGATCTGCCACATGTATTGTATCTAGGGTGGGGACGCGTTTTGCGTGAAAAAACGCCTGCGATGCCTCATCATTGACTTGAGCCGCTTCTCGAGCTGCTGAGATAACTTCGACACCGGGAAATTCCTTATTAGGGTCATGGTTTACTTTCCTACGTTTTTGAGGCTGCCGGGAATCTAATTCAGCCTCTAGGTGGCCGTTCCGGACAAGCAGGGCGGCAATCTGCGCATCCTTTCTGTCCATTTCCTTCGCTGTCTTCGTCTTTATTGTCTGAAGGTTGGATTCCATAGAAATAGAATCAAGGATAAGCCCGTCCATCATATCCTTGAAAGCAGAGCTGTTTTTTCGGCGTTTTCCACAGTTGTTCTGTATTCGTTCGAGGCATCGGGGGCGTCCGGGGCGTCGGGTTCGATGCTGGTGGGCGTTCTGCCTCGCGGGCTGCTCTGATGAGCCGGCCAGGGTCAATGGGCCACAGACCTGTTGCTTGGAACCCGGCTTTGAGGTTTTCTTTCGTCAAGGCCACCTTACGGGCGTCTTCATAGGCAGACAGGAGCCGTTGTTTCTGCTTGGGCGCTGTTGTCTCGAACAAGGCGTATGGACGGGTGTTTTTTCTGAATGCTGCCTTCAGTGGTGAGAAAACGCCTACATCTAGTGGCTGGGACACATGCGATGTATGCAATGGAAGGTAGAGGACATAGCAACGGTTGATCCAAGCCGCATATTGGAAAGCTATGGTCAAATGGGCTGCGTGGCCGTCGACAATTAGAAGGCGCCATCGGGTCGGGTCTTTAGGCTTCGTCTTGGGTAGGAAAACCTGCTTCAGCCATTTCAATAAGATCCTACTATTTGCCCACCCTATCTTACTAGAATCGTAAGCCCAAGTCGGAAAATGCCGTGGAAACCACTGTCCTTGCAATGTTGCGCCGGTGAATACGATCACAGGCGTCGTAATGTGCCCTTGGACGCTTCCAGCCTCGATTGCCGTCACCCACGGCGTTGGATCCCTGTCTGTGACGGCCCCATAGCGTAAAAGGCTCGATCAAATGACTCTTCCGTGTCTTGTTTCCCCTTCGGCCATGCCCGTCTCATCCATATTATACAGACAGTCAGGACCAATTTTGAGGCGTCTGACGAGCTGTTTGACAAGCAAAATCCACGCCTCCAGGCGTTCTGACTGTGTCGATTTCGATCGTAGGGCTTCGAGCTGCCGCGAGGGCTTCTTTTTAATATCTGGATGCCGGGCAATGAACCGGGCGACCCAGTTGTGGCCGAGGACCTGTCCACGCTCCCCGCCCCCTAGGATCAACTCTGCGAATTCGTGGATCTCACGATGCGACGGGTACCTTCCGGCAGCTTCAGCATCTAGGATCCATTGGATCAGGGACTCTTCTTGTATGGGAGATAGTCTTTGGGTCATCATCGAGATGTTGTTGCGTGGTTGAGGGCCGCGAAGCCGGTTGGAGAGGGTCGACCGAGGGATTCCGTAGTCGCGTGCGATCGCTGCGATTGTGGCACCTTCCTCGACTTTCTGCAGTGCTTTAGCTATTAGAATCTCACGATTATTTATTTTGGTACGTATAACTAACGTTAGATGAAGAAAGAATTAAATTTGGACTAGAATTGATTAAGTTGTGGTGCAGTTACTATGGTGAGTTCATTTGGGCGCGTCGCGTTCCACCTGCCGGTTTGGGGGTAGTGCCGGTTTGGTGGGTGGTCACACTATGCGGTAGCCCTTATCCGCCCCGTATAGGGTAGGTTGGCTAGCGTAACAGGGCAGCCGACTTCCCAGTTAACGCGTTGACTTCTGCAGAACACACACATTCATACAAGTTAAATGTTTAGTCGATGGCTTTGTCCTGCTGAGATCCCCTGCTTGGCATTGATTTTAGCTTGATTAGGGAGATATGTCCCAGCCAATTGTCGTAGTCACTAACCCCGCTGTCGCCAAAACAGAGAAAAACGCCAGCCCAAATACCGGTACGTCGCTCGACGTACTATCAACTTCGCAGACTCCTCATGACTGCGTATAGAGGATCAACCTCGGAAGTTCCCACCCGCCCAGCTTTCGTAAATACGCGATAAATTCGCTTCAAAGACAGCTCTCATCAGACACCGAAATGGCGCGAAAAGTGCGCGAAGCTGACACGGACAAGGGTGGGACTTGTTTGGGCCAGGTTGATCTGTGAGGCGCCAATAAACCTTTGCAGTTGTGCGTAGGAGACCATCCGCTTCAGACAGCCCCTAGGTTGGACTAATACCACGTATAGACACGCGTCGACATGCCTGCCGAGTCGTCTCTATTTGTAGGGGACGCTGAATACGACCAATTCAGCTCGCCGGCGCCAGAATCAAGCATCTCCGCAGCCGAGCAGCCTCGGTCACAACGGCCAATTGTCTCCGCGCCCTCTTCCTCCACGTCATCCGCGTCTACGCCTCAATCGCAGCCGAAGAAGCGTAGACTACGCGCGCCTGAAACGTGGAAGCACTTTCGCGTACCCCAAGGAAAGGAAGAGACACACCAGAACAACCAGAGACTTTGGTATTGTCATCAACGTCACAATCCGCCATGGCGAACAGTCTCGACCACAAGCGCCAAACGACATATTCAACATGACCACGGCATTATCATTGATGACGAAGAAAGGCCAGCCAAGAAGGCACTCCGACAGTCTCTTGAATTAGCATTCACACGAGCAGAAGAGAAGAACCGAGCGATGCTCTCCCGGGACGAACAATCGATCCTACGGAATACGATCAAGCTTGACGCATTCTATGAAGCCCAAATTCAGCTGATCACGCGCCGCCGCCTCCCGCTCAACTGTGTCTCTTGGCCGGAATACCAGGCGCTTCTTTGCGCAGTTAACCCGAGGGCTGAGGAGGTCCTTATCGGTCCTTATCCATTCAGGTAACACGGTATTAGCTCATATCGAGCGGTCATACATTCTACACCGCGAGAACATCAAGGCTCACTTACAGGCGGCAAAGTCACAAATCCACTTCAGCATCGATTTATGGTCATCACCGCATCGTAAAGCCTTTCTCGGAATATGTGGGCAATGGGTTGATGAAGCCTACGAGCTCCGTGAGGCCCTGTTGGGTCTGCCGAACGTAGAGTACAGTCACTCCGGAGAGACGATGTCGCGGTACTTGCTGGACACCATACGGTATTTCGATGTCGCTGGCAACATTGGCTACTTTACATCAGACAACGCTACCGCAAATGACACTTGCCTGCGTGCTTTATCGATGGCATTGGCGAACGAGTTTGGGGTTGGAATGGACCCCACGGAGCGCCGTGTTCGATGCGGAGGCCATATTGTCAATCTCTGCCTCCAGGCGTTTCTCTTCGCCTCCAGCAAAGAGGCACTCAACGCGGCAATTGAAGAGGCAAATCTTAACGCGGACACCACAGTTGTTGAGTCTTTACAAAAGCAGTTGCAGCAAAGGAACAACAAGGGCAAGCACCGGAGGGCTCCGGAGGATCAAGCTGGATTGCGATCGATGGGTCCCCTTGGGTAACTGCACAATATCGCCGTGTTCATCCGGAGTTCCACAGTGCATAGTGATGCTTGGCAAAATCTGGCAGGTCGTGCACTCGGCATTGACAATGCAACGAGATGGAACTCGTGGTACATTCTACTTCGGACTGCTCTCGAGAAGAAAGACAAGCTTATGGTGTTTCAGCAGGAGCATCATAAGGCCCTGGGTGAAGACTGTCTCACACAGGATGACTGGGATGTCCTTAGGTTAACGGCGGACTTTCTCCAACCGTTCTGGCAGGCTACACTGGCGCAGCAGAAGAAGTGGTCGTCGTTAGATCAGTTACTTTACCACATGGACATCTTGCTCAAGCATTTTGAAGATTCCAAGGTAAATTATTCATTCGACTTTGTTCGGCGTGATGATTGACGGTGCTAACTGTGTTGTAGAAGACGTTCAGCAATAATCAGCGTCTCATCCACTCCATCCACATGGGCTGGTTTGTGCTTGATAAATACTACTTTAAGACTTATGAGACGCCTGTGAACTCCGCGGCATTACTTCTCCACCCATCCAAGCGGCTGAAATACCTCCGACAGAACTGGCACGGCGATTGGCATGATGGTGCGATCAATAAGGCCAGGCAGGTCTGGAGTCAGTATAAAGATCTTCCCGTTGCCAGTGCTCCAGAGGAGGCCCCGGAGATCCAGATGACAGCATATAATAAGCTGGCGCAGTCGCTCGACGTGACCGAGACTCATGACTATGAGGATGAACTGGAGAAATTTATTAACGGTTCTCCGTGCAAGATCGCAGTTAGTCCCCTTGCGTGGTGGACCAGAGAGGAGCAACGGATGGAATACCCGCGACTGCATAAGATGGCTATTAACGTACTCTCGATTGCGCCTATGTCGGACAAGGCCGAACGTGTCTTTTCAGGTGCTCGTCGTACCGTTTCGTATGATCGTGCACGCCTCGGGGCAGAGACAATTGAGATGACAGAGTGTCTTGGGAGCTGGAACAAGAACGACCTCATTCGAAAGATGCATGTACCGCGAGCTGCTGTCACATAGGCTGAGGATTATAGGAGCGGAGAACACATTCGGGCTGAAAGCACAACTACGTCATATCTTGGTGGTTACTGATAAGCTAATAAATCAGTATCAGTAGCATGGTAATCAATCAATCAGTATCAGTATAGGCCTTATCAATCAGTACTGCTTGTTGAGAAGCCTGCATCAACGTCTAGGGTGAACATCCATTTCAATTGCTTCCAAGTTTTCCGTCTCAATAGTCTGTTCACTGGCTTTAATTTTGAGCCGGTAGTAGTCGAGTTGCTCGCGTCCTATCTCTGGTATAGCAAGTGGAAGCTCTTTGCTTTAAAGACATTAAAGGACCCCCCATATCTTTCTGCAGCAGTGTCGACGGTATCGCAGAGCCAAAGCCTACAAAGGTCTTATAGTTATCGTCGCTGCCTTTCTGGTACATAGCTCTTTGGCATTCTGAAAATGTCGGCAGTGATGCTGTTCGTAGATCTCTTCAGCTGGGGTTGGTTCATCCCTCCGATGACATCGTCCCATCCAATCCCAGAATAGGGTCGCGCAGACGCCTCACACAGGAATCCGTGCTCTGGAAGAGTTCCATTCTGAAAGTATGTGGAAATCTTCTCGATCGAGCACAGCGACGGCACGGCCAGGGAGGAGTGTCCATACCCATCAATCTCTAGCACCCGACTGTCCTCGAAGCCGGAGCTGACGTTGTAGGCCGATATGAGCGGGGTTTGCGCGTCGTATCTGGTACTCACAACGAGCATGGGAAAGGCGGTTCGGACGTTAAAGTCACCAATGTAGCGTTCCTTGGCTTCAAAGCCCCATCGTGCGCAATACAGTTCAAGGAGCGTAGCCTGATCGCCGTAGAACTTGCTGACGTTGTACAGCCGTTCAACAGTTGGCACAATTTGGTCCAGTGTCTTGACACGTGGGATTCTATCAGAGCAGTGAATGCCTGTCAGCGGATTGACCATAGCGAGACTTCTAAGTCTGCCTTCCAGAGTCGTTGGCTGGTACGCAGCGATGATGGACTCCATGGCGGGCGTTGTTTCTCCATCGAACAAGCCTTGCAGCAAGGTGGCAACTGCAGGCCAGGCTATGGAGTCATAAAGGGCTTGCGCAACAATGATTTTGAGGAGTGGATAGTCCAATTTAAAGCGGCCAACAGCGATGGGCCGGAACTTGACTCGATAGAGGAGGTCCCAGAATCTTTGCTCGAGGTCTTGAGCTGTACCGTTTTGCGACATCGGGCAGTGGCCTGGCATCTTCAGGCAAGTCTCAAAGATTGCGCTGACGACTTTATCCGAGTCTGTCCATCTTTCGAAATTTCTATAGTTGCTGTCTCAGCAGATGATCTGTTCGTGAGTATCAATACTTACGCCGTGTCATAGTAGTACTCATGAGGATTCTCTACGCCGTCTAGGACTATTCTATCGATCCTGTCCGGGAACATGGCCGCGACGGTCGCGCCGAGAATCGTACCGTACGAGACGCCTACCAAGGCGTGTCAGTCATCAATATTTTATCATCCGACGATCAGATACGTACCCCAATACCGGAGCATGCCGTCCTCTTCAAGACCGTCAACAACTTGAATCAAGTCTCTTGCAACGAATGCTGTGCCCAGTAAGCCGCCGATACTCTCTCTCCTCTCTAGGCATGCCTGAGAATCAAGCTGAGCCCCCGCCCACACAGTGCCCAAGGCCACGTCGGAACTGTTCGTGGGGATTTGATTTTGCGCAGACACCAACAAGGAAAATTCGTCGTAACATTGAAATGGTATGGTGTTGCCGGTTCCGCTGCAGTGATAACGAAATGAGTTAACAAAAGAGGATTTGCATCGAGCGTCGGACATACCGGGGATCAAAGGCAACCAAGTCATGCTCCCCTCCTGTCATGCTGTAGAGAAAAATTAACAATCAAACCAAAGAAGGTTAAATTTTCGAGAAGGTGCTTACGCTATCAACGTATTGCTCAGACTGGCCAGTAGCGATCGAGCCGGGGCGCCTGGTCCTCCGAAGTTAAATATGATGCTGCCTCTGGAAGGCTGGGAAACAGCGGGAACACGCGCCAGTTGTAATTTTAGGTTGTTGTTTGTCGAGTTGGACGTGTAATCGAGCGGCACCAAGAAATCGGCGCACTGCATTGACGAAGGACTTGTGTTAGGGAGGTCGTTGCAGTCTCCCCAGTGAATTGCTGCTTCCACAGCATTCACAGCTACAGTGGCTGATAATAATCGCGTGAAGAATGTCATTTTCAAGGAGAAACGGATGTGCTATGCTGCTGCTGGGGGGCGTGGGTTGTCAGGACGAGATGCGACTCGGGCTCGATAGAACCCTTCTTATAGTGCTTCTCAAACAACGGCGTTGGTCTTGAATGAATGCCTCCTGCGCGAGCAAATTTTCTGGTCTCTTATTCTACCTGTGCTCGGGTTGCTTCGTAACACCAGAAGAGGAAATACGCTCCGCCGGGGCGTTGGCGTCAGCTGACACTGCGCAAGGCTAAAGGATTTAGTGCTTACGCATAGCCTGTAAGACGTGTAGCTTATAAGAAGCATAGGTTGAAGATTTTGTCAAAGTATTATGCGAAGATCATGTCCAGTTTTAGAACTAGGGCTATGGCCGAAATGAAAACAATGGGCGTTGCTGTAGATCAAGGTATGGGCTAGTTGATGAAAATCTCCTCGAGTGCCCAAAGGCGCCTTCACCGCATCATGAGCATGAACCTACACCAATGGAAGTAGAGAAAAGAACCGTGACTGTGGGTCCTTAGTAATTTTGCTCATGACAGAAGTACCATCACCTTTCCTGTATTCCAGAAGGGCTACATCGTTTATATTGGCAGCAATATAGGCGGTGACGAGGGCATTATCGGCTTCAAGGGACGGACTTGTCATAAGGTGACGATTAAGACGAAACCAACGCTGACAGGGCTTAAAGTCTGGATCCTAGCGTCTCAGGGATATCATCTGCGGTGGTATTAGTATCAACCCGGGCCAAAATACGATCCCGTAGGCGTTAAAGTCGCCCTTCAAGCCCTAGGCAAGCTGTCAAATTACAAGCCCTCAAGACGGCTCCTCAGACGGCCACTCGGACGACTCTTCCTGCGGCCCGAATGGCGATATCATATATAGCTCCTCTTCTAATCTCATCTCTGAACATTACCAAGGCTTCAGAGGTGAGAATTGGAAGCAAATGCACACTGGTGGCACTACAAGTTTATAGAGATTAGGCTGAAGTTCGATGACCAGACGGTAATAGACGAATACGAAAAGGCGAAGGCGATAACAGCGAGGCATATCAGCCTCGTCCAGTGCTCTGCTTCACACAACTATATAGAACTATCCTTACAACATCTCAAATAGCGACTGTAATCTACTTAGTTATCCTGCACTCTGCACGGAACCGATGTAATCACAGCAGAAGCTGCTGCGCGCCCTGCCAGCCGACTGTCCTCGAAGCCGGAGCTGACGTTGTAGGCCGAAATGAGGGGGGTTTGCGCGTCGTATCTGGTATTCACAACGAGCATGGGAAAGGCTGTTCGGGCATGGAAGTCGCCAATGTAGCGTTCCTTGGCTTCAACGCCCCATCGTGCGCAATACAGCTCAAGAAGCGTGGCCAGGTCGTTGTAGAATTGGCTGCTGTTGTACAGCCGCTGAACTGTTAGCATCATTTGGTCGAGTATTTCGACACGTGGGATTCGATCAGAGCAATGGATATCTACTAGCGGATTGGCTACAGCGAACCTTCCAAGTCTACCTTCTATGATCGTTGGTTGGTACGCGGCAATGATGGACTCCATGGCGGGCGTTGTTTCTCCATCGAACAAGCCTTGCAGTCAGATGGCAATGGCAGGCCAGGCTATGGAGTCATAAAGGGTCTGTGGGCTGTGCCGTTATACGAAATGGCGCAGCGGTCCGGCATCTCCAGATAAGTCTCAAAGATTGCGCTGACAACATTATCCGAGTCCGTCATCTTTCAAAGTCCCTAAAGCAGTTGTCTTAGCAAATTACCTGTTCGTGAGAGTATCAATGCGTACGCTGTGTCGTACTAGTACTCATGAGGATTCTCAACGCCGTCTAGGACTATTCTATCGATCCTGTCTGGGAACATTGCCGCGACAGTCGCGCCCAGTGTAGTACCGTACAAAATTCCTACCAAGGCGTTTCAGTCATCAATATTTACCAGCCAACGATGAGATACGCACCCCAGCACCGGAGCATACCATCCTCTTCGAGACCGTCAACGACTTGAATCAAGTCTCTTGCGACGAAAGCTGTACCGAGCAAGCTACCAATACTCTCTCTCGTCTCCAGACATGCTTGAGCATTAAGCTGGGCTCCCGCCCACACAGTGCCTCCTGTCATACTGTAGAGAAATTTAGCTTGTAAACCTGAGATAGTTGAGTTACGGGCCGTAAACGTCCTGCTGGATCTTCTCTAGCCTCTCTGCCGAGTATTTGCTGTCTCCTAACAACGAGATGACAAACTGGACCAAGGGAAGCAGGACCGGGACGTTACCAAGCATCGACTGAAGAAAGCGAAACGTTCGTCGCTGTTCAAAGGCCATGGCTGCTGCCGTCTCAAAGTACGTGATGCACTTCTCAACCGGCCATCCATTGATACAAAGCGCGCAAGCGCTCATCGCTCCTTAAATGAGTTAGCATGTGGGTTTGGAGAACACTGGTGATTAAACCTGCCGGAACTCGTTCCGAAGACGATATCAAAGTTTCGCTGAACTGGGTAAGGAAGCGCTATGGTGTTTTGCAGGATTCGAAGGAACTCGAGGGGGGCACGTCCTCTTGCTCCCCACCGTCGATACTAAGGATGCGGGGTGATGTAGTGTCCGGCTTGACTCGAATTTGGACGTTGTTGATTGAAGCGTCGCATAGTAAACACTTTTCGACGTTGAAGAGCCATGGGTCTTGGTCGCTTAGATTGCAGAGAACCCGGACGCAATTTTGACATACCCAATGCTGGCAAGGAGGGCAATATCGGGGCCTGCGTCTCAGGCACACAAAGCATGTCTCCTCCGATGAGTTGATGGTCCATGACTGACAGAGCTTGAACAATTGGCGATTGTGCCAGATCTTAGATGGAACCAGCTGTTTAGCATGATATTGCCGGTCGAACTCTGCTTCGAGCAGAGCGGTGAGGTCATTCGGCGGATCTGGTAGATCCATGCTAACCCGAAAGATAGCCAGTTTTTGGTGAGCCTTGGCACATGAATCACGATAAAGAGTCTGGAAAACGTCACGAGGGTGGAAAGCTGTGATGGTTAGCCCTGATACACACGAAACAGATGGGGAATAGCATAGTTACGATGCATTCCTGGTGGATACTGGTCCAAGAGGATGGCGGATGCGATCAACGGAACGGCCAGCCGCTGAAGACTTTCATTATCCCTGAATTGCTCGAGGAAATTCATCAAATGTGCATCCATATCCGTAGCTACATTGTTGTCTTTTCTTGCCATCGATATGAAGTCCAACGAGGCCCATGGTGATGCGTCTGCACGTTCGGCAGCGGCTTGAAGGAGATGTGCTGTATGGAACGCGGAAAATAGCAAACCCAACCGGCTTCGGTCTCGGTGGATACTATTAATTGACTGTAGCAAAGCCCGTCGTAGCACTCTCTGTTGTTTGGATCCGTTCTTCCTGTTCGTTCGCCTTGTCGGAATGAACACAACGATCCGAACCTAGCGAAACTGATTGCCAAGGGCTGATTTTCTCTTGTCAAACTCAGGCAGAGCATTCAATGCAGCTTTCATTTTCTTGACTTGACCTCTTGTCACAATTAACACGAGGATCGGACGGATCTCTGCTGTTGTCGATCGAACTGGAACGGCAGCCCAAGTGGCCAACCGACGGACCGTTGTATCTACTCCCCCTATATCTGCGACAAATAGACATTGGACATCCACAAAAGGTAACAGGATTCTATGTTGCACTATATCGGCCAGGTTTATAGCACTCTCCACAGTGTCATCTGCTTCATTCGTAAAGGGCCTCTCGCTTACCTCATGACAACGATGAGGCTTGCTTACTCTGGGAAGTCTGCTGTGTGTAGGTAAGTCACCATCGGCAATGATCAAAGGCTTTTTCGGATGGTTGGCAGCGATGTGAAGATGGAATTCTCCATGACTCCGTCGCAATGGTCCTTCACACCTCACCCCGAGTTGCGACAAGACAACAGACTTTGTCTGGTTACCGATCAGCGTTAGGAAGCCGACCACCGGCGCATCTACAGATTCAACAGCATGCAGAAGCCACGATGGCCTGTCCGATACGTCCAGCGTCACCTGATGGCCTTTTCTGCGTAGGCTCAACCATTGGGTATGTTTACAAGAAGTCATGATATGCTAACTAATGTATGGTACGTGTTCGGGCTCTCGACTTTTATACTTGCAGCCAGTGTCATCGTAAAAATGGATTTGAGCTAAAGTGCTTTAATGGACAAGAGGACAGACCAGGCCAGAGTAGAGTTGATTGTAGAGTTGTCTGAATTGTGCGAGCAACTGTTGGAAGAACTGAGTCCCCCGTGACTTAAGGACCAATATTAAAGTTCAAGTCCTACGATTAAGGTTCAAAGTCCTAGATGGGTTCACTCAGATATATAATGGTCCGAAGGCATCTCATTGAGATCAGAACAACTTAACCAAGAATAATTACAATCATCATAACATCAATTACATTTTATCCAAGTGCATTCAGCACCACTGCGTAATCTGAACAACATTGACATTGGTGGCTAGCTCGGCTTCTGCGCAAGAGCGGCGAAGCCTACGGTACATGAGCAGCCGCGAGTCCGGATCTGTGCCTGTCCAGGCAAAGCTGATCAAGAGGACGTAGTATTCAACGAGGCCTTGGCACAATCATGTGTCACAGTACTGGTTGGCGGCTCAGTGTGCGGGTATTATTCCACGGGCAACTTGACGCAGAAAGCGCCCCCATGTTCCACCGGAAGCCAGGGGCATCACTTCTTGATGCGATGGGTAGAGTATCAAGCCGGGCCGGTATTTGAGAATTTTTCGGCACCCTGAGACATTACAATTCAGACGAAGATGCAGAGTGTGCTGAACCAGCACGTCCTCGTTCCGAGACGGCCCCCAGCGAGCGGGTCCGTCAAATGACGTGAGCAATAAGCACTCAAAGTGGAAACCTAAAGGCACTAGTGGTTTTGCGGGGCATCTTCAGGTGGATGACTTGCTCTGCAGGCCTTGTTGACCATTGGCACTAGCTATTTACAGACTAATGTTGCGGTAATTAGTCAATTCAGCAATGATCAGGGGGCCCCATAGGGACACGCCTAGGCGCCTCTCCACTTCTGCACGCGTAGGCGTGCGGATTATGTCAGCCCCCAATTTGGCACAACTCCACAGCTGCATTTAGGGGCTGCGGCTATTGCTGCCATTGCTAACCACAACCGTAGTTTTCAGGGGTTGCCGTTATGGCGCAGACGGCATTTCCTGATGATGTGCTTCCGCCAGAGGGCACGTACGACTCGCGAGAGACTCTACTCACAGCTATCAATGAATGGGCAGCACCAAGAGGATACGCGTTCATAACTGGGAGATCGTCGCGATCAACCAGCGGCAGGCAGATTATCACATACGCATGTGATCGATGGTGTCGGCCACCAAGCGCCTCAAGGGACCGCCAGCGCAAGACTACTACGCGAGGAACCAACTGCCGGTTCTCTATCATCGCGAAGGAATCCCTAGATAAGACGACTTGGTCTTTAAGGCATCGTCCGGATCCACAATTTTCTTCACACAACCATGAACCAAGCTGGCACAAATCAGCACATCCAGTCCATCGGCAGCTCTCGGATGTGGACAGGTCAACAATCAGCCGCCTTACGAACGCTGGTGTAGCGCCAAAAGATATCAGGACTTATATTCGCCAGAACTCGAATACCATTGCAACCCAGCAAGATATCTACAACCGTATCGCAGATAGCAAACGAGAGCTCTGTGAGGGTCAGAGCACTATACATGCTTTTGCTAACCAGCTAGACAAGGAAGGGTTCTGGAACCGGATGCAGCTTGACTCAGATAACCGAATCACGGCGGTGTTGTTCGCCCATCCGGAGTCATTGGCATACTTGAAGGCTTACCCAGATCTACTTTTCTTGGACTGCACATACAAAACGAACAAATACGGAATGCCGCTGCTTGATATGATTGGTGTTGATGCCTGCCAGCGATCCTTCTGTATCGCCTTCGCATTCCTTAATGGCGAGGCTGAGCAGGACTTCATATGGGCCTTGGACCGGCTCAGGTCCCTGTATGAACTCTGCAACACAAGGTTTCCATCTGTTATTCTGACTGACCGTGATAAGGCCTGTATGAACGCTGTAGAGAGCTGCTTTCCGTCTTCGATCTCTCTGCTATGCCTGTGGCATGCGAATAAGGCGGTCCTCCGCTATTGCCAGCCAACATTCGTACACCATAAGCAAGGGTCTGAGGCCTATCAGCAAGGTCTGAGCGACTGGAATGACTTTTTCAACCACTGGCATTCGATTATGAGGTCGTCAGATGAACAGGCATTTGACCAGCGCGTACAAGAGCTTGAAAAGCGCTATCTGCCTCAATATCTCGAAGAGGTTGGCTACATCAAGTCCAACTGGCTCGATCCGTACAAGAAAAAGCTCGTTAAGGCCTGGGTCGACCAGCACCCTCACTTTGGTAATGTGGTCACCTCACGGGTTGAGGGTATCCATGGGCTCCTTAAGAGCCACCTTAAGAAATCTACGCTAGATCTCTTCGAGGCGTGGAGAGCTATGAAACATGCGCTTCTTAATCAATTATCTGAGCTGCGATCCAACCAAGTCAGGCAGCAAATGCGAATACCAATTGAGCTCTCTGGATCACTATATAGTGCCATACGTGGCTGGATATCTCACGAGGCTTTACGCAAAGTTGAAGAACAGCGGAAGCAGCTTATGAAAGAAGGCCTGCCTAGTTGTACCGGTACATTCTCTCGATCCACGGCCTCCCTTGCGCCCATATTCTCAAGGCTCTACAAGAGCAAGGCCAAACCCTTCGCTTGGAGCATTTTCACCCGCATTGGCATTTGAGTCGTCATGGTGTTCATCAGGTGCTATTGGAGCCTCGACACCGATCTGATCGAATAGCTGCCAATTCTACCACAAGTAAATCGCAATCGAGCACTCAGAGAGAGCCAAGTGCATTCGAGGCAGTTCAGGCAGCAGCGCAGCCAAAAGCACGACCTACATGCAGTAGATGCCACAAATTAGGACACAAGATGACGTCAAAGGCATGCCCTCAACGGTACGAGGGGATTTTGTATTTGTCATCATCGTCAGCACAGGTAGAAGCAATGCCAGTGGCACTCTCGCCAGCATTATCCGGGAAGCACGACCAGCAGCAGCAGCATCTGCATCTGTATCATCTTTGCAGGAAGGGGAACCACTGGAAGACCCGTCATTAGGATTATCCGGACATGCTGGGTCTGGCAGGGATGATACTAGCTGCATTGTCGTTAGTATAGAGACAGCAGCATCATCGGCAGTGTCATCAGCAAAACCATCGACACAGGGAGGGACGTCGCCAGTAGCATCATCTTCAACAGCATCAGTGGCGCCGACATTAAGATATGATGACCCACAAGCTATCTATCGGAGATATGTTGCTGCTCGAGATGCTTGGTATAAGGCGCAGCCTCGTGGTAGCGTCAAAACTAACCAGCAGTATCGGAGGGCATTAGGTCTACCTTTGCGGTATGACAAAGCAAGCTACCAGTGGTGTCTTGACTGGAAGCAGATGGGCAAACTCTGTACGACACCGACCGGATCTAGAGATTGGAGTAAGGAAGAGATGATAGCGTACCTGGATTGGAGTAAAGCAGAAGATGATCGGGTGGAGGCTCAGGTAGCGGCAGAGATGGAAAGTAATCCATTTTCTAGCAGAAGAGGCATGCGCGACATTGTTGGAGGTCACGTGTGTGGACGATCAAGTCTGTGGCAAACTGTATATAAGCGGTGACTCTTCCACCTCTCATTGTGTAATAAGTAACCTGCAATCTTTCCATTTCAACAGGTTATGAGCCCGGACGGCTAAACTAAATCTAAAAAGCTGAGTCTCCTATCTAATCATCTATCCCTTACTCACAAGGACCTTACAGTCCCTTCCACTGCACTGGAGACTCAACAGTGACCTTGGATGCTGCCACGATCAGGATCCTTATCTTCCTGTCTCCTATACGAAAAACCCACAGCTTGATCATTACCAAGTATCACAACGGGGGGTTGAGTTGTGGAACACCAACTTCACCATGGTTCCGTCCGCTTCACGCCGCTTCCGGCAGCTTCTCGCTGTTTCCGGCAGCTTCTCGCTGTTTCCGTCAATCTCCTCGCTGTTTCCGTCAGTTCCTCGCTGCTTGTGCCATACTTCTCGCTGGCCTTGATAGCCTGCCGCTGCTATCTGTGAAAAGGACAGGCTGGACCCCTTGTCTTACCTCTACTTTCGTCGAAAACAACTAAACAACGTCAACACATCACATTACAGTTTGGTACAAATTCACCTTCCTCTCTTTAAGGACAAAGACGCGGGGTTAGTCCTAAAATTAAGAACAAAGATTGTTTACAGAGGAAGGTGCTTTTGAACCGAACTGTACGTTACTCCAATATGTCAGAAGGTAAAGACTCGAGCCTAAGCGGAAACCTTTCCGGAGTTGCCAAACTCGAATCCTCTGGAGGCTGGATCAACTGGAACGAGGAAATCCGAGACCTATTGGCCCTGTCTGGCTATGGCGATCTCCTGGAGAGAAAACGAGACCCACCGGTGCAAGGAAGTCTCTCGGAAGTCGACTTCGAAGAAAAGCTAGATGCTTGGCACCAGAGACAAGCTCGGGCGTGCGGGGCAGTCCGTTATCGACTTGGTTTCCGTCCCAAACAGGAAGTCCAAGGTCTCAATAACGTAGCCAACATCCTCAAAACGTTGGAGCAACACTTCAAACCCAAGGGCAGTAGTGTATTCCACGACCTCCAGCAAAGGCTTGATCGACTTACTCTGGACAACTGCGAAAACGTATCTGACTTCTCTCGGCAATTACGGAAGGCCCGAGACCAAATCCTTCAACTAGACGAAACCAGTCAAATCGGAGAGCCACAACTGATGGATAAGTTCCTCAGTGGTCTTGGACCCAAGTATCATGTATTCCTCACTGCATTTCTTCAGAGCCATAGCCCGCTACCCGAACGGAATCTCGAGGGCATCATCATCAAAGCAGCTACTACTATTGAAGAAGCCACTAGAGCTGCCGAGCAGGAAGAACATAGCCAGCGGATGCAGCAACAGGACCAAGACGAAGAGGGAGTCAGGCATGCTGCCATGGTCGCTGCTATCAGGGAGCAAAACCTCACGACCTGTAGCTACTGCAAGAAGCTTGGGCATACCTCAGATGCCTGCTGGTTACTTCACCCAGAGCTTAAGAAACGCTTGAACGATAGGCGATACAGAAGAAAGCAGCGCCAAGATCACCCAAGGACCAGTAATCGAGCCAGAAATGCGGACCAAGACGAAGTTACGAATGCTCTCGCCATCCATGCCGAGCCTGTCATACAGCTCATGGCATACCAGGGCCAAGGGTTGAGTGATTTGCTCGAGCAAGTGCATGTGCTGGATAGCGGAGCTTCGATGCACACCTTTTGCAAAAGGGATAACTTCAGTACCCTTCGCCCCTGGAGCGGCGGACAGACGGTTGGAATCGGCGAGGCACAAATCACCCCTCAGGGACTGGGAAACTATATCCTACGGCTAAAAGGACTTGGTAGCCCGCGACAACTAGCTCTCGAAAACTCAGTATACTCCCCAGAAGGACGTGTCAACCTTGTTTCGATATCTGCTTTAACAAGGAAGGGGGCAAAGATCTCTTTCGACAACAACCAAGCCACGGTGGTGCATGACAACCGAGTAGTTCTGACAGCAACTGTACGATCAGGGATCTACGTTGTGGACCAACCAGAATGAAGCAATCAACGCTGCCTTGGCGTCACTGGCTATTAGCGACCCCGAACTTCAAATATGGCATGAAAGACTCGGCCATCTGAGCGAGAACGGAATCAAAGCCCTGAAGGGAATGGCACACGGCATTCACCCGATTCAACGCGGCCGAAACTGCGAACCATGTATAGTTGGGAAACAGAAAGAGCGACCACACCGAAAGTCAATCCGCAAAGGAACGTATCCGTTAGAATGCGTCGATGCAGACATTGCAGGACCCTTTCCCGACAGAGCATATAACGGCTCGCGATATTGGATTGTCTTCGTGGACGACTTTACCTGCATGGGCTGGGCATACGCAGTCAAGGAAAAGTCCGAGTTCACGAGACATTTCAAACACCTCCTCGACACATACGAGAGACCGGAACGTCGATGCCATTACCTCCACGTCGACCAGGGTGGCGAAAACCGCAGTGACCAGCTATGCACCTTTTGCGATAACAAGGGCATCATGATTCGCTATACCGCGACCGATCAGCATGAGCAGAACGGGGTTGCGGAGGCCTTCAATCGAGTGCTTCAGGAGAAGGTTACTCCCACACTCGAGCGATCAAACTTGCCGCGAAACCTTTGGCCCTATATCCTCTACGCGGCTGTGTACGTACGGAATAGGAGCCCCAGCAAGGTCCTTAACAAGACCCCTATGAGGCATGGTTCGGAGACAAACCAGACCTCTCTCACATCCGTGTTCTTGGCGCAAATGGCTGGGCAGTATTGCCACCCGCCAAGAGACAAAAACTGCGTGAGAAGACGATTCAATGTCGACTTCTTGGATATCAAGGCTCTAGTAACTACATCGTTATGGACGACAAGAATCGAGTCTTCATCGCCAACAACGTCATCTTCGACGAATCCAGCTTCCACAACACATCGGCGGGAACACCTATTGGATCAAAGAAAACGAGAAGCGAAGGTCCCACCTTGTATTCGGAAATAGAGCTTTCGCCCAAGAGGACAGCTCCGTCACGACACGACATTACCCCACAGGTTGAGGAGACTACGTCGGAAGATGAAGCAGAAACCATCAACGTGCGAACATCTGAACCTCCTCTTGACTCAACCGAGGCGCCATACCGAGATGAAGAGTTCCGGGTCTCACAGAGATCGACCAAGGCAAAACTTCCTTCGAGGTACCTACTCCTAGGAGCCAATACTCTTACTAACCTCGTGTGCGCTCATGTCAATCTTGCGGCTTCCTTGGAAGACGAGGTGGAGCCTCGAACGTTGACCTCGAGCTCGAACAAATGGACGTCAAAACTGCTTTTCTCTACGGGAATATCGACGAAGAGATCTACGTTGGGCAGCCAGAGAGTTTCGATGACGGAACCGGAAGAGTCTGGAAACTGCGAAAGGCCTTATACGGGTTAAAGCAATCACCCAGAATATGGTACCAGACTCTCGCTTTGTTCCTCCAAGAGCAGGGGTTCCAGCCTCTTGTTTCCGACATGGGCGTCTTCGTCAAAGACCAAACCTACATTGCCGTTTACGTGGATGACTTGCTCATCGCAGGCCCATCAAAGGGGGACATTGAAATGATTAAACAAAGCCTCAACAAGCGGTTCAGCATGACAGACCTTGGGCCCTGCCATTTCTACCTAGGCATGTCTATTACTCGAAACCGCAGACAGCGGATACTGAGCCTGTCACAAGAGGGGTACATTGAGAAAGTCCTGGAGGAATTCGGACTATGGGACTCCAAACCGACTGCGACCCCAGTGGCAACGGCGAAGCTAGAACCCGCGCTTGACGAGGACGAAGCCAACTCAGATCGCAAGCACTGGTACGCCAAAGCAATCGGGTGTCTGATGTACGCAATGCTGGGCACCAGACCAGACATTGCATTCGGCGTCTCGCTCTGCAGCCGTTATCTCGCTAAACCTACTAAGACTCACGAAGCCGCGGTGAAACGCATCATGAGGTACCTACGAGGAACCTGCGATTTCAAGCTCAAGTTCCAAGGAGACCTTCGCCCATTGACGGGATATACGGACTCTGACTGGGCCGGAGACACCGAGACTCGACGGTCCACTGCCGGGTATATCTTCAATATCGGCAGCGGTGCAATCAGCTGGGCTGCAAAGCGGCAGCAGTCGGTGGCCCTGTCTACTTGCGAGGCCGAATACATGGGGCAGACTCAGGCAACTAAGGAGGCCATTTGGCTGCGGACCTTACTACAAGAACTCTTGAGAGGCGTAGATGCCACAAACCAATTAGCTGCTACAATCATCTACGGCGATAATCAGGGTGCCATAGCGATGGCTAAGAACCCCCAGTACCACTCCCGTACGAAGCACATTGCAATTCAAGAGCATTTTGTGCGAGAAAAGACGGCCAGCGGAGAGGTTGAGATGAAATATATCCCGACCGACAAACAAGTGGCTGATGGACTCACAAAAGCACCCCCCAAGGATCGTTTTCGGGTGTTCCGGAAGGCTCTGGGAGTTGTCGGACCGGACGAGTAAAGCTATTCGGGCTTGACAGTACCGACGAAGTCCATGATCTTGATGAGTTCCTCAGTCTCAGCTTCCGGGCATCGTCTTATGCTTCCACCCCATATTTCGTGATGTAGGTTGAAGTCCCCCACGACGATGTGTTCCCTGCCTATCATATTGTCTAGAAGTCTCCCTAGATGGGCGATGGTGCTTGTTCTGTTGTCTGTGCTCTGTGGCGGGTTATAGATATTGCTCACTGTAATTGTTTCTGTGCCATTCTCGCCAGTGTTGAGTATTATACTGCATAGATCCCGGCTATATTCTTTCAAGTGCCATTTTGAGTTACTGAGCCTCTTGTTTACGAAGAAGCATACTCGGGCTGGGAGGTTGTCGGTGTTCTTCGGGTAGCACAGAAAGAACTCGTCCTTGGCCGGGTGATGTGTCGTTTCCTGGAAAGCGTTGCGCCATGGTTCCTGGATCGCCAGTATGTCGTATTCCGTTATCCGAGGATCTCGTAGAAGGGTAGCCATCACTGTGTCTTTCGATTTTCTAACACCCTCCAGTTGGTCGTCCGAGAAAACTACGATTTCATTTCCCCCATTCTCTTGATCCTTCTGGCTGTTGTCTGGGCTTAGCCTCTTTTGGCCTCGCTTGTTTGGTGATCTGCTTCGACCAGGTCGTTGGCTTGGTGTCAATGTGATGCTCCTGAGGGTAGGCTGGCTCTGAGACATCGCCTCTACGGTCGGCCTAGTCCTTTCTTCCGAGACGGGGTATATCTAGGTCGCATGTTGTATGCCGTTTTAACCTTCAGTAATTCTTGCTTCCTGACCGGGCATAGAGGATTCCATGCCTCGTGCGAATCTTGGCAAGCTGCACATTTTCGCGGTACATCCTTGTCGTTCCTCGTTGGGCATTCCTTCGTTCGGTGAGGTTGAGCGCAATAGCCACATGTCACGTTAGCCCTGCACTGGGTTCCTATATGGCCATATTGCCTCAATCTGCACTGCCTGTCGTATCGTTCACATTGAAAGACTTCCCCTTGCCAGATCAGCCCTTCGTCTATGATCTTGTTGGCATCTTCAGCCCGCGTGAACTCCACCACAATGGACGATGCCGTCTTTGTACGGGAGTTTCGCGTGTGCCATCCTATGTATTTGATCTCCGCGGTAGGGATGAACGGTTTATTCTCCTGAAGGATACTATCTCTAACCTCTTCAAACCGCTCCATGTTCATCGAGCTAGTCCGAACGCCATGTGCTAGCACGCCGTAGGAGTATGGACTATACAAGCATTGCCGATCCGTTGTTCCCAGTCCCCTACGAACTGCCTCAAGATCTCCATGTCAGCTGTGGTTGCTGCCTTAATGCTCAGGTCACCACTCTTTAACTGGTTGATGGAGGCAATCTTGATCTTGGCAATGTGTTCGTTACCACTCTGCTCAATAGCACGGTCTATGTGCGCCTTGAGAGCACGCGGGGTCATGGCCCTAAAGTTCACAATGGTCACAGGGTCTCTAATGTTCACAATGATTTCGCGCTGCGGCTGTGTTGCCAGTGTTCTGCGATCTTGGGGGTTGTGCATGCTAGATGCCAGGCCGCCTCTCGCTGCGACGCTAGCGTATGTTGGTTTGGTGCTGCTGGTTTGCGAGCGTCATCTCCCTCACCATGTTCAATGTTGTTTTGCTGATCTCCACGGCTTCTTTAGCGGCATCCTTTGCCTGTTCTGCGGTCGCCGTGGTCTCTTTCATCCCTTCTATGGTCTTCTGGACTAGTGTATCTGTTTTCTTTAAGTCGGTTGTGACGTTGCCTATGGCGCGAACAGTGCTTTCTGCGGCTATTTTCGTTTCGGTGTGTGCGGCTTGTACAGCTTTGTAAACATGGTCGAGATCGGGGGTCTTGGACAGCTTGATGAGAAAAGTCAAAACGCTCATCAGGGTCGCCCTGACAGCAAGCGGTTCGAGGGGTTGTCCATTCGTGGTGTCGATGAAGGTCACTGCAGATTGTAGGTATCGGCTTAGTTGTGTGGCGTGCTCTCGGTAATTGGCTGTCCAGTCCGGAGCCGGGGGCCACGGCGCTGCCATTATGCCTGTGTCGCACTTGGGCGATGCGACCGACTCCTGGCAATCCAATTGACCCTTCGGACGGGTGTTGCGCTGCTACGATTGGCTGATTTTAAAAATTTCGTTCTCGCTGGTGTTGGAGGGTTTTCTCTTCCTGGCAAATTAAACCATGCAAATTGAACGTTATTGCTGCGTTAACGAATTAGGGAATCGCCTGGTGCCTCGGAGTTGTACGGGTTTTGCACTATAATTGGTTAACTATCATTCGGGTAGATGGGGCCTCGAGTTAAATGAATGAAAGAGAAAGAAAAAAAGTCCTAGACCGACTGTGTCCCCGGACCGGCTGCATCCTAGGACCAGTTAATGTCCCTGGACCGTCTGTGCCCCAGGACTGACTGTATCCTCGGACTAGCTGTGTCCCAGGAGTGTTAGCCCTGCTCACCTCGTCGACGATAAAGAGTCTATTTCCTTGCCATCCACGACGCAGGAACGATAGGGCACGACACGTCGCCATCCGAGGCGGAACAGATCACCAAGTTGCAAACGACCTACACGACCCAGATGACCAGTAAGCAGGTACATGTGATTGGTAGTAAAACCCGATTCGGTTCCAGCCCTATATGCTCTGGTCCGTCCTAACCAGCTAGGTGGAATCTGTACGTCCAGCGTGAGATTCTCTGAACCTCTCTGCCTTGCTAGCTAACTCTGTGTCTCTGAGCAAATATTGCTTTTAGCTCCCCAACTTCATTGGAAAACCCGTGCCTACCCATAGTCATCTTTTTCACCTCCTTCCCCTGTCTACCCTGCCCCGCCCATGCCCGTTTGTTTGGTATGATCGGCGCTAGTGGTTGACGCTGCAGATCGAGCATCTCCGCCCGCTCAAAGTCAATTATCATGACACCAGTCTCCTCGTTGAAAAGCATGTTCGCATCCCGCACATCTTTGTGGCAAACGCGCTGTCGATGGATAGCTTGCAGTGACTGAACGGCCAGTTCGCGTAGCTTGGCATTCGGGATTCCCGCCGTCTCTGCTTCTGAGATGCTGCATCCTCCCCATGATAGTAATGCCATGTATACCACATACACTCGGTGATCGTAGTAGTAGATTTTCTTCATCTGGCGAAGGTCGATGGCCCCTAGAAATACTGGCACGTTTCTGCCTTGGGCTGGGAGAAGACGCTTGTATACATCCGCCTCGTGCTTAAGATCGGGGATAAAGGCTTGCACCGTGCCTTTGCTGACGAAAGTGTAGCCGTATGCAAGTAATGTCACCTTGAACAGGACCCCGCGTGCGCCGCTGTGCCCCAGCGGCGTAATGCCGTCGTCAAGTGATTGTTTGAGCTGCTGATGAAGCAAACTGAGCCACTGCGTGTGATCCACAGGATGGCTATCACCATCCCCTCGGTGAAGACCCACATTTGGGCATGTTGGGTCCAGCTTTTGTCCCTTGACTAGGCCAAGCAGACATTTTTGCGTACAGTAGGGGTTCTCTCGTTGAGACATCGCAGACATCGACACCGCAGATATTGTATCGGTTTCTGCCTCGGGCCCGGCCTCAGCATCATCCGCCCCTTTGCCTCCCCTTTGGCTTCCGCCCCTTCGCGGCCGTCGCGCGAGGATCCGCTGGCTCCTTCGAGGTCCAGCATTCCCTGTACTTGGGGTCGGTGTTTCTGGTGGCTTTGAAGACGATTCATCATCATCTGACGACTCTGGGTGATTGTCTACCTTGGATAAGCTGTCACCACACTGGTCTTGAGTGAAAATGCGCCTCCTGAGGCGTTTGCAGATGGGTGACCGGTCGACGTTTTGATACGTTGTAGGCTCAGGAATAAATGATGCGTCCGATGACGCAGTTCGTTCACTGTCGGGTATAGACCGCACCGTCGTTTCAAAGTCTTCCGCCCAGGTATGCAGAGTCTGTGTTGCTCTCTGTCGTTCTTCTTGCCCATGCTCATGCCGTGTCTCTAGGACCAGGAGAGTGAAAGTCAAGTATTGACCCACGGCCGTGCAGAGATGCAACTGATCTGAGTGCGCCGCGGCCGCCTCGGGGCCAGGCTCAGCCAGGTGGTAGTAGAGCGTGCCAGGATCATCCCAATTGATTGTGAGAAATACAATCGTCTCACCTGTCGTTAGAAGACTGTACTCAAGACCGCCCTCGATCATGTAGTGATATGTTTGTGTGACGGCAGACGCTGTCAACCTTTCTGCGAAGTATTGAAATCGAGCGGCTGGATCGACCGTCGTTGGGATTGTCTTCCGGTTGACAACCTCCTTGTAAATATCCATGGGACGGAGACCGAGACGAAGATGAGAAGCCATTAACTTGTGAGGCGGCTTGTACTCGGAAATATAGAGCATGGTGCGTCTTGATGATTGTGTATCGTCGGATCGGTAGATGCAGATTTGATCGGCGCGTAGCTGATGGGGGTCGTGTCGCTGGTTGGGCGTTTGTGGGGGTGTTGACGGCGTTTCTCTATCCACCACTTCCTCAGCAACATCACTAATCGCATGAGGATGGTTTTCGAAGATGATGCCGTTGCCGATGTCGAAGGCGCTGGATGCCTTTGGGACGTTTTTCAGCTGCTCGATAATATTCCGAACCGGGTCTTCCACGCTATTATGGAGGAAATATTCCAGCGTCTTCTCGTCGGCAATCTTGCGTCTCGAAATCCTCTCTCCTAGCCCCTCAAGAAAGTTCCTATTCTCGAAGATACGTGTTTCGGCGGGGAAGGTACTGTTGAGCGTACCGAAGATGGTCCTTTGGTTGTAGAGGAAATCGGACCATGGTTGGATTTTGGTAGGGCACCACTTGTTTCGGGGATTCGTGATAGGGCCTTTGGATGTGAATTTCGGATCCGTTTCGACAGAAAATCGGGAGAATACTGATGTATGGCAAGCGGTAATGTACTCGTCAAGGGTAGTTGCTCGTGTCTGTTCCTCAGATAGTTCGGCTCGTTGCTGTTCTTTCTCTGCTCGTTGATGTTCTTTCTCGGCTCGTTCTCGTTCTACTTCTCTCTCTCGCTCTGCTTTCTCGGCTCGTTGTTGTTCTTTCTCGGCTCGTTGCCGCTCTTCCTGCCTCTCTCGCTCTGCTTCCTCGGCGCGTCGCTCCGCCTCTCGCAAGCGTCGCTCAAGCTCTGCCACCCTGTGTCCTTCCATCGTTAGGGTCGTAGGTGCCGAGCGTTGTGTGTATGCCAGGTAGGCATTGGTTGATCAAGAGAATAGTAGTCTGTGGTGCGGATTGCCAGGAGACAGTTATGGTCGCATTTGAGTGTTGTTCTCGCTTGCCGGGCCTACCTGCTTACGAGGATGGCAGTTGCTCTGGAAACGATTGGATCGGGGTTGTGGAGAAGGTCGCCTGGGAATGAAGCCATGCGGCGGCTTGCATCTAAACAGTTCGCCCTTTGGCACGATACCGCAGGCCGCATTGACCTGGCGATGACCCTGTTTTTCTGTTGTTTTTTTGCACCTTTGCTTGGAGAGTGTCAGGATGCTCTACCCCGTAGCAACCGCTGATTGGGGGCTGCCGCTTGATTTTTCAGTTCTTCTCCCAGTTTACCTTGGCCAAGAAGAGCACTCAGACATGCTAGTCCCGTCTAGGCTTACGCCACAGCTAGGGTCAATGGTCACCAGTCGTGCAGGGCGACTGATAGGTGGGCGCCTGGGCGCGCCCACTGGCGAATCACCCCAGAATACCCCTCCCCATTGGTGCCTGCGGGACGTCTTCTACAGGGTTTTAGGTTGTGTCACGCCGGTAACCGCTTTCGATAAGAACATTAATTGTAGATATTCACATCTTCACAGTTATATACTATTCGACCTTACTGCTTTACAGAGTGTAAGGCTTGCTGTTCTTTACTATCCTTTTCTGCACTTTCCCAGATCTCTTTTATACCTCTCCTCTTAGTTGCCAATGGCTTATTGCCTATTTCACTCGCAACTGCGGCTTCAATACGTTGATCTTCTATACTATCTCCTAGACAGTTCGAAGGTGTAATGCATGTAATGGACATGGATCTGATCCAATTAAATTCGCGAAAAGTCCTGTGACATTGAATTCCTAGTAATTTTGCCTATGATAGAAGTACCAGCAATCTGGCTTTTTACAAATAGCTACATTACATACGTCACAGCCCCATAGGGTTGTTGTACCCGTCTTCCGGGCCCGGGCCCGTCCATTGAGGGCATTTTCATCTAGCTGCCCCAAGGCCTGACGATTTCGAGGGCGTTGAGTGCTTTGGGACCTAGGGCCAATTTGGACGCCCTAACAGCTCAAACAACGGGATTTTTTCCCTCTGTTGACATGATGATGCTGTGAGAAGCGCGTGGATGTGTCCCCAGCCCGAAAATGCTGTCTTGTTGAGCCCTCTTGACCATAGGTACGGAAAATCTCGTCAACTAAGGCCTGCAAGAACCGGCTTTGGGCCTTGTACGGCATCCAATTTGGCTGCCCTAGTTGCTGCAATTTAAAGCTGTTGATCAGGGCCACGGATAGGAGGAAGGACCAGGTCAACGCCCGGACCGGAGCCGTCTCTGACGATGTACGGACTTCAGATTCGAGCGTAACTGATCCGCGATATCAATAGCGTTCATATAGTCGTTATAATCCGCAGCTACGGACGGAATAACTACCTTCTTGACGGCCTCAGCACCAAATTCTTGCTGTATAGGGCGACTGTATAGCTGCGCTGTTGTCGGGCGATGACGGATGTGTTCGACGGCTTCGGTTCCCTTATAAATAGTTGTTAGGAAGACCACAAGGGCATTGTCTTTCCAGCCGATTTGGTTGACCTATATATATAGTAATTAGTAGGGAAATTCGTCTATGACCTTCCTGACTTCCTGACTTCCTGACTGACCTTTCCATTCGTTGTTGGCCAGGCCTTGAGCCGGCCCCACGGCCACAGCTTTCGTCCCTTCCGATCGTCTTCCTTTGCGCTGACTAGCCGTTGGAACAGCCCAGCATTCGTACGAGCCGTCCCCGTGGCCCCAACACCATTTTGTAGGTGCCTGAGCCGTCGGAAGCGCTGGGGCGACGAGAAAAGGTTGTCAAGATAGACATGATATATCTGTGGCGGCAGCCGTTCTATTAGGGCAACAACGACACCCTGGGTCGGGTTCAGGGCCTCGGGATCGTCCTTCCGCTTCCTCTTCCTTGGGGGGGTTTTTCAACGCCAACGGGACCAAATTCCCCCCCCTGGTGTATGCCAAATCCACCGTTATATATATCCTTGACTAGCTAGAGCCAGACTTTAAGTCCTGTGGGCGTGGGCTTGTTCTTAATCGTGACCTTTTGTTTTGACCGTCCTTCGAAGCCCACGACACCTTCGTCAACAGCAATATGGCTGCCCATATCGACGGCAGCTATAGATGCTGCCATCAGCTCATTGGCCCACTCGTTGACCTTATTGTATGGGCTCGGGACCCCATGTCAATTGTATCCGGATCGTCCATTCGTAGCCGTCTCTTCAAGAGGAAGAACCGGCTATAAATCATGAATTGGATGATTGGGTGGGTAGGGATACTCTCGAATTGTCCGTCTCCCTGTTCCACAGTCGTTGCCGGAGCCTTCCAGTGGTCCTCATAGCGAATTTCCTTATGTAGGGACATATATATCAAGATGCCTATCCAGATATATATCTCTGCAACGGATGTCGGTTTCCAATGCCTTTGACGGCAGCCGGGTCTTGAGGACGCGGCCGGGGCGTTCCTAGGGTCGTTGGTATAGTCAACCCATCGCTGGACCGTTGTCTCGGGTAGAAATAGCTGGAAAAGCTTTAACGGCGTCAGTGGAAGCGGATGGACAATAAGAGGGCGTTCCGGAACGTTGAGCGGTTCAAAATGCGTCCCTGACCGTGTCGCAGGGTCCTACTCGGGTCTGCAAGTGTTATCTGCAGCTTGCTCCCGCCTGCTGTGGTCAGTGGTGACCGGAATCCTCTGGTCAGGGCCAACGGTGGCCGCCGCGGCCTCGTCTGTGGTTTCCATCGTCGGATAGCTATTGCGGCGTTGTTGTCTGCTGTTGAAGACGTGAAAAAATCGGTTACATAGCTGTTCTGGTGGCCTAAGATTTTGTTGTATCGTCAATGTCATGACGCATTTGGCAGGAGTGGTGTGGGGAGTGGTACGAGCATTACGCCTTCGAACTGTCTAGGAGATTCTTCTTCGTGCTCTCTGGTATTTGCTGTCCAAGTTCTGGCACCACTTTGGGACCAGCTGCGGTGTCATCCTTGTTCCGAGCGTTCGACTTCTGCCGTATAATTGTATTATCGAGATTGAGATGATTGGCAGGTTGTGAGAGTAAGACGTGGGTGAGCGGAATGTGCAGTACTGTCCAAGAGTTGTCGACTCCTATGGCTTCTGGGGGACGCACCGAGCTGTAGTCAATGGGCGCTGAGTCTGGATTGGAAGATTCTTCGTCCACCATGACATCGGTAAAGAACGGGTTCTCCCGGGGCTCCGTCCGGACGGCCGGTGACGGAGCTGGGGACTGTGACCATGGAGACGGCGGTGCTCGCTCGTACTGTTCATATTTAGGCGTCGGTGGTCTTGAGGCATCGTCTTCCAGCCGGGAAGCGGCAGCCTTGGGCTTGTCGTGAGTAGACTTTCCTCGTCCTGTGGAGCCTGCAAAGATGTTTGAAAGCGTTGACATGGACTCGGATCTTGTCCCCTTTGAGTGTTTAGAAGATTCGGCAACAGATACTTTGGAGGACGTCTTTCGATTCGCCGGTTGGTCGGACGGAGAACCATTGCTCAAATATGGGTACGATCTATTGAGGGCAACGATTCTACCACGGTCGAGCACCCGCATGACACCCGCATGGTCAATTAAGGGATCAGCCTCATAGTCTAATGCTTGCAGCACGGGAAGAACTCTTCCTTGGCCTTGTTGTGAAGATGTAAAGGGTGCTTCCCAGCTAGGTATATTTTGCTGTTGTTGTAGTTGCTGCTGGTGCTGCTGTTCGGCGGCCTCATGCTGATCAAGAGCACATTTGTTTTAAGGGGCTTGGCTACAAGCAGGGGTGGCAGGGGAATTCGGCGAGGGAAAATAACTTCGGCTGCGTGATAGTTGCGTCGGCTGTTGAGAGAGGTTGGAGGCTTTGTCGTACGACTTATCTTTGTTGTTTTCGTAATTTGTGTAAGAGTGGCGAGATAGAAGACTAGGCTGCATCGGCGTGGTAGGTTTTAAGGCTTCATCGGTATGCGTAGAGCCTACAGACGTGTCAAACTCACTACTTCGCACAGCACTGCTCCCACGTGCCATGTATTCAAGGCTTAGATCGTCTTCATGGTGTTCATTGTAGGTCGCCTTCTGGCCCCAAGGCACGTTTTCAATATCAGTTGCGTCAGCGGGCACAGCCAGAGTCACTCTTTCGGCCTTGTAGATATCTTTCGTTATCTGGTTCCCCCACCAAGCATCGAGACCAGGCTCCCCGGCGAGCATCAATGATAATTCATAGAGATTGGGGGAGGGAAAGTCGGGATTCTCATGTCCGGCGCGAATACTGGAGGGATGAAAAGTCAGAGGGGATGCCGGTGTGGAATTGCCGGAGACATGAACGTCATGCACGCCGAGGGTTTCGAAAGGCACAGTCTGCGAGGGTTTGAGCAGCGCCTGTAGGTGAGAGAGTGGTGAAGGGTCTTTGCATGTGATTGAACGGCGTGAAGCCGCCGGAACCCATTCTCGGAAAAGGTTATGAAGGAGTGCCAGCGACGGTGGCGGGCGTCATACCGCCGCGAATGAATCAATCAATTACTGTCGATGAATTTCGGAGGTTGCGGAAACAGCTATAACAGCATGACGTCGCGTTGGTGTGCTTTTAAACAAATCTCCTGTTTTGAGCCTAGTAGAAAAGCCCATTTGGTGGACGTGTCGTGATGAGCTAGTCATTGATTGGTTGGCCCAACAGAAGGTTAACAGTTTATACTTATGTAAGCAGTGTGGTGCCGACTGGGCTCGGAATTGCTCAATTTAGTGAGTGAAAATCCCAAACGACCCGCATCGTCGGGCATCATGGAGATCCTTTTCGCATGCACAAGGAGGAGAGGACTACTAGCGTTGGGTGTGAATTCACGCGTTTGTGATGGGCCAGGAATCGGATTCGGTTGCACAGCCACATCAGCCACATCAGGTGGTGCAAAAGTTGATGACCAATGGGAATCTGCCAAGAAAGATCCACTCAGGTGGTTGCTTCCAACCACCTGAGTGGGTCCATAACTATCAATGCCCATCAACCTCGCGATAGCATCGCGAAAGGATCATACTACACACAATATGGCGCGCCCTTCCGACGCACAACCGTCATTTGCCGAAAACCCCAGCGATGAGATCGACGACGGCGACGATTCAATCATTCTAAGCCCCGATCAGCTCCAGAGAGTCGCCCAATTTCGAGAGGAAATCCGCCTATGCCAAACTGACCTGGATAGGTATGAGGCATGCGTGCGAGTGCGAAACGAGTTACTTGCCGAGGACGCCAGAGTGCAACTTCTGGCCGCCGCTTGTGAACATGTTATGTTCACGAAGTGTACCGAGTACAAAAATAGGAAGGAGCGGCCAGGAAAACCATCAAACGGGCCTTCGCGGCGAGATGAGGACGACACGACATACTAGTATCGATTTTTTTGGTATTGCTAAGAACGGTCTCGACATCAAGTCCCAATGTCTTGCCGCTTTAAAGACGGTGGCGCGCTATTGGGGACAAGACCGTGTCCAGCACTATCAATGGGCGCTCAAAGGGACGAAATTCTGCAACTTGCTTTGTGCGGCTGCACGGGAGGTTCCTGAGTGGGATAAGGCTGCGAGAAGCCTCAATCTGTCTATGTTCGAGCGATCCCAGAAAGGAATGACACCCAAGCGACGTCCAGTGCAGGATACGGTCAGTCCTATCGAACAAAGTGATCTAGAGAACCTGTGTCGGCACTCCTCAGGCGAGCGAGACAGTATGCTGTCTTTGACGCCTCCTTCCTCGAGAGAAAGCACGGATACAGCACCGCACCTTCCTCCTGGTTTTGTTTTCGACAAATTCGGTCTTATGGTTCACGAGAAATACGCCATGCCGGCATTATCGAATACGACAGAATCTGACAGGCCCGTGGCGTATGTACAATCGGTCATGGAAACATTGCAAGCTTTGCAGTCTCGCCGCGTTAAGTACGTCGTCATTGTTGTCCGACTCGCGTAGAATACCGGTGATTGAGTCGTCGGTTTTGCCCTGAAAACTCCCATCGAAAAGGTCTGTGAAGGTGCGAGGTAACCGACTGAGATCACAAGACTACCCATCGTCCATCAGTCCATTAAGAAGCCCAGCCTTCCGTATCGTTAAGAGATTTATCTTCGGTCGTCCTTCCTTTACCTACACTTAAGCGCCTTCCTAATAGCTTTATATTCAAGAAGGTACAGTACCCCTCCAACACTTCTATGGTCGTCGGAATTTGAAGTTCGGCCAATTTCACACCGAAGGGTATTTTCCGAGATTTAGAAGATGAATGCGATAGCCCGTAACTGCATTGCTGAGGGTGCCGCAACGCTACTATCCATACCAGTGGTGAATTCCAGCGGGTCTGGGTGTCCCGCGTTTGTGCAACCCGCTATGGAATGATACGTGGCGTGCCAGGAATAATAATTAGGGTCTGCTGCTCTCAATCCCTCATATTCTAGCACCACCTTTATCCTTAGATTATCTGAGTTTAAACTGCACTATTCTACTTACCACTCCAATTTGCAGCCTCATCCTGAGCCAAATACCACCATCTTTACGACAGCTGGTTGAGTCTGACCTTGACGACGCGTCCTTCGAATGTATGTATGTCCGGAACCGTAACTAAGTACTCGAGGGAGATGGCTCGCTATCGACTCAGTGAGTTTCCAAAGCCATGACCTGAAAATGGACATCCAAACTTACGTGATAGAAGCACCACGGGCTCGCTCACGACGCTCAGAGCATAGAATAACCAAACAGCGCAGTCGTCGACTGCAGTTGAAGAACGAGCGATGTGTAGTTGGAACTCTGAAGAATTCAAGCCAATCAACATCTCCAGTCGAGCCCGGCGGACGTGTGTACCTGCATTTTGTGAATAGAGACCAATACTCTCTCCAGGATAGTGATGGGAGCAACGTCCGTTGGGACAACGTCATTTTCAAGAAAGGATTTGATGCTCAGGATATTGACAAGCTAGCGGAGGAGGTGGTTGGAAAGATCCTGTGCCAGTTAGAGAGGCAGTATTCTGTAGGCGAAATATAAGTTGATCGGGTCTTAATGAGTTCCGGTCGACTTCACATTGGTACTTGTTATTCCAGGCCCTTTCATCATCCACGCTACTAATGTAGCTCTTTGTAAGGAAGGGAACTGCTGGGACTTCTATCACCAGCCAATTGCTTAGGTAGCTGAAGTCACTAGCGTTTACGCCGTTCTAATTGGATCAGATCCATGTCCGGTACGCGGGTGGTGGTGCCTACAAGCTGCCAAAGAGATTCGTTCTACCACTCCTTACTTTAGCTGCCACAAGTTTCTTCACACATCGCAATATGCGCTTGCGGTGCAATTGATCGTGATGGGGTGCACCCTTGACGGGAGTGGTGGGGCTCCTATTTTTTTTATTTTTTTAAACCAATGAGGCTATGATGCATGGAATCCAAGTGGAAGGAATCCAACTAGAACCCCGATTTGACTAAGAGAACCCAAGTGGACGGAATCCAACCTAAACCCAAGCGCGCCAAGACTACTTTAATGTAGGGAATTCCTGTTGGATTCCCGCCGAATGGTGGTCAGGGTTAAAAGAAGAAAAGTGTAAAAAATACGGGGTGTAAGGGTTGAACTCGCGACCTTGTCGGGCTCCTCGGTTATGGATGATAACTATGGGGCTGCTTGGGAGGCTGTGCATGTATATAGAGAAGAGTAGTCACAGGATCCATATCATAAACCTGCTGCTTTCATGAAGTGGACAGCCTGTTATTTCAACAGCTAGAGAAAGCTCACACTTCCTTTCACACAAGCCGTATGCTCTTTGTTTCGCAACTCTCGAAGAACACTAAACCCCCCAGCACTTTACGTCTTGAAATAAAAGTCCCGACACGATAGAACTCTCCCGGCCTTTCTGCTGGAAGTATCACAAGTCCATAGGCAAGTCGTCTGAGTTGTAGCTCCTCCTTGCTCAACGGTGTCTGTCTATTCTCCGGCTTGGATCCTGGCCTTATATCCCATGGACTTTGTGAGGAGTAGCTTCCGTCGGATGGAACTAGGTCGTCACTTCCCGAGACTTGAGATGCCTCATCTTCTGTTAGACTCTCAGCATCCAGCGACCTATTTCTGTAGTCCCAAAACGAGCGAGGCTTGCTGCTGCTGCTTCCGATCATCAGGAAGCTGACAGAGGCCTTCAGCTCATAGCGCTCGCCGTTTTCAATAAACAGGTCTCTAGAGTTGCAGTCCATGTTTAGGTCTAGGAGGTACTGGTCGTCTAACTGCAACGTCTTGGGAGAGATAAAGGGAAGGTCGCCCTGGTCGCCCACCTTTGCGAATGATAATCTTCGAGGTCCATCATAGACATTTCCGGAAATGTCCAGGTATCCCCCCATTAGCTCTCCAAATATGCTCGTGCCCACAGGAACTACCATGGTCTCTAGTATGTCGCATTCGAGGTATGCAGAATAGTAATACATGCTGTCGCCCCACGCCTCAAAGAAGACCAGAGTATTGTGGCTAGCCCAACTCCACGAGGGAGCAATATATGGCGAGGGATGCCTAAGTCTGTCTAGCATCTGGCTGTAGCTTGGTTTGGCCTCGGGCTGCGTGTTCCAAATGAGAGAGCGGTAAAGGTCCTTCTCCCAAAGCCCAGCCAAGTACCTATCATGTAACTTACTTGCAAACAAGGTGGCGAGGCCTGCAAGAGAGGGGAGTACATCAGTCGCACGAGTAAACTCAAAGCCATATAGACTAAACTCGGCTGCAACTTGATTGTTCCATTGTAGGTATAGCTCATCGGGAGCACTCTCATTGAGAAGGTCCCGCCTCACACATTCAAGTTCGTAAAAGTTCTGATACTCGGATGTAGATGATTGGGTTAGAGAGCATTGGAAGTGAACATTTGACGCTCCGAAGGATAGGATGCGTGTGGATGCTCCTCGCTCCTGGAAGGTCCAGCCCCTGACTATCCAACTAGAACACATCATGTCATCGACAGAGGTCCGATGATAGGACGGCTGGTAAATGGAAAATGCTCCCGGGTTCTTCGAAGGATTCTGATATTGGTAGGGTATAGTGATTTTGTCATTCCTTTCGATAAAACCCTCTTCGCAGTTGTTGACGAGTGCACATATTGTAATGTGTGCATTGCCGTAAATCTTCTCCATTTGCATACACTGATACTCCCAATCCGACGATTGATTCTGAAGAATGCAAAGGGCGTCCACCCAAAGGTATGGAATAGATAGAGCGCGGGTCGCTTCTACCGCGTCCTTGACTGTTTGAGGCAATTTGCGAGTTGGTATCTCCGAAAGATGGTCTGCTAGGTTCTCGGTGGTCGTTTTAAGCTGTTTCTCCGAGTGCGGAGGTGGGCCCCAGCAGTATGTGAGTGCAGCATAATGCGGCAAGTCGGTGCCTTGTGCTTGGGGTAGTTGAAAGTCTAAGTTGGTTGAATCCGTTGTAAGAACGAGGCGAAGAGTGTCCTCGTCGACTTTGATGAGCCGATCGGGCACGAAGCCATCCTGGGACGCAAGATGACCATGGTTGATACACAAGTTGATCTTAGACCTCATCCAATCCAAATAATCTGGGTTAAGGTGGGTTAGAGGCTCTGCTAAGCTAAGTGATGAGGGTTGTCCATGTTTTGAAGTAGTGGCGGCAGCAATAGGGCAATCGATTTGGAAGACAGCTCCTGTATCTGGGAGCTTTGGGTTAGCATTATTCCCGTACTGCATGTATCTTGCACTGACCTAAATCTCCTTTGATCCGAAGTGACTGGAGCCTATTATCCCCTCCGTTTTCGCAATACATCACATAGCACAATGAAGCTCGAAATTTTGCCCCAGTCTGGGGACGTGTGTTCAAGAGCTTTTGGATATGTTGATGCCCTGCACAATTGCGGATGGTTTTGTGAAAGGCGCGACAGAAGGCGCACTGGCCTTTTGCTCTCTTTGAGGCTTCAGTGAAGTCTGGCCACTCATCGTGCAGTTCCCAATCGATCTTGACTATCCACTCGGTTGCCTGTGAAGGTGACTCTAATGATGTGAGAAATGCATCTTCCCTTAACACGAGTTTCTCGCACTTATGGCAGAGACTGTCAAACTTCTGGGTTAGAGAAGTAGAGGCCATCGCCATTTTTCTGTTTTATGGTAGTAATTCTGAGGATGACAAGTCCGAGTTAGCTCGGGGTTGGTTGCATTAAAAGCTGACAATGACAACGCATCAAGTGGCGGGGTTGCACGTGATACCCTAAACTGCCGTTTGGGTCCTCATTCGCGCCCGATTGATTGTAGAAAGATTGAAATGATGGTGAATAATGGAGGCAGCGCTCTCAACAAGTCAAGTCAAGTCAAGCCAGAGCTCTAGCTTGTCTTGACTTGTTAAGTTAGCGGTCTGGCTTGACTTGACTTGGCTTGACTTGGTATTTTGTCAAGCCTATTCAAGCCGTGTTAGTAAGCAGGCCGGCCATCGTGAGCTCAACGGCAGACTGGCATCTACGGATAAAACAGTCATCTAGAACAAGAGTCCGGCTTTAGATCAGGGGATTCCGCCGCCAAAACTTTACACAAGTGAGCATCTCCATCGTCAGATCTTGGAGAGAGTACCGCTGCGTGCCAGCGCTGCCCATAAACCAAATCCAAACAAACAAACTGCCAAACAAACCAATCAAATGGAGCAAAATATTATTTCAAACCAAACAAATACAAAATCCCGGATTTGAGATGCTATTTGATATATTTGATACGCAATATAGCAAGATGGCCGAGCTGGTCTAGGCGGATGAGCGTGATGGGAGCCTACCCGGAACCTGCCCCGCTGTTCGTGTACCAATTGGTCTGACCAATCAGAGCCATCCCGGGGGAAAAAGCCTGTTAACGGGTTACTTTTCTTCATAATGGAGAGGCATGGAACTCAAAAGTCACCTCTTATTATCCTTGTTTCCCACGAGATCCGACCGCGTTTTGGGGAATTGTTTACCTGCTTTCAACGCGTGCCAGCGCGGATTGATGCATGCCCAGCGGCATCATGCTTCCTTCTCCACCATCCGCCTTTGCTCTTCTCCGACCGCCAAGGAACTTGGCAAGTCAATTCGAAACGACGACGCAAACGGCATTACCAGGCCATCCCACCATTGCAGATCTGCCACGAGCGGTGTGGAGGAACAAACGATATGTTTTGGAAGAGTCCTTATCCAGAAAGGGCTCGAAGGGCCGGAAGAGCTGGATTAAGCGCTATGGTTTATTTCTTGTTGAACTAGATGCCAACGACAACCCGTCGAACCCTTACTGGGCCTGCCGTTTATGCGATGCGAAGGGCCAGCCCGAGTTCTTCGCCGCTGCCGCTACTAGTTCGGCAGCTGACCACCTCCGCAAGTACGTCACACATGAAGCATCGTCAGCTTGGGCATCGTTGACAGATGCAGGTCACACCGGATCTTCGAAAGCAGCCAAAGCGCCGATACTGACGCATCGACCGACGACTCCAATCGTGTCAAGCGACCACGCTTACATTACAGCGCCGTCCCGCGAGCCAAGGTCAAGATTGTCCAAGAACTAAGCCTAGGACTTCTGATCAACAGCAACATTCCCTTTTCTTTCTTCACGGATCCATTCTTCGAACAACTCGTATGGCAGCTCGACCCTCATTTGTCGGGCCAGATTCCATGGAGCCGGCAATCAATGTGCCGTCTGCTGGACGACGTGTATAAGTCCAAGAGAGACCAGGTCAAGCAGGAGCTTTTGGGTGCCCTCACCAAAGTTCATGTCGGGTTCGACCTCTGGACCTCGCCCAATCGGTACGCTATAATGGCAGTCACAGCTCATTTCCTTGACCGCCAGGGCCACCACCAGTCACGCTTACTTGCATTTCGACGCCAGCTCGGGTGTCATAGCGGAGATAACCTCGCCGTAACGCTTTCGCAAATCGTCCGAGAGTGGGAAATAGAGGATCGAGTTGGAACGGTGATCTCGGACAATGCGTCCTCTAACGATAACTGTCTCCAGCATTTCTACGGAAGTCTCGACACAGAGATGACACCGGCGGATGTACGTGCCAGACGAATGCGCTGCTATGGACATATCTTGAACTTGGCAGCTCGTGCGTTCCTTTACGGGGAAGATTTTGAGGCTTTCGAGGCCGAGTCGCAGGTTTTCAACCTTCTCGGCCGCCATGAGGAAGACCTACGGCACTGGAGAAAGAAAGGGCCGGTAGGAAAGCTTCATAACGTTGTCAAGTCTATCAGATCGTCCCCTCAGAGATGCGAGCTCTTCAAGAGGATCGCACGTGAGAACGATGAAGCACAGGGGTTTCTCTTGGCAGGGGAGTCTACGGCGGAGCTAGAGGTTGTCATGAACAATGACAAGAGGTGGAACTCCACCTATCTCATGATCTCTCGAGCACTTGTCAAACAGGGAGATATCAGGGCCTTCTTGAAACATCCGGATGTGGAGGGATGCCTTCCCGAAGCCGATGTCTTGAAGGCTGATGACTGGAGGCTTTTGGTGGAAGTCAAGCATGTTCTTGAGCCGTTCTATCTGCAGACTATGAGGGCCCAAGGGTGGGGCGGCGAGGGAGGTCATGGACGTCTTTGGGAGGTGATGACAGGCATAGAATACTTGCTGGAACACTTGGAGGATTGGAAGTTGTTCTATAACGCTGTCCTAGAAGAGACGGCGGAGGAGAATGCCAGTCCGCAGGTGAGGCTGCCTCGAGAGCGACCAGACCGAACCCGCCAACTTCCTGCTCGATTCAAAGATTGTGAGATGGACACGCCGCCCCGAAAGCCACAGGAGAGGCCTCGCCAGACCACGTCCGAGGAGAATACGTGAGACGGGGCAAGGCGTCTGGGCTATCGAACATCGAAGACATTGGAAAAGACCATCGACACTATCTAAGGCTATCTATCACGACTGCCTGGCGGAAGCTCGATGAGTACTACACTAAGCTAGGAGAGTCCCCGCTGTTCGCGGCATCCATCATTCTGCACCCGGCTCTTGGCATGAGTTATCTAGAGGCGAACTGGGCTACAGAGGAGCAGCTCGTATGGGTGAGAGACGCCAAGATGGGTCTGTCTGACTACCTTAACCGCTGGTATGGTTACAGCCGGCTAACAGCAACGGATGGTCAACAAAAGGCAACTGTGGAGACTACGGCGTCGTCATGCGTGCCACGGAAAACACACGAGGATAGTGAGTTCAAGCAATGGGTGAAAAGTAGGACAGCGAGAGCAACGGTGACAGGCAGTGAACTTGAGCGCTATTTGCGGCTGGAACCACAAGAGACTGAGGATCCAATCGAGTGGTGGATGGCTCACCAAGGGTCATTTCCGGTGCTCAGCCAGCTGGCTCTTGATATACTTGCCGTACCGGCGATGGCGACTGATTGTGAAGAGGTCTTTCAGCCTCGCTAAGTTGACGTTGACGTCGCAGAGGCTTTCGATGAGTGTGGAAACATTGGAGACACTGCAGTGCGTCAAGAACTGGATCGGACATGGTGCCGTGAGGCTGGGACCTGCAACTTGGCTCGAGCAGCCGCAACAGGGCGGAGGTGGTGATGCATGAGTTATGGATAGGATTTGATTTGAAATATATGACAAATCTTCCAAACAAGCAAATATGGCTCGAGGAACCATCAAATAAATCAAATCTGACACCGGATTTGATTTGTTTGATATAAGGGCAGCGCTGAGCAGAGAGGGTGGTGCGAATATCTTTGACTTTCGGGGCCTCGGTTCACCTCCTGCTCTGATAGATCATCTACGACTTGGTCTGTGTTCGAGCTGGACGTAAAGTAATTATCTGATCCTACAAGGAAACCAGACCTCGACCTACAAAACAGGAGGCTCAATTGGTGCCTGGCTAGGGTTTTATGGATTGAAGCCTTGTTCATGCCTTTACATTCCACCGCATATATTCTGAAGTACTCCATCAGTTTGCAAAAACTGACATACCATTAAATATGAACAAAGTAACTGTCCAAGACGGCACTGTCTAAGGTAATTCTCAGCTCCAGCGCAGAGGTGAACATCGTGCGTCGCGGGCGTCCTCAGTGGTTTTTTCTCCACCACATGCCCATTCCAGCATCACATACAGGTCTCCACTCCATTTAGGAGTGATCAACAGGAATGCTACCGATGAAAGCAAAGGAGAAAGAAGAGCCTGTCCCGGATTTCCGACTTCAATTTGACGCAATGTGTGACGAACAAATTGTGTGAAGATCGGGATTTACAATTTGCTCGATATGCTGGAATTGAAGATGGGGTCATGTCATCCAATCGCTTCTCCTAAAGCGAGACAGCCTCTTAGGTTGCCAGGTTGCCGATGGTCCGATGGCATTCCTCTCAGGGCTTACGGGTCTCACAACCCGGTTCGCTGTCCCACACACACGACCACCAGTCAGGCCAGAATAGGATGTTTTAGCAAAGGGTCCGCTTAGATGGCCACCACATTTTCATATCCGACCACTCCAGATATCTCCTTGAGTGTTGTTAGCCATGTGGGAGGTATCATACGCATTTCTCATCCAATTAAAATCGAGTAAAAGCTAGTGACTTCCTATCACTGCCGAATTGGCTGATGATAGATGTACCAGCATTTGTCATTGTTACAAAGGGCTACATTACAAGTCAAACAGCCCCACGCTGGCACAACCGTGTGTCGACGGTATGCGAAGCCGACCGTGAAGCGGCGATAGCGGCAGCCGAGAATGTCAGCGATATTGTCATCGCGACCAGCGCTTCCGACAGAGGAGGGTTTGTGGGCATGGGCGGCATCGTAGCCCACAGATCGTCTGGTCAGACAGACACCGTGGTTGCCAGGTACTCGGTCACTCTCGGGTCACGAGACGACCAGAACCCATACACGGCCGAGCTGGAGGCGATAGCGATGGCACTGCGATGCATGCCCGATGGTCTGCAACGTCGAGAAATTACAGTATTGTCAAGCAGCCAGTCGTCACTCAAGGCGATCGCGCGACCCCGGCAACAATCAGGTCAGATCACCATCCGACAGATCTATGAGCACATTGAACGACTGGGAAAGGGAAACAACAGAGTCAAGATGGTCTGGGTGCCGTCCCAAGACGACAGCCTCACTATGAGCCGTGAAGCAAAGAGACAAGCCCAGAAGGCAACCAAAGCAGAATGCACTCCGCGATCGCTACCATACCAGGCGCGCTCTACGCGAACCAGGCTGGTGGTCGCGCAGTTGCATCAGCAACGGAGACTACCCGACAGAGTAGGCGGCTACTCTAAAAGGATCGACCGGGCTCTACCAGGCAAACATACGCGAGCACTATACGATGGACTCAAGAGGCGAGAAGCTGACGTGCTCTCGCAGCTCCGCACGGGTATGGCGAGGATCAACAGCTACCTAAGCAAGATAGGAGCCGCAGAATCAGATATGTGCGAGTGCGGACATGCACTAGAGACGATGGAGCATTTTCTATTCCGGTGCATAAGATGGGAGATAGAACGTGAAGCCATGCGACAAGTTGGACAAGGTATGATGGGCAACCTTTCCTTCTTCCTAGGTGGAAAGCCAGCGTCAGATGGACCCAAATGGGCACCTAACCTGGAGGCGGTGCGAGCGACAGTCAAGTTTGCGATGGCGACGGGAAGACTGAGTTGAGAAAGGGAAAACAGAACATATTAAAACATTAACATCACAGTTGACTACTAACATCGAACAGCCTCAAGTTGACAGACCATGCTTCAGCTGCTGAAGATAGGATGCTGAACACTTGGAGAAGTCGGCCTTCAAGCAGGCCTGTCAAGCAGAGTCAAGCGAGGCTTGAATGGAAAAGACTTAAGAAGAGAAGTGGGGCTTTCCTTTGTGTAGACCGGATCAATGCGGAGGAATCGTAAATAGCTTAGCGTACCTACTGGCCCTATGAGATTCGTTCTCCCGGGCGTAATAAACTCTATCTATCTATCTATCTATCTGTCCACGTACCCCTCTTCCGCTTGGAGCCCTGTGGAGGTCCGGCCCTGCTATTGAGGCTATTCGGGTCAGCACTTTCTAAGGGGGCCCGGCTCTTAGGGCGTTGTGTTGAGCCAATTTGAACGCCCTTGCAGGCAAGACACTCAGATTGTCCTCTTTCATCGCCGACATGTTGGTCGTAGGGCGTAAAGACGTCTCCAGGACAGTTCCTTCTCTTCAAGGAGCCTGTCTTGCCGTAGGTTTTGAAGATATCGTTAATTAGGGACTGTTGCCAGCGGCTCTGAGAGCTATCCGGCTTCCAGGCCGGCTTCCCTTTTTTCTGTAAGATATAGCTATTTGAAAGGGCTGTTGATAGGAGGAAGTTCCAGGTCAGGCAGGGTTGAAAGCCACTCCACTCAATCCACTCGCTGCTCGAGTGGAGTGGGTAGATCATAATCCACTGAATACCTCAGTATAGTGGATCCACTGGAAGCCGTCGTGGATTAGGGTGGATTAGGGTGGATTGGGTGGATTGGCAAGTGCCTCTATTCACGATGGTGAAGCTATTCTCGAAGGCTTTGCCCACCTAAGCGCCCAGTTTCAACTTCCAGAAGCTCCAAGTGAGCCTATCTCCAACTGGCTTCCATCTCGTCTTGAGCGCTCGCCGCCTGAGTTAGCCACTGTGTTGCCCACCCTTCAAGCTGCTGATCTGACATCTGACCCAATTCGACGTTGACTTTTTCTTCTTGTACCGAGATAAAGACGGGATCCAAATCGTGAATAATGCCCGCCCTCAGCCATGAACGCAATACCTGGCACATCCCGATAATCTGGGCTTCAAGTTGGTGGCGCAGAGGGTTCACCATCCGGCCTGATGCTGAGAAGAGTCGCTCACATTCTGCAGACATGGGTTGTATTGTGAGAAAATCAAGCGCCATTCGCGATAAGTTTGAATACTTGAATCGCTTTTCGTGCCAGTAAGCGAGAGGATCGTCGATTGAGCCATCGCCGCTTTCGCAATGCGTAACCCAATGGAGGTATTCGTCCTCGCCTGGCGTGAGGCCATCGTGACCTGCTTCTGGCGCTATGTAGCGGTTTCGTTGAAGGTATTCCTGGAATGGATTGTCTGAAGTCTTCTGCTTCTTAGGAACTGGCTCAACGGCTGATAGGCTCTCTCCGGGCAAAGTGGCCTCCCGATACTCAAAACGCCACACGTCGTGAACAATTCTTTTCGCCTCGTCAATCCACTCGGGGTGGTCATTCCAGTTGCGTTCAAACCATTTCCACCGGTATGCTGGATGGAGCGCCAGTCCAGCATAGTAGATGGGCGTCTCGCTCAATATCTCGTAGTACTCATTCAGCTTCTGCCAGCCCAAATTGATGTTGATCCTGAAGTGTTCAGGATCAGGGAAGTCCTTAGCGATATCCTTGAAGCGTTCAAGCTGCTCAAGAAGGAATTCAAAGCCTTGAATCACGTCCCAAATATTGCCATAAGACCCAGTCCACCCACGCTTCCGCTTGCGGATCTGGCCGTCGCCTTCGAGCATTTTGACCGTAGCTTCATAGTAGCTTAGGATCTGCGCAAATATTTCGACCACCTCCCAGTCCTTGTCGGATAGCTGGTTTTCTGGCTGGCAAATAAAAGGCAACACGAGTGACTTCTTAGGACCGCCCTTTTTGGTCTTGTTTTGCTGTTCGAACTCGATTCGATAGTGGGCAATTAATCGCTCGATATAGTCGCGAAGCAGTAGGGCTCGTCGTATCATATACAATTGCGACAGCCATCTGGTATCGTTGTCCAAAATAACATCCAACGGCTTTCTGGCGTTGAGTTTGGGGTCAGACGACTTGGCGAAGGCTTCATGTTGGATGCTGCGCAGCATGTTTGTCAACAAGTCCGATCTGTGGATAGCCACCACGAGATTATGCAATTTGCCTGCTGGTCCCTTCTTGCGCCAAATCAAGTGTTCTGCTTCAGTAACAGGCTCTGCCCCTGATATCCGCCGCTGAAAAGCATCAGCATCGTGGCCAAATAGAATGGCTTTGGCAGAGAGGTTCAAAGTATGCCCAAAACAGCGCCCTCGCCTGCGGGACCCTACAAAGCCGAGCTCTCCACCAATAATCTCCATAGCGGTATCATTGTTTTTCGCATTGTCAAGCGTGAAATAGCCAATCTTGTCTTGGATCTGATACGATTCAATTACGTCGAGGATTTCAGCGGCGATATTAGGCCCTGTGTGCCTGGCGCTGACTTCAGGGAGCCCAAGCGTAATCTTACAAGGCTTGTTGTTTTCGTCCCTAAAGAAGCAACAGATACCATATAAGGCGTGTCGGTTTCCAGACCGCCAGCCGTCGAAAGAGATGTGGACAAGGCCGGGCGCCTTGCACAAGACCTCAATCACCTTGTGCTTGTGTTGTTCGAACGCGACGACGATCTTTTCTCGAACCGTCGTATGGGTAATATTGGCCTTACGTGCTGAAACTGACGGGTTCAAGTAATCGAAGATAGCTTGGAGTTCTGCTTCTTCAGCAACAGAAAAAGCGTGATTCTTGGCCACGATCCAGTTGACCAGAAGCCTCCGGAAGTGTTCCTTGTCGAAGCGCTTGATAAAGCCATTCGCAATTGCTTGTTCCCGGGGTCGTGTAGATTAAGTTTCATGGATTCCGCGAGAGTCTGTTGCCCCGTAGACTTCCCGCTCTTAGAATTCGCCTTCCTCTCAGCAGTTCCTTTGGTCCTGCCAGGCGGAGCGCGAATCCCGTGGTCATTGAACAGATGATTGTACGCGTTGTGAATGCCATCAGCTTCGAAATGACGTGGGTGTAGGGCATTCTTGCGAATGCACGCTTGGCAAACCCATCTGCGGTCGCCTTCCTTTTGGATGTCATAACCAAAATGCCAGGCCCAACAACGCGTTTCTCTAGCTCGCTCAGAGGATGCCCAGCCCGGGAAATGCCTCCAGAGCGTACATTCGTACTGGTCATCGCTTGCAGAACGGGTCGTGGATGTCGAGAGAGGGGTCGGAATTGAACGGGGAGGATAGGGCGTCGGACAGGGCGTCGATTCGGGGCCGACCCGAAACCGCTGTCGGAAACATCGACCCAAGAATCAGGCGAGGCCATGGTAAAAAGATGGCTTGGTCATGTCGATAGCATGGTGGCAGTCAAAGGTCAGCAGGTTGTCGAGGGAGCGCAACCAACGCGTCCAACGCGACGAGGTGCCACATTATTTCCGCGTCTTGCAAATGTTTTGGGTACTTCCTGCTCAAGGCAAGTCGTGAGTGTCGTAAAGGGGCTGACTTGGGTAAGTCCCTCTCCAGTACGTACTGACGCAGTAAATGTAACTCGCAATTGTTCGCGTAGTGTTGAGATAATGAAGACTCTGAACGCGTTTTTCGAATCGCCTCGCAGAAGTTTATTGAATAGTATAGATTTCGAACCATGAATCCAAAACGAGGATGGTCGAGGTACACGAAATACTATTTTGGAACTGAACAACATACGAATATCAAATGCCGTCACGATGATGTAGGATTCCATGAACAATTCTTAAGTGTACAAGTCGAGATTTATATCATTTGAATGACACCAGCCAGAATATTCGAATAGTGCCTCCTTTTATTTGCATATTTTAAAGCTGCGCTGCCTAGAAGCTTCATGATGTTTTCGATGTAGGGTAGAATAATTGCTGCGACGGTGGGGGGCATCAGTCACTGTTAGTCCTTCTACCGAAATATATGGGCGCCCCCTAACTGCTCCACTTCCAATCCACCCAGTCCACCCACCCAACTCCACGAGATCGTCTGGTGGATTCAGTGGATTAGCCAATCCACTAGAATTTTGGCAGTGGAGTGGACAGTGGAATCCACGAGTGGATCCACTACGTGGATTGAGTGGAGTGGCTTTCAACCCTGGCTGCTGTTGAAGTTGGCAGCAATATTGGTGTGGATGAGGGCATCATCGGCTTCGACGGACGGTCCCGGCAGAAGGTAACGATCCCTAATAAACCAACGCCCACAGGGATCAAGGTCTGGATACTAGCTGCCCAAGGCTATATCTTACACTGGATTTGGCATACGCCTGGGTCCAAATTTGGTCCTGTCGGAATTGAACAGCCACAGAAAAAGCCCCTTAAAAAACAGCCCTCAAACAAGCCGTCAGATGAGCCGTTGGATGAGGGCTCTGACGATATGTCTGACGATATGTCTGACGATGCCTCTGATATCTCAGAGGGCCCGGCAGACGATGCCTTGGACGGCATTGACGAGGTCCTAGATGACGATAAGGCTCTGAACCCGACCCAAGCTGTCGTTGTTTTCCTAGTAAACAAGCTGCCCGCCAATATATATCATGTCTTTGTTGATAACCTCTTTTCATCGCCGCAGCTCTTCCGGCAGCTATGAGAGCTAGGCATTGGAGCCACAAGCACAGCCCGTACGAATAGTGGCATACATAGGGACCTTGTCAACGCCAAAAAAGACGATACTAAGGGCCGGAACCTATGGTCATGGGGGCATCTTATAGCCAAACCTACATCTGATAATAAGGTCCGGCTATCTAGAAGATCCTACTGAATTTCCCTACTAATTACTAGATATCTAGGTCAACCAAATCGGCTGGAAGGACAATGCCTTAGTGTTGTTTTTACTACAGTTTACACCGGCCAAGAGACCATCAATTGCATCCGCCGGCGGCCAACAACAACAAGGGCTCGAGCCCGCTCAATCAAGCGGCTCTTTGGCAACGAGGCCATCTTGAAGCTAGATATCCCGTCTGTCGCAGCCGATTATAATAACTGGATGAATGCTGTGGATCGTAGTGATCATCTTCGGTCCAATAAGCATTTTAACCGTCGTCAGAGACGGGGTCCGGCTCGAGCTATTACCTGGTCTTTCCTCCTTGCTATAGCTCTGTGTAATAGCTTCCTTTTGCAACGAGACGGTCAACCAAGGTGGAAACGCCACAAGGCTCAAAGTCGGTTCCAACAGGCCTTAGTTGACGATATCTTCCGTACATACGGAAAAGACGGGACATCTAGACAACGATATCAAGCCGGCAATAGCTCGATCTCAACAGACGAACATACTTGGATTAATAGGAAGAAAAGAGCCTGCTGTCTAGCTTGTCAGGGCATTCAAATTGGTCCAAGGACAAAGACCTCACAGCAGGCTCAAAAACGCCGTCAAAATGACGCCCCTTTGGCCACATTAGATGCAAATAGCATCAATAGCCGAGCTGAGCGCCCTACGAAGAAAAGGAAACAAGGAACATGGACCCGCAACGGCTGTGACGTATGTAATGTAGCCATTTGTAACAAGGATAAATGCTGGGACTTCTATCATAGGCAAAATTATTAGGTAGATTATGTACCTATATTTTAGAGCATTTTAATTGGTACAGATGCCTGTACGATACATCCCCTGCACCTTATGACGCTCAAGGGGATTGATATCATTACAAGTTATCGCAGCAGCAATTGCTGTACGCAACAAAGAATCTTTGTCGCGTATGCGATACCAGTTCTCTGGAGAACGCGCAATGGCATTGATGTAGCGACCGAATAGCTTGGTGTTTCGTCGCGACCTCGATTTCTCAGCCGCCATCAGCAAAAAAGCCCTGTACTCGCGTCCCATCTCTTCGTAGCATGGGGTGCCTGCGTAGAGAGTATCCATCAATTTGCCAACATTGTAGCCGAGCACGTCGTCGCCAGCAGCTATATCGACAAGATCCCCACGGAATTCGGCGATGGTTGCGATGATCGTGATGCGGACGAACGCAATATATCTGTCCCAGTTTGTATAGTGGGGAATAACGCATCGAGCATACTCCCAAGCACAAGTGAATGTTTCTTCGACAAATTCGTCCGATAGGCCAAGTGCTTTGATATCGAGCCCTTCCAGATCATTTTTTATCTCCGCAGGGTAGAACCACCGATCCTGGCGTTTGGAGGAGGTCCTTCGAGGGGAAATATCCACAGCGTTGATATTGTTGTCCAAGGACACAGCCGGATCACGTTTCGCCATTTTCCTTCGACAGGGCAGTCTTCAAGTATAATGATTTAGTGTTATATGGAATAACGGAGGTGAAGTGGCAGTCAACAGTCAATCATATAGATTTTACATTCCTGACGATTCCTCTTTTTAAAAAAAAAATGTGGTGCCATCATCACAGTGACACGTTCAGTAACGGTCATAAAATCTCTACTTGGTTCATTTGTACAGTAACAGTGATAAGTACTGAAGCCGATGCCCCATAGTGGTGTGGGTTCGTTGGAGACTTGGTTTGAATGTGAACTCCAATCAGACCAATAAAGTCTGCTACGAACGAATTCGTCTCCACCTGTTCTATTACCTGGTCCCGCAGGTGTAACATCTTTAACCCCCAGATCAGCATTTTTACTTTAGCATGGCCAAGATCACTGTACCGGTGCCGCACCATACACCCATCTCGTTACCGAATATCATCGCGGGAGCCAGTGGAGCAGTCACCAGGAATACGTTTTGGTAGAGTCGCAAGCTTTGCCTAGACCCAGGAGTGAACCGTCTTTTGATGGGTCGCAAGATGCCTTACCTAGGATGCGACCCGCCTTCGCAGTAGCAATCTATTTTCGACAGGGATTCGCATATTGGTCACATCATGTGGTATCCCATTTACCCTTCAACAGATGTGATGTCGAAAGCACTAATGCAGACCACAACGTAGCGTTGTGTTGCAGAGCACCATCACCATTTTCATCGTGACATCACGCTTGATACGTCGAACGCTTTCGTCGGTGGAGACGGAGCATGGGTTCACTACTCTCACTATTCGCAGATACAGTATTGGGGCCAACGACTAGTGAGAGGCTGAGTAGGAGGCGGAATGAGATTCTATGGCTACCGGTGCATTCGCCTCGGTTTTATGCCCTTTAGTTGGCTTGTGTGGCTACCCCGCCTTATTACTTTGTAAAAAAGGATGGACACTCATTCTGGCCCACTCTTTGACTATTAAGACGTGGGGAACAGTTAAATGGATAAGACATAGTATGCTTCTATATCGCTACTGTGCACCGCCACAAGCAGCTCGATATGGTCCGTGCTCAAACAAACTCAATACAAGAAAGAAGGACAATCATTTCGGCCAGTACTGGTGGTGCTTGAGGCGATTCATGCACTAACACCCAAGGCCAAGCCATCACCCTATGCAAAAAGATGGTGGACCTCGGACCTCACGCAGCTCCGACAAGTATACACACACTGGAGAAATCGCGCTAGGGCAGTGAGACGAGCAGGACGTGTAAGCGAAGAGCTTGAACTTACAGCCCGAGACACAGCGAAGCAATATCATGATGCCATCAGACAGCAGAAAAAGGCACATTGGAATGAATTCCTAGCCGACAACGATAATATATGGAAGGCAGCAAAATATCTCAAGTCGGGAGATGACTTGGCATTCGGCAAGGTGCCCCAGCTCATGAAAGCTGACGGCACTTGTACAACCAGCAACTTCGAGCAAGCCGAGGAGATGTTGGCTACCTTCTTTCCCCCGTTGCCGGATCACATTGAGGAGGAAGGGGTGCGACCTCAGCGTGGAGCCGCAATCGCCATGCCAGATATCACCATGGAAGAGGTAGAAAGGCGGCTTTTCTCGGCAAAATCATGGAAAGCACCTGGCGAAGACGGATTACCCGCTATAGTCTGGAAAGAGATCTGGCCTTCTGTTAAATACCGAGTCTGCTCCCTGTTCCGGGCATCGCTAGAAGAGGGAGTGATACCGGATCAATGGAGGCATGCGAAGATCATTCCACTGAAGAAACCGAACAAAGAAAACTACTCGATAGCGAAGGCCTGGAGACCTATATCGCTCCTCTCCACACTAGGTAAAATACTAGAGGCAGTTGTCGCCAACGGATTTCACACGCTGTTGAGACACATGGGCTGCTGCCGACAAATCACTTTGGAGCCCGCAAGCAGCGTTCCGCTGAGCAGGCATTGATGCTGCTACAGGAGCAGATCTATGCGGCTTGGCGGGGCCGACGGGTCCTCAGCCTGGTGACTTTCGATGTTAAAGGAGCCTATAACGGAGTATGCAAGGATCGACTCATACAAAGATTGCGAGCAAGAGGTATCCCAGAAGGCCTACTCCGCTGGATCGAAGCTTTTTGCTCGGATCGTACAGCAACTATTCAGGTCAACGGACAGATATCTGAGAGTCGAGCTTTACCACAAGCTGGACTGCCGCAGGGATCCCCTCTATCGCCTATTCTATTTCTCTTCTTCAATGCAGACCTCGTACAGCAGCGCATTGACTGCTATAGAGGAGCGATAGCATTTGTGGATGACTTTACGGCCTGGGTCATAGGACCGACGGCAGAAAGCAACCGCGATGGAATCAAAGAGATTATCGAAAAAGCCCTAGACTGGGAAATGAGAAGTGGTGCAACCTTTGAGGTAGAAAAGACAGCAATCATACACTTCACCCGGAAAACATACAAGTCAGACACAGAGCCTTTCGCAATCAGGGGACGGCTTATCCGGCCGAAGACCCAGGTTAAGGTCCTTGGGGTGATTATGGATACGGGCATCAAGTACGAAGACCATATTGCACGGGCAGCGACCAAGGGTCTGAGAGCTGCGATGGAACTACAAAGACTCAGGGTCTGACCGCAAAGACAGCAAGACAACTATTCGCGGCCACAGTGGCGCCGGTCATGGATTACGCCTCAAACGTATGGATGCACGCTTGTAAGTATAGAAGAAGCAGTCCAATCAATCGGGTCCAGAGAATAGGGGCAAATGCTATCGTGGGAACCTTTCTCACGGTAGCAACAAGCGTCGCAGAAGCAGAGGCATATATCCCCAGTATACACGAACGCTTCTGGAGGCGAGCTGTCAAGATGTGGATCGACTTACACACCTTGCCAGCAACCAACCCACTTCGAAATTCCACAGCCCGCATCCGGAAGTTCAGAAGATATCACCGTTCGCCATTCTACGAGGTGGCAGTGGCACTTAATGAAATCCCGACGGAGAAACTAGAAACGATTAACCCTTTCACATTAGCACCTTGGGCCGAGCGGGTACAGACCCTCATGGTCGATAGGGATGGAGATGGGGGTATCCCGGGGACGGCACAAGCAGATCTAGGCTGGGCAGTGCGTGTTGCGGTGAGCAGCTCAGCACGGAACGGAGTGGTTGGGGTCGGCGGCATCATAGACCTTCCCGCCTCGGTACGCGGAGGGCCAAACCTTGAGCGCTTCTCCTTCACACTCGGCATAAGAACACAACAGAACCCATTCGCTGGAGAACTGGCGGCGATGGCATATGCGTTAAGGCACTTGCCCGACCTTAAGTACCGAAGTGTGGCACTTTTGACGAGCAATAAAGCGGTTGTGCTGACGATCCGAAACCCTCGCCAGCAATCCGGTCAAGAATACATTGGATGCACATATGACTCCATTGACGCCTTGAAGATGAAGGGAAATATGGTGGCTATCTTGTGGATGCCCAAAAGCGCTGACCATGGGCTACTGGAGATGGCCAAGAAGGAGGCGCGAAGCGCGAGCGAAGACGGTGCTACCGCACCCTGAAGTTTCCCGGCATGCGATCAACGACGCTGAATACAGCTCGATCAAGCCAGCGCACAAATAAGCAGCTACCGGGTAACATTGGGAAGTTTTCCAAGAAGGTTGATGCTGCGCTCCTGGTAAACACACTCGCCTACTATACGACAGCTTATCGCGCAGGGAAGCTAGCATACTGGCACAGCTCAGGACAGGCATAAGCAGGCTCAACGGATACCTTTTCCGAATTGGAATAGCAGCATCGCAGCAATGCGCGTGCGGACAAGCGATAGAAACAGTGGAGCATTTTCTCTTTCGATGCAGGAAATGGACAGTGCACAGGACTGAAATGCTGCAATGCACCGAGACGCAAAGAGGAAACCTCTCGTTCTACTTGGGAGGGAAATCACGATCAGATGGCGCTCAGTGGACGCCAGATATGAAAGCAGTCCGCGCAACTATACGATTTGCCATAGCCACAGGTCGGCTGGATATGCGATATTGAGATTGGATTTACAAAAAGTCTTGTCTGTTTATGCTAGGTGACTAATTCAAACCCTCGACCGAACAACCCGTGGCACAAGAGTGGACGTCGCTTCAGCCGCCGAAGATAGGACACTGAACACTTGAAGAATAGCCTTCAAGCTAGTTCGCTGGCAACGCTATTAAAACCGCGGGAGAATAAGGCAGAGCGGAACAGAATGGAAAATTGTGATTACAAAAATGAGTGTTGTGATTAAGGGTGCAAAGGAAGGTCTGGTATATGCTTGAGGGTAAATGCCACAGAGAATGGGCTGAGGGAGTCGAGGACGAAAATCAGGCATTGTATGTACGCATTAGTGACCAGTGCCCTCTCGGCCTGAACAGGCTGCCGGGCGTAATAAATTGTATTGTATTGTATTGTACTAGGCGTAGTTGTTTCGTGAATGACTTGTGCAGGTTCTTCTGGAGCGGTTTATACACACACACACACACACAGAGTCTATTACGCCCGGTGACTTGCGTCAGAAGGGCCACTATCAGCTGTCTGCATGTTCCCTTCTATCATTATGTCCTAATCTCGCCATAGCCCATGTGCTATCCATTTGTCCATTTCCTGCCTTCTCCTCTTCTGTCATCCCGTCCTACGAGTCCTCCAAATCTATCTTGCAACAGCGAGGCTGCTTAAAGTCTATTCTTCAAGTGTTCAGCATCCTATCTACGGCAACTGAAGCGGCGCCTGCCGTTGGCGAGGTGAACGGTATTAACTAAGTTAGTTGGTTAGTGGGGTTGCCCCCCAAGGTTCTAATTTAATTGGCCTCCAGTCGTCCCGTCGTGATCGCAAACTTGATCGCTGCCCTCACTGCGCGCAGATCCGGCGTCCAATCGTCTCCGTCAGTTACTGTTTTTCCTCCAAGAAAGTAGGACAAATTCCCCATATGCGTGCTTGTAGCTTGCAGCAATATCATGCGTTGTGCTTTCCATCTTATGCAGGTGAATAAGAAGTGCTCAATCGTTTCTGGTGCGCGTCCGCAGGCACATTGCACGGACGTCGCCGCTCGTATTCGATAAAGGTATGTGTTCAGCCTGGCCATGCCTGTTCTCATCTGGACAAGCACTGCTGCCTCACTTCGAGTAAGCGAGTCATATAGCTTCTTCGTGTGCTTTCCTGGTAGAGCCTTGTCAATTCTCTTGGAGAACTTGCCGACCTTTTCTGGTAAGGTGTTGTTGGCCGGTAAGCTCGACCTCGCTACGTTCAGAGTCGTTGACCGTGTCGCCGGGAACTGTGCCTGTGGCACGGAGCCGTCCTTCGTCATTTTTCGTGCTTCTTCTTTTGCCTTGTGCAGCAGTTCATTCTCATCGTCGGATGGGAGCCATCGGATGGATATCTTGTTTCCCCGCTCTTTCAGCGTTTCTATTGAGCGGTTTATAGCCCCACGCATATCACGCCAAGAGGGAACTTACCCCTGTAGAGATTAAGGGGATCACGCCCACAGTGTGACATCGTGGAACAATTCACACGTGACCTACGGAGGTGCTAGCTAGTATATAAATGGAAGGTGTCAGCCAGTCCCCAAGATAAGCCCGATCGCACTAGTTTCTCATGACTAGCGAAAACCCCCCTTGTGCGCTTCAGATAATTTCCCGTCATTCTGTCTTAGAACAAACACCCCAACGATTCCCAGTCACCTCATGCCTCCTGGCGTCACACAAATGAACTACTGATTTTGCCTAGATCCCGCACCACTTTCAATATGGTACGCTTACCGTAGTAAGACACGAGCACCGAATTAATGAAATTTCACCTGCAGATTTATCGCAGCCCAACGGTAGAAGATGCAGATCCCAGCGAGGACCCCACAATACTCGGGGGGTCTAAATCAGTCAACCCCCCAACCTAGCTCCACTAGGTCGGGGGGGACACCGACCGGGAAAAAACTCGTCGACCGGGAAAAGGGAAAGGGTACTTAATTTAGTATGTAGGCTCCACCCAAAAAAATGTCACCATTCTTTAGCGCATATCCCCGATAATGCAACCAACTAACCCTCTTCCCCACCCTCTAGATGGCTCCTTACGCGTGTCTCACGACAACGCGTTAGACGTGTCCTTTGTACAATTATCACCACAACATCACCAATTTACATCCAATTAACTTCACGTTTTCGAATATGGATTCTCCTGACTCTGAGCAAGCTGTAATACAAAGATGGCTGCATCCAGTGACTGGGAAGTCAATTTTTCGCGATCTACACAGGAAAATCTGGAGCAGCGAACTGTCGCGGCTGCCGAGTTATATTCAATCGCATATTTCCCGACCATTAAGGCAGCTGCGGATATGTTCCGAGTGCCATATAAACGCCTTTGGTCACGGCTTCAAGGCCATCATACTGTTCAAGAGAATGGAGGCCAAAACACGCTTTTATCGCAGGAAGAAGAGGCAGAGGTGCTAATGTGGGCACACCGCCGCATTATTCAGGGACACCACATCAAGTGCCGAGCTTTACAACAACACGCCAACATCATCTTAGCCACCAGAGATTCCAACCAAAAAGCCTCTCAAAAATGGGCTTCCCGGTTTATTCAAAGGAATTCCAATATATTCAAACGTACCCGAAGTACCACCCGTGAAGCCAAGCGAAAAGCCGGTGCAAAAGAGCAATTTTAGAGGTCTTCTACACTGAATGGGACAAATTCATCACGAAGAACCGGATTTTGCCTCAGAATATGTGGAATTTCGACGAGGCCGGCTTTATGGTTGGTTATCTTCAACATGGGACCTTCATTTGGACCTTCAATGAGGTGGAAAAGCCAGAATTAACAGATTCACATGATCTTGTCTCTGTTTCTGCTGTCGAAGCGATTTCTGCAGCCGGAGAGACAATTCCTTCCTTCCTGATCCTTCCAGGAGTCAATATTCCCGTTCATTGGGTTCAAAATGCACTGGAAGAAGGCACAGTGCTTACAACGAGCCCTAAGGGCTATATCAATGACATCCTCGCGATTGAATGGGTCAAACACTTCGAACTTCACACTCGACCAGCAAATCCGGTGGAAAAACGCGCTCTTTTGATGGATAACTGCGAAAGTCATTATACTGAGGAATTAGTGCATGTCTGCCTCGCACACAACATCGAGGTCTTCCCTCTTCCACCCAAAGTCACACATCTCCTTCAACCTCTCGATGTTGGGGTTTTTCAACCGTACAAGCACTGGCATCAAGCTGTTCTCTATCGGGAGATCGCTGACGGCGCCTCTGACTTCAACAAAAGCGACTTCCTCTTCCACCTTCAAGAAATACGGAAACGCACATTCAAGCAATCAACAATCCTCTCAGCATGGCGAAAATGCGGCCTTTTTCCCTTCAATCCCTCTGTAGTTCTTGACCAGCTTCAGGATCCGTTATCTTCTCTAACTGTTATGGTAGATGAACGCGATCTTCCCGGCTTCGTTGAAGAAGGCAGTCTCCCGCAGTCGAACGACCCATCAAACGAGCCCTCCAACAGCGTAAATTTTGAAGTACGAACACCCGAGACAATACGCATTGACTGGCACAATGCGTCCACGCCTCCATTCAATTTACGCTATATACAGCGGTATAACTCGTTCGTTGAGTGCAGACTTGAGAGCTCAGTGATATCACAGGTGCCGTTGACGCCGAGTGTGACCCGTGTGTTCACAAAGGTGCGGAAAGCCGGTTATTCGCTTGCCTTGAACGGCATTATAGCTACACGCGAGATGCGCCTACTCAAGCAGAAGATACTCGATCGAACACAACGTCAAGGCGAGACGGGCCTCGTGGGACGATACGGCCCAATTACTATGGGAGATGCCAGGCTCCGTGTAGCCAGAGATGAGCATAACCGCCGAGCTGCTCAAGAAGATGAGGAAAGACGTCTTTTTAGGCGTACAGCGCGCGCCGAGGCAGCCTACATTCGCCGTTGGCTGCAACAAGTGAGGCATACAGTCCGGAATAGCATCACATCAACAACACACGAACAGGTGGTCTTCCAAGGGCGCTGGCAGAAGAACCACCGCCGTGAATATCTTAGTGATACAGCACTGCTTTGTTCACGGTACCAGGTTATCCGAGAGCTCCAGGACCTAGGCTGCCATCACAGCAAAGTCATCACTTGGCCCGAAAAATACGACCGCAAGGGCATCAACGCTGCAGTCGAGCTTCTTGTTGGGGAGATCGAACAACGAGCTGCCTCCCGCCGATTATTGCAGCTTGAAACAGAAGGCTATGAGATTATAGGGGAAAACACACTGGGAAACGAGGGAGATGAGTTCTACGTCCCAAAGGATGAAAGAGACAGCCTAGCTAGTTATTTTGATACCCAAAACACCCTTATTGAGGATGACGATGATGCCGTTGACGGCCAGTCTGATAACTGCATTTTTGTGGAAGGTGGCGTAAAGCTATGCATCTAGCCAGAAAATCGAAGTACATTGTCGACCATATAAAAATATGTGAAGAGCCATGTACCTAGTTTTCCCCGGTCGACGAGTTTTTTCCCGGTCGGTGTCCCCCCCGACCTAGTGGAGCTAGGTTGGGGGGTTGACTGATTTAGACCCCCGAGTAGCCTCAATAGCAGGGCCGGGCCACAGCCGGGTTCCAAGAGGGTCAGAGGTACGAGCACAAGGTGGGGTTGTGAGACTTGTAATGTAGCTCTTTGTAATAGTCTTGAATGCTGGGACTTCTATCACCAGCCAATTCGTTAGGAATTCAATGTCACTAGATTTTACCCGGTTTTAATTGGCTCAGATCCTTGTATGCTACATGTTTGGTGGCTAACAGCACTCAAGGAGACAAGATATACTAGGTTTCACTACCGCCTTGAGCCATGGTCCAGGATCACGTGACCTGTGTTCGCAAATTGGGTCATGACACTATGGGTGTCGATTCCAAGGATCCTGAGGCGACAAGGCAACTGTAGCGCCATTCATTTTTCTTTTGAGCGGCGGCCCAGATCGTGAAGTATTTCCCACATCAACAATCTCATCTCGCCCTCAAGATGCTGCGGACCCTGGCCCATATCGTCTCCCTCTTTCTGAGGCCGACCCTTGACGCCCTCTGGTATGGTCGCCACCTGCCCTGGACTCTTCGCTGGCGTCTCCTCGTCTTCCAGCCCCTCTCTCTCCTTGGCAATGCCCTTATCACCCTTCCCTACCTCTTCCGGCGCCCCTTTACAGTTGACTACATCCCTGCCGGCTCCGACCGGGAGCTCCGTGTCCTAGTTTTCAAGCACCCGCGCCGCCTGGCCTTAGAGGATAATACTAGACCTGGTCGGCACCTACGGCCTCTCCATGTGGACTGCCATTCCGGCGGATTTGTCGGCGGCTACCCCGAATCTGCCGCCCCGTTTTGCGACCACCTCGCCCGTACTACTGGCGCCGTCGTCGTCTCCCTCTCTTACCGCCTTGCCCCGGTCCACCCCTTCCCTGCCGCAATCGACGACGTTGATGCTGCCATCGCCTGGCTCCAGACCAATGCCGCCTCCCGCTTCGGCGCCGACCCAACCCTCATGACTGTCTCTGGCCACTCCGCCGGCGGCAACCTCGCGCTAGCTGCGACCCAGGCACCCGCATGCCATGCACCAGCCGACACGGCCATCAAGGCATCCGTTACCTTCTACGCGCCAGTGGATATGCGCCCGACGCCGTGGGAGAAGCCTCAGTCCGGGGACTTGCCTGAGTGGGACCCGCTATCCTTCATGTGCCCTCTATTCGATTCCTACGCCGCGCCGAGAAAGCCCGACATGGGCGAAAGCCCAAGGATGAACCCCATCATGGCGGCGCTGGAGACATTGCCTGAGAAGATGTTGCTGGTGGTTCCCAAGGCGGACATTCTAGTAAAGGAGCAGCTCGAGTTTGTTGAGAGGGTGAAGCGGGAGATCGAGGACAGGGGGGAGAGGAAGAGAAGCATTGAGACAATGTGGGTGGAGGACCAGTTCCATGGCTATCTCGAAGGTGAGTTGCGTCGGCGAATATGGTATGCATTGCATGATAGAGTTGCTGAAACTGAACCCTTATAGTGCCCGATATTGCGGTTTCAAAAGCTAAGAAGATGGAAGCCTGGGATAAGGGCGTGGATCTCATTCGTGAAGTCCATAGGGAATACGGGTGGAAGTGGAACGAGTAGGTGATAATATCAACATTTGCCATCTAGGACCACCTGATGCATAGCTTCGCCTCATGTGTAACGGTCAGTTCCTAACTATGACTAAGGCCGATTGTATCAGGTTAGTTGTTAGTAGAAGGCTAGGGCGTTATACCGTTAAGCGTATCCCCTTGAGTGCGGTACCATGCCCCACCACCCTTTCGGACGCCCCACCCTTTCGGACAGCAAAAAATCTACCAGCCCATATAAAACTCAACCACATCACTTATAGCCTTGGATAGCTAGCATCCAGACCTTCAGTCCTGTGGGCGTTGGTTTGGTCTTGATCGTCAATTTCTGCTTTGACCGTCCTTGGAAGCCGACGATGCTCTCGTCAACGCCAATGTGGCTGCCGACATCAACAGCAGCCATTGACGCATCCATCAGGTGGTTGGCCCACTCGTTGACCTTGTTGTACGGGCTTGGGACGCCGATTTCTATTGTATCCGGATCGTCAATGCGCAGCCGTCTTTTAATTAGGAAAAAACGGTCATATGACATGAATTGAATGACCGGATGAAGAGGGACGTGTCTCCAGGGGGTATTTTCATCGATTTTGGTAGCTGTTGGAGCCTTCCAGTAGTCCTCAATGCGTTTTTCCTTATGTAGGGTCATATATATCAATATGCCTATCCAAATATAGATTTCTGCGACAGACGTCCGTTTCCACCGACTTTGACGGGTCCCTCTTACTGTCTCGGTCGCTGGAGCGTTGTCCGGATGGTTCGTATAGTCAACCCAGCGTTGGACCGTTGATTCGGGTAGGAATAGCTGGAAAAGCTTCAACAACGTCGGTGGAAGTGGATGGACAACGAGGGGGCGTTCCGGAACATCAAGCGGTTCAAAATGCGACCCTGACCGTGTCTCAGGGTCATAGTCAGGCCTGCATGTGTTATCTGCAGCTTGCTCGCGAGTACTATGGTCAGTAGTCACTGGAACGCGTTGGTCAGGGCCAACCGTGGGCGCAGAGGTCTCGTCAGTATCTTCCATCGTTAGACAGCGCGTTCCTACGTTGTTGTCTGTTGTGAAAGGGCTGAAAAACCGGTTAGATAGCTATTTAGGTGGGTAGGGATTTTGTTGTATCTGAACATCATGACGCGTTGACAGGGATACTGTGGAGGTCGATACAACCCCTGCACCGCTACACTGTCAAAGAGATGGTGCTCGTCGTTTTGATGCAACTTGGTCCCCGACGATGGCCAATTGTACAGGAGCTAGGAAACAGGGGTCAAGGTGTGAGGCGGGGGTCTTGCTCGGGCGGGGGACAGCGCCGGTCCGTCCCTCGTCACCTGCACCGTCCAGCACTTCTCCCAGTACCTTAACTTGGAGCAATTCCCCAAGGTATTCCTTGACACCTTTCCATGCCATAAACCGCGGTCAGATCTGAGAAGACAACACCGCCATGAGCAGTCCACGGTCCAAACCCGCGTCAAGCCCCAGGTCAGCTCCTGGCGCTGCCGCGACATCAGCCCCTATTGCGGCAGTACGTTTCACCGCCCCACGGACGCCTGGGATGTCCGCTGGCCGCATTTCCACTAACGTTCGCTCGTGCGACCGCAGGATCCCCAATTCGACGATGCAGGCGAGCACAACGATGCAGCGTCGGAATTGAGGTAGCGTGCTCCCACTCCCACGGCCTCCGTCTGCGCTCACGCTCGGTATGTGCTGACGTGCTGCCTCCCCGCGGTAGCTCTTCGAACGAGTCGACGGCTTCCCTGACCGATAGCATCCGGGACTTCCGCAACATCCACGGCCGTACCTATGGAAATTCCAAGACTACGGAGTATTGGTGCGACATGACCTTCGACTATACGGGCCGAAGGCGACCGCCTGGCTTGATAGGGCTGTGGCCAACGAGCTGACATCTCGAGCGTCTGCCAGGGGCCCCAACGACGACCGGCAAAATGAAAGTCTGGACATTACGTGAGTTTGTGCAGTGGCTGGCAATCAGCCTCAACAGGGCACTTCCACTCACCTGCCATGACAGGCACCACTACATTCTGCTCTACTTCGACAATCAGCTTTTTCAAGCGCCCATTGGCGACAATCCCCAGGTGCGCCTCGCCTGTTGCGCTCCCTTCCCTGTTTGCGCAACTTTTTAGGCCTAACATAGCCTCAACCCGACCAGAAGGTGTTGGATATAGGAACTGGCACCGGAATATGGGCCATGTGCGTTTGCTGATCGAGCCCGTCTCGCCCCCGCCCAAGTGCTGACCCTCTCCCAGAGACTTCGCCGACCAGTTCCCCGGCGCCCATGTCATCGGCACCGACATCTCTCCCATCCAGCCATCCTGGGTGCCGCCCAACTGCGAGTTCGCCCTGGATGACGCCCAGCTCGAGTGGACCTGGCCGGCCGACCATTTCGACTACATCCACATCCGCGACCTCTACGGCAGCATCGACGACTGGTCCGCCCTCTACAAGAAGGCCTTCCGCCACCTCAAGCCCGGCGGCTGGTTCGAGGACCTCGAGCTCGATATCCGCACCCACTCCGACGTTGTCACTGACCCTGAGCACATCTACCACCGCTGGAACCGCGTGTTCCAAGAGGCGGGCGAGAAGATGGGCAAGACGTTCAAGATCGCCATTGGCTCGCGCATGCATGATCTCATGGACGAGGCGGGCTTTGTCGACATCACTGAGAAGAAGTTCCGGCTTCCCATGAGCGGCTGGCCGCTTGACCCCAAGTTGAAGGAGATTGGACAGTTTGTGCAGATGTTCGTGGACGGCGGCCTCGAGGGGTTCGGGTTGTTCCTCTTGACGCAGGTCATGGGCTGGAAGTACGAGGAGTGCCAAGTCTTCATTGCGCAGATGAGGCAGGCGCTGAGGAATAAGAGTCTCAACCCGTACTACAAGGTGTAAGTTGTTTGCACCCAGATTCTTGCATTTACAAATGCTGACTAGGTATTCGGCGATAGGACTCTGGTGTATGGGCGGAAACCTGAGGAATTAACTGCTGCTTAAACAACCGGCCGCTTTAGGTGCTCTTGCTCGTTGTATCAGCGGTTTCCGCTTTCCGATGGCCTCAAGTTGAAGCTTCTCTGGCCTCGTTAGTTAGCCATGCGGTTCCATCATAGTGATAATCTCTTTCAAGTTTCAAATAGAAATCTTATTCAGCCCCATCCATCGATACGAGGAGCAGAGTCCTAGTCGGACGCTTATTCGTGGTAGCCAACCCTTGGTTTGTCTCGCCGCGACCGTTAAAAAACAGTTAATTAAAAACTGCGACACCCGATTCGCCTTTTACGGTATAGGACGAGATTGCGCCTTTCACTGTACAAACAACTAAGACTGCTCGACTCCACGACGGGACGAATTTGCAAGTAGATAGCTTTATGCAAATCTTTTCTTGGTGGTGTGGGGCGAACCTGTTCCTGATGGCGGAATCCACTGCGGGGGAAATCGTGGTGGAGTACTCGAGCCCCGCGACGCCAAAACGGCCCGACGCGTCGGGTGAAGCCAAGCGCGAAGGCGAAGGAGATGACGCGAATTGACGACGAGACGGCTGCGAAACCCACGAGAAGACCGACAACGCGAGCGAGATGAGCTTCGTCGACCGATACAGAGTCAGAGTACACAGAGAACGTCAAGAAGGGCCGGTCCAACGGCGAAACCGAGAAGCGCCGCCTTGGCCGATGATATTTCAAGATGGTTCGCCGACTTCGGCTTTGATCATCACGGCCTTCTCATTCCGGCACCAACACCAACACTTCAACACCCATACCGGTCCCTGTGATTCTTATTTGATTCGCAAAGGAGATGATGAGCCATCGGCAAAGTTACATCCCCTTGAGCGTCATAAGGTGCAGGGGATGTATCGTACAGGCATCTGTACCAATTAAAATGCTCTAAAATATAGGTACATAATCTACCTAATAATTTTGCCTATGATAGAAGTCCCAGCATTTATCCTTGTTACAAATGGCTACATTACATACGTCACAGCCGTTGCGGGTCCATGTTCCTTGTTTCCTTTTCTTCGTAGGGCGCTCAGCTCGGCTATTGATGCTATTTGCATCTAATGTGGCCAAAGGGGCGTCATTTTGACGGCGTTTTTGAGCCTGCTGTGAGGTCTTTGTCCTTGGACCAATTTGAATGCCCTGACAAGCTAGACAGCAGGCTCTTTTCTTCCTATTAATCCAAGTATGTTCGTCTGTTGAGATCGAGCTATTGCCGGCTTGATATCGTTGTCTAGATGTCCCGTCTTTTCCGTATGTACGGAAGATATCGTCAACTAAGGCCTGTTGGAACCGACTTTGAGCCTTGTGGCGTTTCCACCTTGGTTGACCGTCTCGTTGCAAAAGGAAGCTATTACACAGAGCTATAGCAAGGAGGAAAGACCAGGTAATAGCTCGAGCCGGACCCCGTCTCTGACGACGGTTAAAATGCTTATTGGACCGAAGATGATCACTACGATCCACAGCATTCATCCAGTTATTATAATCGGCTGCGACAGACGGGATATCTAGCTTCAAGATGGCCTCGTTGCCAAAGAGCCGCTTGATTGAGCGGGCTCGAGCCCTTGTTGTTGTTGGCCGCCGGCGGATGCAATTGATGGTCTCTTGGCCGGTGTAAACTGTAGTAAAAAACAACACTAAGGCATTGTCCTTCCAGCCGATTTGGTTGACCTAGATATCTAGTAATTAGTAGGGAAATTCAGTAGGATCTTCTAGATAGCCGGACCTTATTATCAGATGTAGGTTTGGCTATAAGATGCCCCCATGACCATAGGTTCCGGCCCTTAGTATCGTCTTTTTTGGCGTTGACAAGGTCCCTATGTATGCCACTATTCGTACGGGCTGTGCTTGTGGCTCCAATGCCTAGCTCTCATAGCTGCCGGAAGAGCTGCGGCGATGAAAAGAGGTTATCAACAAAGACATGATATATATTGGCGGGCAGCTTGTTTACTAGGAAAACAACGACAGCTTGGGTCGGGTTCAGAGCCTTATCGTCATCTAGGACCAGAGTGCGTAATCAACCAATTCAACTCAACTGGTACCTCCTCGCAGTTGGATTGACATCCGGCCAAGTATATTTCAGTTGGATTGACGTTGGACGAGGCTGCTCTCAGTTGGATTGCAGTTGGTTGTTTCGGACCAACGGATATCTCCGATCTTCACGTCTTAACGCCGATCCCACTCATCACTGCCATGAGGGTAGGACAATACCCTCCCTGCTCCATGACCGCATACTCTGCGCCATCCCAATAGTGTGTCGATCAAGACGAGTTCGTAAAGGTGATACCATCTTGCCCGCGCTACTGAACGACCTTTCAGTCTCTGCTGACATTGTAGGGATAGACAGCAAGTCAGAGGCCATTCGAGAGAGGTTCGGATACTCCATTTCGTGCTCTTTCCACCAAGAAAGAGGGCTGAATTGGCATTTGTCGTCGGCTGGGGTAAACGTCTGGATATAACGTTCGTACTCGTCAAGCGCTGGGCGCCGTTGCGAAGGATATCCCGCTCTGTCATCTGGATGCGCCCTTTTGCGTTTGCCAAGCGACTGTGCCAGGAACGCGTCATATCCAGAGAGCGCCCTTCGGCTGCTCGCTGTCGACAGCATCGCTAAGCCAGGAACCACGCGAGTAGCATACTCCTCCTTCCACATCTTCTTGAGTCTTGTCGAGTAATCTTCTTCCCACTGCGTCGCATCCGCATGTCCTTCCCAGTGGTATTGCAGCGCCGGCCACCCAAAGCAAGGGTGAAGCACTACAGCACCGATATACGCAACAGGCCAGAGTTTATCGTAGTACTCGTTAAGCTTCATCCACGCAAGGTTGATATGGGTAGCAACCATATCAGCGCTGTCCTTTCCCAAGCCCTCAAGGAGGTCATGACTCTGCTTGAGCTCCTCTAAATGCGTTAAGAGATACTCAAAGGAGGGGAAATACTCCCAAAAGGAGCCGGTGGTAACATGGTTATCCTCGCTAGTCTTCGGGTTGCCTTGTAGACGAACGGAGATCTCATCAAACGGCCGCAAGACTTGAATTAAAACCTCAACCACATCCCAGTCCTCTTCTGACAGCTCGTCGTCAATTATAGAAGGCTTCGTTGACTTTCTCTTGCCCCTTCCCCACGCCCTTTCTGCCTTGTCGACAATCCGATTGAAGTATCTACGGAGAAGCAGAGCGCGGACCATCATACGGTGGCGAGAGTTCCAGCGGGTCTCGTTGTCAGCGATAGGTCTGAGCGGCACTCGCTTCTTCCTAGTCTCAGGATCGACGAGTTCAAGGACACCGCTTTTGGGATCTTCTTCTTGCCACTTCAAGAGGCACTCTAAGTGTTGTGGCGAGTTCAAGACAGCGGCGTTGAGATTGTGAAGTCGACCAATTGGGCCCCTCCTCCGCCATTGCATAAGCTTATCGGCCGGTAGAGAGTCGAAATCGTATTCGGAGTCCAGTTCGTTGCTGCCTGTATGCTCCATTGCGTCCGCCGCCTTGCCGAATATCAGCTGCTTGACGGCGAGGTTAATGACGTGGCCCAGACAGCGGAGACGGTGTTCGTCTGGGTCAAACTCGAATTCGTTGCCGAGAGCCACCATTGCCGTGTCGTTATTGCTGGCATTATCAAGGACCATATACCCAAGCCGGTCGCCTCCAAGATCCCACTCTGCCAAGACGTCAGCCACTTCGTTAGCTAAGCTATCGCCAGTATGGCGTCCGGATACGGCTGGAAGGGCGAGAAGCAGTTTCGGTGCCGCCATTGTTCGTCAACAAAGAAGCAGTTGACTCCAAGCAACGAGAGCTGATTGCGAGACGTCCAGCCATCAAATGTGATGTGAATCTTGCCACGAGCAGTTTTTAGATGTTCCGTTACAGCTCCTTTCGCCCCATTGTAGATCGATCGCAGTCGAGACCGAAGAACCGCGGAAGATGGTATCTTGTCTTTGTACATCGGGGTTGACAAACTCAATGAGGCGGCGGAGACGCTCACTCTCGATTAGTCGGAAAGGAAGATTATCGTGTGTTATCCAGTCGACGAGAAGCTCTTCGAATGCGCCGAGTTTGAGCCTCCCAAGAATGGTAGAAAAGATACGCTGGTCGGCTGGGGCTGCAGTCACTCCAAAGTGTTCTGTCAGAGTCTTAGTGCGGCTGGGCGGCGTCACGTCTTTCCTTCCTGGGTCCTGCAAGATTGAGTTGGAGTAAAAGAATGAGGAGCTGCTTATTGCTTACCTTGATCCCATGAATATCTCGCAGGTGCTTGATAATATTGGCACTGCCGTTAGATTCGTACGAGAAGTGCGAGACCGTCCGGCACCTCTTCCTCACGCACAGACGGCATACCCATCGAAGCTTCTTGCTGTTACCCTTGAGCCTCATACGGAACCCTTTCACCCACCACCAGGCAACCTTTGCGCCATTAGTCCTCGGAGGCGTGCCTGCCCGAAGCTCGTCGTTGAAGAGCTCGAACGGGAACGTGGCTATCTCGCCAGGCGTAGGATTCTCATCCAGGTTAAATATCTTCCTCGGCGGGGTCTGCGGCGTTGAACCTGACAAGAATGAGGACTGAGTAGAGAGCCTCGACGGGCAGGGAGACGAATGTAGGGTCAAGGACGTTTCAGATCCTACTTGGCCCAAGAAAATGTCCTGGGAATCGATATCCATCGTGTTGGCTGGGAAGCTAGACTGCTGGAGTCTGTCAGCGAAGGAATAGTATGGCTTCCTTCAGCGGCGACGTACTGCAACATTTGACGACCAGAGGCCAACGTCCTTTGCCTCCATTTTATCGGGCACGACAGCGCAGCCTTTCCAGGCCGTCTGCAGGGACAATTAACGCGTTGAGAAACCGCCACGCGATCCGACGCGCCGTGTGCAAATCGCGAAGCTCTGATGTGGTGCTAAGGCATGTTAGCAGGCACAGCCACGGCACTATATAATCTACGGTACCGGATGTATCTTGCAACATGAGAGATAGTAAAGAGTATGTTATCTCAGCGGCGAAGCCTAAGCTGTGGAGTTAAGAGATACCAGCCCCACCATAATAAATAGGCGGCCTGTACGGTAGCTCTTATCTAGCGTGTATAGGGTAGACTGTCCGACGTATCTTGCTGCTGAACGAAATTGCTGAATCCTAATAAACACGTCACTCTCTACGTGAAATAACATTCATACAGTTAAAGTATACTCACTGAATTTCTTTTGCTGAAAGCTTTCTTCTGGTATCAATTCTATCATGGTTAGAGATATGTTTCCAAGGTATCGTTTCGTAGTCTAGAATGCCGTGTGCATGACAGTGAACATCGACCACTGTGACTGATGAATGTGGGGTGACAGGTCGCTGTACCTACACACAAGTCAAAATGTTTCACTGGACGCATGTACTAGCGACTTTATAGATCCCCACAGGCCTTCACGCGGAGGCTTAACTTCCAAGGCCCCACCGTTCAGCCTTCCGTGGAGAAGCTGAATGATAAGCTCAAGAATGAATTATAATCAGACGCCAGGCTGGCGCGAGAAGAGCGCGAAGCTGGCGCGGGTGGGAGAGGCGAGAAAGGGTTTGTTTCGTTTGGCTCAAGATGATGCCCCTCAGCGGCCGATCATTGGCCAGCGGGCCGTACGAAAAGCCAAACTGGGAAGTTGAAGGTTGGGTCAAAGTTACGGCGCCCGGGCCTCACATGACCCTCGGACACTGGGAACGAGTTGGAACCGGTTGGATCCAAACCCAATCAACTGGACTTCTGAATTGGTTGGTTGCCAAGCACGGGGAGCGAGATCTCAGTTGAGTTGGACCCACAGTTGGAGGATCCAACGGCTCCAACGATTGGAAGTAGTTGGTTGATTACGCACTCTGGTGTTAGTGGTGGTACTCAAGAACTGAGCCGAGCCAATTTGGAGTCAAGTGGCCATGGAGATAGCCGTCTTGAACTTCACAGTCCGGGGGAAAGGCCGCCCTGGGAGGAAATGGAATTGCCAGAGTACCTTTCTTAAGACACGACTTCTATTTGATATCAAAAGCGTACTTGATGCTAAATCTAGCAGCTTACACAAACAGCGGGAGTTCTTTCGATGTGGGAATACGGCGTCTAGATGTCGTTTGTACGGATTTAGGGGTCCCGGATTGACACAGAATTGGATTTGACTCGATGGAGATTTTAGGTTGCACCTCTGGCTGCTTCCACTCAGCGTAGAAGCAAGCTCATACCGGCCACGCAAGAGAAAGCGGTCGCGGCAGTGTCTACCGGTATCAGTCCTCTCCAGACTGGCGAATCTATCTACCGATGTAGACGAAATGTAGATGTAGATCTATGTAGATCTACATCTATCTATCTATCAAAGGTCTATGTGGGTCATCTATCTATCTATCTGGACCTCTTGTAGATAGACAAAATGTAGATAGATGCCAAGAATTGGACCCATATTTACGGGAAGTAGAAGCACCCATAACTACTTGTAATTTACCCTTATACTACGGTACCTATACTTGCCCAATCTCGCCCTTCTTTAGTCTCTTTTTTCCTTCCCCATCACCAAATTTTTTGGCTGTTCACATTAGTCCTGGATTCAGCCAAGCTACCTACTCCAACTCCCCACAATGGCGTTTCAAGCCGATATTTTTGCTTCCCCATCCAATTCATACAATTCCTCTCCCCAGTCAGCCGCTCCTACGCTACTATCATCATCATCATCATCATCATCACCCAGCAGCCCCTCAACGATAAAAGACTGGGAGGCAGTGTCCGAGTCTATCCGGACGCATTGGGTTCTCTCAACCCGCACTGGCCTAGCTACTGGATGGTTTTGGAACCATGGCTATGATGTCCACGCTAGAGCATCTAACAATCAGCAAGGTGCGCCCATATGGCTCTGTTGCCATTGTGTCCTGCAAAAAGCCCACAAGCCCAAAGCCTACGTATCATCCAACACCAGGAATATTGAAGGCCACCTTGCCAAGGCGCACTGCATCTTGAGCCCAGATCCATCGAAAGCCAAGCGATACACGTCACAACGACCTTCCAATCAGCCAAGCCTCCATGAATTCTCCGCCAAGAAGCGCAAGAGAGACGACTTTCATGACGAGCTAGTCGTCCGATTCAACAGAACCAAATTTCAGCGACTGTTGGTTCAGTGGATCACCGACGCAAATCTGTCTTTCCGCGTCCCGGAGCACAAAGGGCTTCAGAAGGTCTTTCAGTACCTCAATCCTCTAGTTCAGGAGACTTCCGCTGTTCTTACGCACGAGACGGTCCGCGCTCGTATCATCCATGAGTTCGACAGCTACAAAATGCATGTCATCGATGCAATGTTACGAAGCCCGAGCCAGGTTCATATTGCGTTTGATGGTTGGACTTCGCGGAATAGGCACTCGTTCTTCTCCGTGAACGCCTTCTTTCTTGAGGAGGAAACGTTCCGACCTCGGAAAATCGTGCTCGGCCTCCCAAATGTGACAAATGCTCATACAGGAGAAAACGTCTCCGCGGCTATCATGGAGGTGCTGAACGAGTTTGAGCTAGTAGCGAACAACAAAATTGGATACTTTATTCTTGACAATGCCCCTAGCAATGATTGCGCGGTTGAAGAGATAGGTCCCACGCTTCAGTGGGAGGACCCAAGCCGCCGAAGGATCCGGTGCTTTGGACACATTCTCCATCTTGTTGCGAAGGCCATGCTTTTCGTCAAAGACGAGGGTAGCCTCGAGAACCTTGATCCAGATGACTTCGACGAGTGGATGAAGAGAGGTCCGGTTGGGAAACTGCACAACCTTGTAGTTTGGGCCCATCGATCCAACAAGGCCATTTCTGTTCTGCGCAAGCTGCAGGAAGAAGATGCCGACAAGAGCTACCCCGGCACACTTGATGTGATTGTGGACAACAGCACGCGTTGGCTCTCGCAATACTACATGATTGAGCGGGCCATCAAGCTCCGGCGTTACCTTGAAGAGCTCATTGACATCACCATACAATCTGGCAAAAGGTTTCCACGATCTCGGCCGAATTCGGCGGAGCCGCCCAGCTCGCTTCCCCGTGTCTCAAGGAAGCCAATCTTCTTTCCGATGCGGATTGGGATGCGCTTGGTTGGTTCAAGGACATACTCAGTAAGTTCGAATCCTGCCTGTTGCGGCTTGAAGGCGACGGCCAAACCCGGCTCCGCAAGGGAGGAATTGAGGCGCAGTACGGGAGCATCTGGCAAGTAGCCGTGGCCTACGAATTTCTTCTCACAACGCTTGAGAAAGCCAAGATTGAGGCAGTAAATCGGCCAGAACCCAATTACTATGCTTCCTGCGTCAATTCTGCCTGGGTCAAGCTGAACAAGTACTATTCGAAACTTGACGAGACGCCGATCTATTATGCGGCCACGGTTCTTCATCCCGGGATACAATGGGCCTTCTTGACAAGGGCGTATGGTGATAAGGAAGACTGGCTGCATACCGCTCGCCGGATTGTCCAAAGGCTGTGGGATGAGGAGTATCGCGGCCTCCCTGCACAATGGGAGATCACAAACAGTAATCTTCCTGAAGCTGTAAGGGCACGAGAGCATAATCCATTTGACTCGTTCCAGGATGAGCTTATGGCTAGTACGAATTATGAAAACGGGATGGTTGAAGACGAATTTGAGAGGTGGCTATCTACAAAGAACGACGTATACTCAAAACATGATAATCCGCTTGAGTACTGGTCGGTGAAGCGGTTTGAGTATCCTCGTGTAGCCAGAATGGCAATTGACGTCTTGTCAATTCCCGCCATGGCTGCCGAGTGTGAGAGGACGTTCTCCTCCGCCGGTAGCATGGTCTCACATAAACGACACCGGTTGGATGCGAGTACTATTGCTATTACCCAGACCGTGAGATCATGGCTCAGAGCAGGGTTGTTGGAGGGATACGATGGGTTGCTAAAGGAGGTGGGTAATGATATGGTCCTGACCGTGGACCGGGGGTAGCATTGTCCGTGCACTATCTATCTACTGAAATCTATCTATATCTACATATAGGCTACATCTATCTATCTATCTTGGCCCAGATTACTAAGCGTCTACATCTATCTACCTGGGGCCTTGGTAGATAGATATAGATAGATTCGCCAGCCTGGTTCCGTCGCAAGCATGTTAGGCAAGTCTGACGGCTATAGATTCGAAGCCACTGCAATTTGTGGCGCGCTAGATACCGTTGATGGAGATCTGCCACTGGCTTCGTTTCAAGAATGGATTGTTCTACAAATTGTTCAAAGTATGCCTCAACCTTTTTGAGAAAGCCGGTTCGGAGGACTACGTCGTTTGATTCTTCAAAAGCCATCACTCGATGTCTGATTGCTTGTGCGAGTAGATCACTATACAAGGTCGAAAATACCATTCGCGGCAGAAAACCTTTTCCAGAGTTAGATGATGGCAGACTCCTGTCGCTGGACACTTACGGTGAGCATCGGGAGGATAACTGTCAAGGACAAGACTAGATGCAACGATAGGAGCTGCGAAACTAGTCAATTGATCTGGAGACTTGACAAAGCCAAGGAAGTGAGACATGTGTGCTTCCATATCTGCAACGACGGGAGTCTTCTCGCGCGACGATTGGATGAAGTTGAATGGTTCTTGAGGAGTGTTGCAGAAGTGATCACAAGCACTGTTTAGAAAAGTAACATAATGTGTTAGTGAGAACAGGGACCGGGCATTACTTCTACTCTTTCGCCCTTGGTCCGATCTAATCAATAGTCGGTTCTTTAGTAGTTCATACTGGGGTTTTGCTGGGGTAAGGGGTAATATATCAAGCGTGGAAACATAGTCCAGCAGATTCTTGGCTGTCTCATCTTCCACCAGGCGGAGGAAGTCTGCTCTCGCTTTTTTCTCGCTCTTCACGCCCTTTGAAAGTTTTTCTGTAACTAGGATAATTCTTGGGCGCGTGGTTGCCGGCAACGTGGACTGGCAGCCATCTTCTAACCATGCGGCTAAATGCTGCGCAACTTGTCTAAGGCCTCCCAAATCATCGCAGAAGACGCAAAAGACATCCGTAAACGGGAACAAAAGCTTCGAGTAGATGCCAGATTGAATGGGGCTAAAGTTACTGTTCGATATCGGCCTCTTAAGTTCTTGTTTCCTAACTTCATGGCAGTTGTATTTCGGAGCCTTGCCCCTGAACCTCGCGGAGAGATCACCCTCGGCAATGAAAAGAGGTCTACCCAAAAAGAGACTCGTAGGGTCTACATGCAAATGTATTTCAAATGGACCCCGGGATAGGCTAAAGTGACGAGACCGTTTCACACCAAAGAGCTCTCGCAAAGCAGTAGTCTTGGTTACATTCCCAATGAATACGAGTAAACTTGGCTGCTGATCATCAGGATAAGGAATATCGTTCAAAAGCTTCTTCGGTCGGTCTGATACGGTGACTTCTGTTTTGTTGCCATTGGAAGAGAGGCGAAGCCACGAGGTATGAGTACAAGGCTTCATGGTTGATGGAATCGATGGGGAAAGTCAGACAGCAAGAGACAAAGTAAACAAGCTGCATCCTTTATATCTACGAATAAATTGACTAGATGTAGGCCCATGCTACTAAAATTGGGAACATTGAGAACGGATGGCACAATACTGTCTTCGTCTCTGTTTCAGGAACTCCAATGTGCCTCAAATGAGGACCAGAACACTGGTCCTATAAGACGGGTTTCGCGGGGCGTCGCTTCTAAGCACCTATCGGTCCTTGGAACTGTTAAATAGCTAGTAGCAGGTCTTAGTATTTCTCAGCATATTAAGTTTTTACAGAGGCCCGCGTTACGCACCCGTTGTCAACTTACAAGAATGTTTAATTACTCATCTCTTGTGTCAGAATCACAACCTAAACGAACTTTGAGATGCTTTGTTTGCGGTCGAAGACGTTCATCAAGATTACCATCCATAGGTCCAAATAGTTCTATCGATGAGTTTATCTGTTCAAGATCTGGGTGCGGAGATTTGAAAAGTACTTTGGAGGGCTCTTTGCATCTTCACGCCCAGTTCAACTGCATCCACAAAAATGAATATTTGGATCTAGAAACCAAAGAAGTCGAAGCTATGAGTAGCTTTAACAGCGGATCGTTGTTTCCGCAGCGGAAACCCTTTGAGTATCCACCATTTGAGCTTGAAAGGGAGAGTTCCGTCGCTGGTAGAGCAGAGCTTGCAGGGGAGTCGAGGTGCATGTCAACTTTCACCACTCAAGACACTGGTTCAGAAAGATATGAGAGCCCGCCCGCTGTGAACTACTCTACAAAACCAAGGAAGTGGAAATAAATTAGGCTGCCCCTCCAAGATTGTAAATATAGCTACCTGAAATACACCGCAATAGTAGACTACCCTTGAGACCCCCCAGTATTGATGGTCCTCAAAGCATGCCATGATGATGGAGGAGGTGCTCCAAAGCGATGGTATTAAATAGATTCTCATGAAGGGTTGTATTGATGATTGCTGACAACTCGGCAAACAGTTCCCCTTGGTTCTTGTACGCCAGGATAGCAGGTGCGGCGCATTTATTGAACTCGATCTCTGCATCATATACCTTGATGAAACGGACAGTAGTATTGGTTTTGATAATGGGCTGCAGGGCCAGCTCGATGGATGTTAAGATACTGCACTACCGGATAGTTAGTGTCTAAAGAACCTCAACACTGGGAGCTACAAGTACCGCATGACCATAGGTAAAAACAATCACGATAGTCTCCATGTTGACTTTCTCAATAGCGTCGAGGTATCCAATAGCGTCTACCTCAACCAAAAATCCATAAAGCCTCTTGCTAGGACTGGCCTTCATGGTGCGAACAGCATTAATGACCGAGGTTTCGAGCTCACGACGACGGCGTTCTCGCCACAGCTGCAGAATGCTTCCTCGTCGACGCCATCTGGGTTTCGATCACCCGCAAAGACATGTCTGTTTAAGTCGGTGCTACGTTGATTGCGTAAAACCGAGTTGTTGTTCCTATGTGTTACAGGCTAGTGCCGTAGTAGCTGTGCCGGGCCTGTGAGGCCACGGCGACATACGGACATACAGGTAACCACAGTAACCATCAGGGGGAACCGCCCTGTAGGTCTCGCTATTACCTCGCGGCGCACTCGCCGCGAGGCCATGACTCTCTCTTAGCTCTTTAGTGCAAAATAGACTTCTTTGGGCTTCAACTCGTAGCACTGCCGTTGGCAGCCCGTAACAATATGTAAGACATTCAGATTAGAGACACTGTGACGAACGGCACGTATGCGATTCGTCCACTTCCTACGACGTGCCGTCTCGTAGCTGCGGGTATCGTTTATGACGCCCTTAACTCCGGTGAAGTGGTTAGCGGCTAATGAGACAGGTGGCAGCTGCAGGTCCACTGGTAGGATGCCTATCGTCATGACTGTGTGTATCTGTGGGGTAAACTGGTGAGGTGAGCCTGGTCCGAATATTGCCCTCCTGGTTCTGGACTTTGTAATATTTGCTTGCTACAATGAGGTTATTCACACCGCTCGGGCAGTCGTAATCAAGCTGATCAGCAAAGACGGTTATATAGTAAAGCGATGAACAAGGGTTAGGCATGTGACAGTAGGCGTGTGCGCCTAGGAAAAGCGAAGACATATGTGGGGTTGGTATGTGGTAAGCTTATGGGACGGGGTGTGGTAAACAGGGTAGTGAGAGGTTCCCTGCGCACAAATGCGCGGCATGGCCGCTAGAAGGGGGCTGGTGGTAGTGGGTGAGACTGCGTAGGGACGTCGAGCGATGGCTTCGTGGGTACACTTCATGGTTCATAAACAGCTACATATGCCCTCAATTCAGGACCGGCATTAGACAATCGGTGAACATAATATAAAAGCTTGCATATCTCTTGTCATTTTCCATAGGTTCTCCCTGCCACTTCCGCCATAGCTCGTCGTAGAAACCTCCAATTATGGATAGTGAATCAATCAACTCTCTGATACGTCGCGTGGACGAGTTCCACAGAGCAACGGAGCTGGACACCATTGAGAGGCTTGAAACCGAAAATTGTCTTCTTCGTGACCTCATCCTTGCTTACCGGAAGTATTGGTCCCGAACTATTGATCTTGTTGAACAAGCGCAGGAATTGCTTACGATTCTGCAAAGAGCGCTCTCATTCTGCATTAGTGAAGAGATCGCCGCCGAACGGACGTTGTTGGCGGTTCGGGGCATCCAAAATGGGAGCGCACAAGCTCCACATTTTGTGCCTGGAGGCCGCGTGTAGATTGTACTATTTTAAGGAAATAACAGGGTTACCATGTATCACAGAGCACGGTTAGTGTCATGCATGAGCTCAACGGTAGCCGATGTCTCACAGTAATCGATCGTTCCTCCACAAATTGCTTGCCACCCGCTAAGTTTTCCCCGGATTGGAATAATTCTGCGCGCACATCATCACACCACCTTTAGCACCTCCATAGATTCAGCCACTTGCATCATAACCATCCTATCAACCCTCCTTTCTATGACCTTTTCGTAGGCCTTGTCCAGTGGCTCCGATTTTATATCCATATCTTCCAATAAGATTCTTTGAATTTGTCGCGGCAAACGCCGGTGCTTATGAAGCAAGCGCGAAGACTTTGCCGAATTGACGGCATGGTCAGCGCGCGCGCGTAGAGCATGAGAAGGATCCATATTCGTATGTCGTAGGCTGTGTGGAGACAGAGTTTCGCTCAGTCCTCCTCTGACCGGACGGAACTAAGCTACATTTTTGTTTCAGAAGAGAAGAGGGAACCAAACTATGTCCTTGGTTACAGATTGAAATGATCGTCACGCATAGGAACAAATATTGTCCCAGGAAGGGGTCCACTTTCAGGGTCCAGAGAGGACCATGGACAGAAGTTTTTCGGTTTGCCATAGTTTTTGATCTCATTGCTGACTACGGTAACTGCGGTAAGCATTTCTAGGCAGTATATATCTCTATTTCAACTCCGTACATGAGAGTCCTCAGAAAGCTCAATAGCGACCATGATGCCATACGACTGGAATATATTCGATAACGAACAGGAACTCGCACTTGATCCTGAGTTACTAGAGTTTCAGAATTCTGTGAGCGACACTCAGTATTCGCTCAATCCCCAGAATCCGCAAAACCTATTTAATGCTCGGCAAAATCAAACTGGCATGCTTCATACCGAGTTGACTCCATGGCCTTGGCCTGAAAAAGCTCGCTCGCCAAAAGGACGACCCAAGGTTCAAGGTCAAGTCTCGCTACAGACAAGTATTGACCAGTATATTGCTCAACACACAGAGCAGACAATAAATAACGCCCTCGCGGAGATCCAACAAGCCACACAGCAGCTCAAGGAGAGAATTGACGAGCTTGAGAGACGATTTAACAATGTGAATACTGAGTAAGTGGTTCCCTAAGGTGACGGAGAGGAATTTGCTAACTCGTGCATCACAAGGCTGGATCAAGAAAAGACAAGGATTTGTCGTGAGATAGACGGGCATAGCAGGAAGCTACGTGTTTGGGCGTCTGAAGTTGAAATGCTTGTAACTACCGTAGCTAAATCACAGAAGGCTCAGCACGAGCAGGCATAGTTGTATTATCACGGCTTAGTTTGTGAGCTTGAACCTTGAATTTTTATTCTGAGCAGCCATTACACTCATCATTATTGTTTGAATAACTCTACATGGAAGTCAAGTGCATGTATCGGCTAACCTTAGCCTTCTTCGAGATACCTGTGGGCAGATCAATCAACATTTAATCACAAAATCAAATATTTTGAGCTTTTATAGTACTTTAAACCGTATTTTCCTCCCCATCCTATCTAAGTCTTTCAGGGATATCAGGAACATCTTCCTTCAACTCTTTACCAAATTCTCTGTTCAACTTCCGAAAGTTGGTGAGAGCCAGCTCTAGAGAGTCTCTGACACGTTCAACTTCCTCTATCACGTACTCCGCAACTTTAAGTTTCCGTTGCTGACAATCTAGCTCTTGACGAAGTTCGCCATTCTCCCAAGTCCTTCGCTCAAGAATTCTCAAGAGGTTGGTAGACGATTTGTCCTTAGTATGCTCTGGCTCCACGGAAGACTCTTTGCTGAGATGATTCCTATGGTGTGAGGTGTCTTTCGTATCGAGCGCCATTGGTTCAGAAGGCTTGTCCCTCTGGCCAAGCCAAGCCTTTGGACGTTGATGCTTGAGCATGATTTAAACCCACATCAATAAGACTACACTTTTTAGTCTACACAAATGGATTGATTGAGTTATTATGTACCTAAGCTAGGATGAATGGAAGTAACGTGCAACCTGGCTGGACATGTTCTGGGCACGGGACTGAATTTGGGGTCAAAGAGGCCGCCAATGTGCCCCAAAGCAAACATATATAGGTCCCCGCCCCAGTCGAACACTTTGCCAGTTCACAAACTGTTGTTCAGATTACGCAGTGGTGCTGAATGCACTTGGATAAAATGTAATTGATGTTATGATGATTGTAATTATTCTTGGTTAAGTTGTTCTGATCTCAATGAGATGCCTTCGGACCATTATATATCTGAGTGAACCCATCTAGGACTTTGAACCTTAATCGTAGGACTTGAACTTTAATATTGGTCCTTAAGTCACGGGGGACTCAGTTCTTCCAACACAAACCACAGACTTATAGTATACAGTCCAAGTCCCAAGTGCGCTTCATAGTAAATGAAGTGATTAATCTAAATTGTGTCAATGCACTTATTCCTGACCATTACTGCGCTGATGGCCTGCAGTTCTGCAGCGCTTGCTAATGTGCCGGCCTGGAGACATCCATTTCTCAATTCTTCGATGCCTAGCCACAGCCTCACCAGATCGCCTGCCTACGAGCCTTCGACATCAACTGAAAGCCGCACGCCATCAGCTACTTCTGCTTCCAGTCTACCTACTTTCACCAGCCTCAGTCTCAACCAGGAGCTGCTGCTGGCTGATACGTAAGTCGATTTTCAACAATGACGCCTAGGTTTTAGCTCACCTCATAATCTGTAGCACTGCCGATCGTATCAACCTCTTACAAGACGATAGACAATTCGTATTCGATTTCAATCAGTCCAAAGATAAGACCGGCAATAACGGCGAATTTGTCGTAGCGAATCGGAAAACTTTCCCCGCCCTCATTGGCACTGGGGCTGGTATGGCTATTGGACGCATTGGACGTGAGTCAGTATTGTAGACAGCCGCGATTCTCCAGCAAACTGACTATACCCAACAGCATGTGGCTTACACAAATTTCATATTCATCCCCGATCTGCAGAGTTGCAGCTAGTCATTCAGGGCCGTCTCGTTACGGAGATGGTTTCGGATAGCAACGGCAACGGAAAACCTCGGGTCATTAAGAATGAGATTGGACCGTATCAGATGATGCCCTTCTATCAAGGTTCCACCCATGCCCAGTTCAACCCAGATTGTACAAATGTCACTTTCGTTTCGTCATTCGCCAGCGAAGATTTTGGCACCGAATATACTCTTGACCAGATGTTCGCTTTCACTGATGACGTTATCGCCGCATCGTTCGGGCAAACTAATAATTCAGGTGATGTTGATGGCCTCCGTCATGGGATTCCTGCCGGCATTGCGTTTGGTGTCAAACAATGCCTACAGAACTGTGATCCAGAAAGACTATGGTGAAGCTACACATGGCTACATATGTTCAGTTTAACATACACAGACAGAGTAGTACAGCATATAATATTAAACTATGGGGCAATCATACTCAACTACACTCCTGTCCTATCTCTGCAAATTTTTTTACGTATAATCCATATGAACACACTCGTTGTGTTGATCAATAAAGCCAACCGGATGACGTCTGATCAACGTTGTGCGGCTCTGAGGTGTGGGTAGAATCTGCGCCACTCCAAGTGGGAGCCCACCATACAGGTCAAGTGGGAATGATTTTCGTCCGAGGAACCAGTTTAAGGTCCCAACTAATGTCAAAGGGGACCATTTCTGGGATTATAGATGCTTGTTCCCATATGGCAAAACACCGCACATTGCTCCGCACATGGCGTTTCGCTGTGGGGTCTGCAAACTTGAGTCAAATAACGTCTATCCCCGCGTGCCGAGACTCTCCTTGTAACGAGACAAAATATAGATACTTTGAGTTCAAGCGACTTCAAATCTGTGAATGCATTAAAAAATTTTATTAACTTTATTTCAGTTGTATATTATATCTCCCCCGATCTATCCTCACGTATTGAATCCGATATTTACAATCGCGTCGTCGCTGCTCACCTGAACAATAGCGAGCTTCTTATCACAGTATGGTAGTATCCTTCGACTCGCGACACCAGCGTTGAGGTCCGTTTCGTTTTTAATGCTAATGGAACGATTAGATATGGATTTCCGAGTTTTATTTCGCGACTTAACGCGACATCCTCGCGACAACCCTCAATCTTCAAAATTCCACCAATATTCAGGATGGTGCGCAAAAAAAGGGAGCCTTTAGCTGATATCTCTATTAATCGGTCCTCTCGCAAGGAAATCAGCCCAGAAGTCCGTGGAGCTATTTTTGGCAGCCTCAAGTCCGGCCAAAGTCAACGCGCTGTCGCGAAGCAGTATGGCGTTTCTCGCGGCGCTGTGCGATACATTCTTGAAAACCTCACACACAGCAACCTTCCTACTAATTCGAGCCCAATTGGGCGGCCTGAGGCACTTAGTGACCGGGATAAGAGGCGTATTATACGTAAGGTTCGTCAGGACCCTGACCTCACCCGTAGGGCTCTATTATCTGAAGTCGACCTTGATGTGAGCCTCTCGACAATGCGGCGGACTTTAAACGATGCCAACCTACGCAAATGGCGTACTAAGAACCGGATCTTCCTATCACGAGAATCAGCAAAGTCGCGGCTTTATTTTTGTCAAGGGTGGACAGGCAGAGAGGAAGAATTGGTGGAGGTATTGTATGTTGAAGTCTGCAGTGATGTCCATCGCTAAACCGGCCACAGACGCTGATACATTCGGATGAGTGTTCAGTCCACAACGCCGGCAACAATAAGGTCTCATGGGTGTGGCGCTTCCCGTATGAGGCCTACGACGCCCGATTTGTCAATAAAACAGCTCATAATAAACCTACAGTAAGGATTATGGTGTGGGCAGCTATCTGCAAAGGTGGGAGATCGAAACTGGTCGTCATGACCCGCGACGATGCCGCCAAGCGCAAAGGCTTCACTTCTAGAAGCTATATTCAAGCCTTACAAGAAGGTCTGATGCCGGTCTATGATGGCACACGTCTTTTTCAGCAAGACAACGCTGCTATCCATCGTTCTGAAGCTTCTACAGAGTTTCTATTGAACAACGGAGTAGGCTGGATCGATTGGCCGGCTCACAGCCCGGATCTCAACCCTATCGAGCACGTATGGCGGTTATTCAAAGACAAGGTTTATAAAATGTTCCCGAAGCTCTTAAATTGTAAGGGAAATAAGGCCAATATCGCAGAATTCAAGGAATGCCTTGAAATCGCGTGGGATGCGTTGGATCAAGCCAAAATCGACAGCCTGATCGAGCCAGTGCCCAAACGCGTGGCCGCGGTGCGTCAGGCCAAGGGCTGGTATACCCGCTTTTGAGAATACGAAGAAGACCTTTCTATTAATATATGTACTTAATTTTCCCCAATTTTATTGGTGTAGTTATAAGTATCTTCGTTGCATCCGATGTATCAAACTTGGTGGCGAAAAGGTGGGGTGGGCTTAGAATTTTGACCTCAATCTTTAGGAGCACGTAAGTGCAAAGAGGTGCAGGTAAGGGTGGCACCACGATTGCAAGGCAGTGCAAGGCAGTGCAAGGCAGTGCAAGATTCCGCAAGATTCTGCAGTTGCAGAATACGCAGAAAATGCGTCTGCAGTTAATTTGAAAATTTTAGTTCGTACCATGTTGCAGCAGTAGTAGCCATGATCTAATGTATCGGGGACCAGAGATTAAATTAACAAGGGTTGGCGATAAAAGACTGACATTACCAATCTGGGGAGGGGTCAAGTTTCGCACCTCAGGCATCAACAGTTGATTGCCTCGCAATCTCGTTGGCCAAGTTGTCGCAATGGCGCATATTCCTCCCGGCGATGGGTTTTTGGCACCGCTTGCCGGTGCTCTCCGCAATGACGGGACATTGAGACGACAAAGGGCGCAGCAGCTCCTTTATTTTCATTTGGGCCTCATCAAAGGGATTGGTAGTGGTGATTGCTGCGGCCGGAGGCCCGCCCGGAAACAGCGCCAACCACTCGCGGGCCCGGTCCTTTGCGTAGACGACCCCCGGGTGGGACTCGCAATGCCATTTCCGCGCGAGCTTGACCAACTCGGCCCACAAGCCGGGCGATGCACGCGTGAGACCGACCAGCGACTCGAGGATCTCGTCGACTGCGGTCTTATGCCTGTCACCCTTGCGATAGGGCGATTGCTGCGCCACGGTTACATTGTGGCGGGTCCAGGACGATGAACACAGAGTTCGGACGCACAACACCCAGACAATGACGGCTCATTACAGACATATTTGAGAAAGGTGTGTGTAGTATCCAGCTCAAAGCTTAGGCCAAGAAGTACCCTGTAGGAACGTGCTTGTATGTGCTGTCGTGGTTCGCCGATACTGTCGACGGTCGAGGCCATACCTGCGCCATCTCCACACCATATCCAAAGTATAACGATGACTGCGCGATCGATAAGGCTGATTGCGCCCCTGCTTATTGATGCTCTAGGCAGTGCTGCTGCAAAGCGATAGGTATGGGCTCGTCTACGACGCCATAAATGCCTGAATCAATCGACGAATTGCTGAGCGCCTAATAAGGTGCAACATATATGATGGTATGAGTCGGAGATGCTGCACGATGCGAAGCATTTCAGCCTCTGTTATTCCATCTGTCCTTAGCTTTCGTTGAAGCACCAGCACAACAGACTCCTACTTCGAAATGAATGACCTTCACCGAACGAGCTCTGACACTTGCGACATCGCGCCTGACGATACCTCCAAGCTAGCCAGGGCAGTGGCACTGGAGCAAAATGGATCACTTCGCAGTCTCACTGACCGTTCACTTCAAGTTGATAATGCCAATTTAGGTGAGGTTGTCGATAGTAGCCTGAAGACGCCGCGCGTTGAAGAGTCGCTTTCATTAGATCCGATCCAGGTCGTAGCGAAAGTTGGAGTCATCACCGGTGCCAGCTCACAACATGGATCCGACACGTCGCAGCGATTCATCAGGCTATGGAAACCGAAAGTTCGCAGCAGCATGAGATCTCCCTTCGAGATGATTGTCTTTTTCATCATAGGATTTGGATTGAGTCTTGGGCACTGCATATTCTATTACCTCCTTCAGGGGGAAATCGTTGGTGATTCGAACCAGCAGGAAGAGAAGCTTCGGTGAGCCCGGCCATTTATATCTTCCGCGATAGCGCTGATAATCCCCACTAGTGTAGGCACCGCATTTTCATTCTTGGCACAGCTCGCTCTCACAGCTAGCATCTGGAAGTCGTACACGCAATGGCTGTGGAGGGCCGTCTATAGCAAGAAGTGGACGCCACGAGGCCTGAACAAGGCGTTCTCGGTAGACTTGGCTCCCTCGGCGCTACTCAATGTCGAGCTTCTTAAGAAATTCAAAATCGGTGCAGGTCTGGCATTCATGGGCTGGTGAGCTTAGCAAGTAGTGGTAGGCTAGCGAGCACAAGGTGCTAATAGTTGAGCTAGGTGCCTTATATTACCCGCATTCTTCACACCGGCCGCCCTCATTGTCTTCCCCAGCCAACAAACGAACGTCACTAGCAGACCCGTACATTACGTTGCCATCGCCAATAGCTCTGCTGGCCATGATTACGCATATTCGCCACCGTGGAATAGCGAACACACAGTAGACCTCGACACAACCAGAATTTTCGCGGGGCCAAGGTCGATTATCACCCGGTATGCGAGCGCGACCTCCTCCACCGGCGAGATTCTACCCATAGACCCTCCTTCAAATCATTCAGCTTATTCGCTTGATTTCTACGGGCCCATTGTCAAATGCCAAGACGCCAATGAAACGACGGTGGACCTCATCAACGACTTTCTAGAGGAGCACATGGCCATCCGTAAGGGGACTGCTCACCAAGTCGATAGCGCCTACTACAGCTTCATCCCTGCCCTTAATACTAACAAGCAACTTGTTGCGTATATGGAGCCGCGCTATCAAGAGCCGTCAAACGCGACGAACGAGCTGTGGTTGACGTTTCAACGATGGGGTTGGGACGACTCTGGAACACGCATACGCAACCGCGTGTGGCAGGTCTGCCGTCTGTACAATGCATCATACAGCTTACATTTAAATTGGACTCTCAATGTCCAGAATGTAACTGGTACGTACGAGATTGGAGAGGAGGTCAGATTTCCGGATGACCAAGCTGGTGAAGTGTCCGACATGGCCAATCACGCCTACGCTGCCTTCTTTTGGGCCTTGACAGACCAACTTGTTGGCTCTTTGGGTTGGTTCAGGGACGAGAGTGCCAACAGTACCAATTCCGAGCATCTGCCTCAGTTCGGAGCCATGGAGTCTCCAATCCGGCACTCGAGCGTCTTGGGTAGCCAGGACTTGGACGTTTTCTTCGATTACAAGCTCATCTACGATCTGTACGTGTACGACAATGAAATTGAGATTCAAGGTCAAAGGTTTCTCGACAAGCAGCTGGCGAGGAACCGCACATTAGATGTCTTGATTGAGGAGTTGAGCTTCAACATGACGGTCAGCATGCTGAGCAGTCCCATACTAACGTCAGTCACAATCTTGTCATTTCGATGGTGAGTGCCATTGCTGACAAGTGCCACAGATCCAACACCTCAAGAGATGTAACCTTCTGGACCAATGTCAATAAGTACGGATATGTCCCCACGTCGTTGTTCATACCGTACGCTCTAGCCAACATCGCCACATTGATTGCCGTTGTCCTTGGAATAGTCTCATTCACCCGAGATGAGATTCACCCAGACAAGAGCTTCCAGTCCATTGCTAATGCGGCGTCGGACCCTGGCATCGCCAAAATTATCAATGATCCAGATGCCGAGAAGCAGCAGACAACCATCGTCTCTATGCTGCGGCGGGGATCACAGTACTGGCTGAATCGACCCTCACTGACGAGTTATACTGCCAATCATAGCGCAGTTTTGCCAGAAGCCATCTGAGACGATTGAGACATCATGATCCCGTTACGATGTTAGGGCGTTGAGATTTCGTGCTTCATGGGTGCCATACTGTTTGATGTTTCTTTGGCCTTTTATAAAGATACCCGCAGCGTATGTCATAAGCGTTATGTCTTGTATTAGTTTCGTCCTTTTGTGCTGGAGCAAAACTTGACCATTGATACCGTCGCTACTTGATCCACACTTTGGTACTCGAGTACTATCCCCTTGAGCGTCATAAGGTGCAGGGGATGTATCGTACTCCACACCACCCCTGTCCGTGATGTCAGTACATTGAGGAACAAGGAAATCCCTGTCCATAGAAATAGCTATGTAACGGATTTTGACGATGCTTCCGCAACGGACAACGCTGCCGCTACTAGCTATCTGACGATGGAAGCAGACAACGATGCCGCCGCGGCCACAGTGGCCCCTGAGGAACGGATTCCTGTTACAACGGACCATAGCCGGCGCGAGCAACCTATTGATAACACATGCCGGCCGGACCACAAGCCAGCAAGCCGTACAGGGTCACATTTTAAACCCCTCGACGTTCCATATCAACCCTTTAAGGTCCGGGACCTTCCAGAGACGCCTTTGAAGCTTTTCCAGCTTTTTCTACCCGAATCCCTAGTTGAACAATGGGTCAGCTATACAAATAGCCCTGCCAACCACCCACCGACCGAGCCGTCCGATGGGAGCCGTCAAAATCAGTGGATATCAACATCCGTTGCTGAGATCTATATATGGATAGGCATTGTGATATCAATGACTCTATATAAGGCTCCTCGAATTCAAGACTATTGGAAGGTCTCAGACGAAGGGCATTTTGTCCCTACCTTTCCATGGATACGGTTTATGACATATAATAGATTTACGCTACTAAAAAGCCGGCTTCGAATTGACGATCTAGATACGGTCCACCATGGAATCCCTCGTCCGTACAACAAGGTCAATGAATGGGCCAACTATATCATGAAAGCTGCTATAGCTGCTGTTGAAGTTGGCAGCAATATTGGTGTGGATGAGGGCATCATCGGCTTCGACGGACGGTCCCGGCAGAAGGTAACGATCCCTAATAAACCAACGCCCACAGGGATCAAGGTCTGGATACTAGCTGCCCAAGGCTATATCTTACACTGGATTTGGCATACGCCTGGGTCCAAATTTGGTCCTGTCGGAATTGAACAGCCACAGAAAAAGCCCCCTAAAAAACAGCCCTCAAACAAGCCGTCAGATGAGCCGTTGGATGAGGGCTCTGACGATATGTCTGACGATATGTCTGACGATGCCTCTGATATCTCAGAGGGCCCGGCAGACGATGCCTTGGACGGCATTGACGAGGTCCTAGACAGAGTGCGTAATCAACCAACTACTTCCAATCGTTGGAGCCGTTGGATCCTCCAACTGTGGGTCCAACTCAACTGAGATCTCGCTCCCCGTGCTTGGCAACCAACCAATTCAGAAGTCCAGTTGATTGGGTTTGGATCCAACCGGTTCCAACTCGTTCCCAGTGTCCGAGGGTCATGTGAGGCCCGGGCGCCGTAACTTTGACCCAACCTTCAACTTCCCAGTTTGGCTTTTCGTACGGCCCGCTGGCCAATGATCGGCCGCTGAGGGGCATCATCTTGAGCCAAACGAAACAAACCCTTTCTCGCCTCTCCCACCCGCGCCAGCTTCGCGCTCTTCTCGCGCCAGCCTGGCGTCTGATTATAATTCATTCTTGAGCTTATCATTCAGCTTCTCCACGGAAGGCTGAACGGTGGGGCCTTGGAAGTTAAGCCTCCGCGTGAAGGCCTGTGGGGATCTATAAAGTCGCTAGTACATGCGTCCAGTGAAACATTTTGACTTGTGTGTAGGTACAGCGACCTGTCACCCCACATTCATCAGTCACAGTGGTCGATGTTCACTGTCATGCACACGGCATTCTAGACTACGAAACGATACCTTGGAAACATATCTCTAACCATGATAGAATTGATACCAGAAGAAAGCTTTCAGCAAAAGAAATTCAGTGAGTATACTTTAACTGTATGAATGTTATTTCACGTAGAGAGTGACGTGTTTATTAGGATTCAGCAATTTCGTTCAGCAGCAAGATACGTCGGACAGTCTACCCTATACACGCTAGATAAGAGCTACCGTACAGGCCGCCTATTTATTATGGTGGGGCTGGTATCTCTTAACTCCACAGCTTAGGCTTCGCCGCTGAGATAACATACTCTTTACTATCTCTCATGTTGCAAGATACATCCGGTACCGTAGATTATATAGTGCCGTGGCTGTGCCTGCTAACATGCCTTAGCACCACATCAGAGCTTCGCGATTTGCACACGGCGCGTCGGATCGCGTGGCGGTTTCTCAACGCGTTAATTGTCCCTGCAGACGGCCTGGAAAGGCTGCGCTGTCGTGCCCGATAAAATGGAGGCAAAGGACGTTGGCCTCTGGTCGTCAAATGTTGCAGTACGTCGCCGCTGAAGGAAGCCATACTATTCCTTCGCTGACAGACTCCAGCAGTCTAGCTTCCCAGCCAACACGATGGATATCGATTCCCAGGACATTTTCTTGGGCCAAGTAGGATCTGAAACGTCCTTGACCCTACATTCGTCTCCCTGCCCGTCGAGGCTCTCTACTCAGTCCTCATTCTTGTCAGGTTCAACGCCGCAGACCCCGCCGAGGAAGATATTTAACCTGGATGAGAATCCTACGCCTGGCGAGATAGCCACGTTCCCGTTCGAGCTCTTCAACGACGAGCTTCGGGCAGGCACGCCTCCGAGGACTAATGGCGCAAAGGTTGCCTGGTGGTGGGTGAAAGGGTTCCGTATGAGGCTCAAGGGTAACAGCAAGAAGCTTCGATGGGTATGCCGTCTGTGCGTGAGGAAGAGGTGCCGGACGGTCTCGCACTTCTCGTACGAATCTAACGGCAGTGCCAATATTATCAAGCACCTGCGAGATATTCATGGGATCAAGGTAAGCAATAAGCAGCTCCTCATTCTTTTACTCCAACTCAATCTTGCAGGACCCAGGAAGGAAAGACGTGACGCCGCCCAGCCGCACTAAGACTCTGACAGAACACTTTGGAGTGACTGCAGCCCCAGCCGACCAGCGTATCTTTTCTACCATTCTTGGGAGGCTCAAACTCGGCGCATTCGAAGAGCTTCTCGTCGACTGGATAACACACGATAATCTTCCTTTCCGACTAATCGAGAGTGAGCGTCTCCGCCGCCTCATTGAGTTTGTCAACCCCGATGTACAAAGACAAGATACCATCTTCCGCGGTTCTTCGGTCTCGACTGCGATCGATCTACAATGGGGCGAAAGGAGCTGTAACGGAACATCTAAAAACTGCTCGTGGCAAGATTCACATCACATTTGATGGCTGGACGTCTCGCAATCAGCTCTCGTTGCTTGGAGTCAACTGCTTCTTTGTTGACGAACAATGGCGGCACCGGAAACTGCTTCTCGCCCTTCCAGCCGTATCCGGACGCCATACTGGCGATAGCTTAGCTAACGAAGTGGCTGACGTCTTGGCAGAGTGGGATCTTGGAGGCGACCGGCTTGGGTATATGGTCCTTGATAATGCCAGCAATAACGACACGGCAATGGTGGCTCTCGGCAACGAATTCGAGTTTGACCCAGACGAACACCGTCTCCGCTGTCTGGGCCACGTCATTAACCTCGCCGTCAAGCAGCTGATATTCGGCAAGGCGGCGGACGCAATGGAGCATACAGGCAGCAACGAACTGGACTCCGAATACGATTTCGACTCTCTACCGGCCGATAAGCTTATGCAATGGCGGAGGAGGGGCCCAATTGGTCGACTTCACAATCTCAACGCCGCTGTCTTGAACTCGCCACAACACTTAGAGTGCCTCTTGAAGTGGCAAGAAGAAGATCCCAAAAGCGGTGTCCTTGAACTCGTCGATCCTGAGACTAGGAAGAAGCGAGTGCCGCTCAGACCTATCGCTGACAACGAGACCCGCTGGAACTCTCGCCACCGTATGATGGTCCGCGCTCTGCTTCTCCGTAGATACTTCAATCGGATTGTCGACAAGGCAGAAAGGGCGTGGGGAAGGGGCAAGAGAAAGTCAACGAAGCCTTCTATAATTGACGACGAGCTGTCAGAAGAGGACTGGGATGTGGTTGAGGTTTTAATTCAAGTCTTGCGGCCGTTTGATGAGATCTCCGTTCGTCTACAAGGCAACCTGAAGACTAGCGAGGATAACCATGTTACCACCGGCTCCTTTTGGGAGTATTTCCCCTCCTTTGAGTATCTCTTAACGCATTTAGAGGAGCTCAAGCAGAGTCATGACCTCCTTGAGGGCTTGGGAAAGGACAGCGCTGATATGGTTGCTACCCATATCAACCTTGCGTGGATGAAGCTTAACGAGTACTACGATAAACTCTGGCCTGTTGCGTATATCGGTGCTGTAGTGCTTCACCCTTGCTTTGGGTGGCCGGCGCTGCAATACCACTGGGAAGGACATGCGGATGCGACGCAGTGGGAAGAAGATTACTCGACAAGACTCAAGAAGATGTGGAAGGAGGAGTATGCTACTCGCGTGGTTCCTGGCTTAGCGATGCTGTCGACAGCGAGCAGCCGAAGGGCGCTCTCTGGATATGACGCGTTCCTGGCACAGTCGCTTGGCAAACGCAAAAGGGCGCATCCAGATGACAGAGCGGGATATCCTTCGCAACGGCGCCCAGCGCTTGACGAGTACGAACGTTATATCCAGACGTTTACCCCAGCCGACGACAAATGCCAATTCAGCCCTCTTTCTTGGTGGAAAGAGCACGAAATGGAGTATCCGAACCTCTCTCGAATGGCCTCTGACTTGCTGTCTATCCCTACAATGTCAGCAGAGACTGAAAGGTCGTTCAGTAGCGCGGGCAAGATGGTATCACCTTTACGAACTCGTCTTGATCGACACACTATTGGGATGGCGCAGAGTATGCGGTCATGGAGCAGGGAGGGTATTGTCCTACCCTCATGGCAGTGATGAGTGGGATCGGCGTTAAGACGTGAAGATCGGAGATATCCGTTGGTCCGAAACAACCAACTGCAATCCAACTGAGAGCAGCCTCGTCCAACGTCAATCCAACTGAAATATACTTGGCCGGATGTCAATCCAACTGCGAGGAGGTACCAGTTGAGTTGAATTGGTTGATTACGCACTCTGACTAACACTGGTCTTTGTAGTTGAGAATTTACGGCGAGACCAGCTTCGGAATCCATGACTGTAACTTCGAGGTGATTTCTTAGTCCTAGAGCGTCGGCGTGAGACCAAGGTAAGAAGAGGCCGCAGAGCTGGCAGTGCGACAACAATAATCTGAGTTGCAGTTTCGACCGACCCGAGCAAATCTGGAGGATCCGACGTCAGAACTTCAAGAACGAAAACGGGCAAAAAGAGGAAGAAAAAAAACTAAAAACTTACAAGCCTCCAGAGTAAACAGCTCTGTAATTCCCAGGACAAACCGAGCAATGCTGGCCAGAATAGTTGCAAACCCTAGCAAAAAGATACAGAACAAACTAATCTTCTCTTTTCTATGAAGCTTACTCAGCCTCCTCATTAGGGAGAATGGAAGAATGAAAACTTGAGAAACTAAGGTCAGTAAAACATCAATCAATAACTTTAGACAGGACGTACCCAAAATTTCGGCAGATAGATTAATCGGCCATACGATGTAGGCGCTCACTGGATCTGATGCGGCTGAACATGCAGACTCACCGTCAGACCCGTTGCACACAAAATCTCAGCAGAGTTCAGTAGATGATCGGCTGTTAGAAATAACTTGCCAGTTTCTCCAGACATCCGCACCACACCAGAAGAGATCCAGGAAACCGGTCGCAAGAAAACCTGCCACATTGTAGACCACGACAATCCAGAGCAGACGCCGTGACCACGATTCCGATATCGGGAACAGTTGGTAGTAGAAGGCCAACAAGCTAAATCTTGCGAGGAAAAAGCCCAAATCGAAAATTAATGTGCTTGCAAAGAACCACTGTGCGAAGGTCGATTAGTGCTCATCCAGGCTTGATCAAGAGTGGTAGTAGTACCTTCAAGAAACCCTCAGGATAAGAATCGTCCTGAAAAGTTCGACCGGTTGCAAAGAGAACTGTGTCTCCTACAACTAGCGGAAGAAAAAAGAGAAAAGATAGCACCAAGAACGAGTCTGATAGCCAGAACGACCACACTCGTCGCCAAATCCTCACTCCAATCCGCGCAGTCAAGACGATGATGCAGAGCGACAGGAGCACCCATTCAATCCCCTTGACTGCGCGAAGCCTCAGATGATGTAACGATCCCCACAACATCTTAGTCATAATGTCGGTACATAAAGTAACTTCCCAGCCCTACCTCACCTAATTTACTATGCGATGTACTTCTATGTAATAAAGGGAAATGCCAGTACATCTACCATCAGCTAATTTACCAGAGCTTCAATGTATCTAGATTTTACCTGGTTCCAATTGATTAGGATCCCGGTCCGTTACAACATCTGAGGCTTCGCGCAGTCAAGGGGATAGCCTGGATTTTTGTAAGCAGTGGTTTTTTTTTTTTTTAATTTTATGTTTCTGTTCCTTTTTCATTGAACTACAAATCGAAGGGGAGATGCAAACATACAATGTACTGCGCAAAACTCAAGCTCATGTTCTCGCAAATCAGAAGCGGTCGGGTCACGCGGCAAAATCCAAGCGGGCATCTGAATTTTGGGTACCGATATTACTGAGGCGGAAAGTTAAGCGGTTGCTGAACAGTTTGCGATACAATCATGCCGCGTCCGATGATGGCGAGATCAGCTGGCATGCGAAAGCACTCGAAATGAAGCGACTGGAGGTTCGTGTGATGATGCAGATGAAGAGATGAACCGTGATGAATTAGGACGAGTTAATTAAATGCCTTCTTGCTCAACAGGTGGCTTCTTGCTCAACAGGTGATTTGCCGCAGGCGGCTGTCTGAACATTTGAGCTAAGAAAGCTTAATGGGAGCACGGACTGAGATACGGGACCGTTCAGATTTACCCGTCCAGTCCAAGACGAAAAGGGTCGACGACCCCGACAAGCTCACAATCCGACCTATCGGCATGCCTGTTCTGTGGTCTTGACTCGTGCCATAGCAGAGCAACCAGCCACAATGCCTCACACCCTTAGCCGCAATCCTGGTCTCAGCCAACACGAACTCAATCCGACGGGTGATTTTTTCAGCTTATTTCGGTGAGCTTGGCCGGGAATGCCACGCAAATAAACCATCCGGAGACAATGGTGCGGATAGAATTAGTTTGCATGGCACCTGAACTCTCATGTGTCCTGACAGACAATAATGCAAATTCTTCTGCCTTCTGTTTTGCGATCACATGGTTCAATTTATCAACGGCTGTGCGTGGGAGTACCCTCAGCAATTCCTAGGCTCGACCACTGTCCAGCTGCAAGGTTGGTTGATGTTCAGCCATCTTCTGTAAAACTACATAACCTCCACTACAAATGGCGGAATATTTTCTCCTTTGGTCTTACTCAACATACACTGGCCGTGAGGATTAAAATAAGCTTTCGGAGCTACTCCAGTCGGCGTCGCTGTGTGCATAAGTAGTGCTCTAGTCCTACCAGTGACCGGGTGGCAGCACCAAAGAACCACGAATCATCGGCCAGTATTTTCGTATTCCAGGATGGACAAGATGTAGAACAGTGGCGAAACCAATGAAAGTCTTCCACATTCAGGCTGTCTAACATTCGAATATTTAGATGATGTCTCCCTCAGAGTGGCGCATCATTCATTAATAATGATTGAAATGAATCGCAATGATTGATAATGATCATTATCAATCATTTCATTGACGGCTTACCCCACATAATGATCATTGCATTGTGGGCAAGGCAATGAAATGACGATAATGAAATGATAGGCGGGACTGGTGAGAGCTGGCGCGAGCCGAGCATCAGCAAAAGCAAAGATGCGCGGGAAGGACACCTGGCTGCTTCGCGGAGGCCCCTTTATTTACTTTCCCATTCGGATCCCCGGTATTGCTCGTCAAAATATCCGCAGCATGTTGGACCAGACGCCACCATTGCCATCCGTCGAGGATGTCCCATCTTCTCCGGCGAACCCCCGGGATCGTGGCTCTGAATCTAGAACACCATTCACCGTCTCTTCCCCAGTAACTCCGAGCCCCAGCGCCGGCTCAAGTCAATTCACATCAGCACAGGACTGGGACAGCTTTCCTTGGTCTCAGTTTCCCGACCTCGCAATATCTGAGCGGAAAGGGCGACCCAAGTCCTGGATCTGGCAGCATGGCTATGATCTCCAAGAAATCAAGGATAAGACTCGACATAGGTGGGTTTGCCGTGAGTGTGTGAAGAAGAAAGTCCCAAAGATCACTGCCCATCTTGCGTCGACGACATTCAACATTGAGTCTCATCTTGGGAAATCAGCACAACATATATGGCGGCAAATTACAACCGCGCCTAGGGAAAAGGACCATCGACCAGATGTTCTCCTTGGCAAGCACCGAGACGCCAGACGTGGATTTCCAGTTTCGCAATAAGCTCAAGAAGCAGTTCGACAAGGCGGTGTTCCAGCGCAAACTTGTGAGATGGGTTGTGGAGACAAACCAGTCCTTCCGAGTATCTGAGAACGAGACTTTTCGCGATCTTCTCGACTACTTGAATCCTATTATCAGTGCGACCAATGCCCACATTTCTCACGATGCGATTCGACGGCGAGTAGTAGATGAGTATCATTTCTTTCGCCTTCACATCGTCAGAGCTCTGCGACAGAGTCCTAGTGCCGTCCACATTGCGTTCGATGGCTGGACTTCGCGAAATCGGCACCCGTTGTTCGGAGTCGTGGCGTTCTTCCTGGACCAGAGCTTCCGGCCGCGTAAGATCGTTCTTGGGCTGCCAAATCTTACGGACCGTCATACTGGCGAAAATATCGCCGACAGTGTCCGTGACATCCTCGCGGCCTTCGAGCTCGGCAAAGAGAAGATCGGCTACTTCACACTCGACAATGCCTCTAATAATGACAAAGCGATGGATCACCTGGCGCAGCATTTTCAGTGGGCTAACGCCACGTCAAGGCGGATCCGCTGCTTTGGCCATGTCATTCATTTAGTAGCCAGGGCTATGCTTCTAGGGAAAGACGACGCGGACGGCGTGATTGAGGATGATCTTGACACCGATACACTTGCAATGTGGGCGAAGCGCGGCCCAATTGGAAAGCTACACAGCCTCGTGGTGTGGATAAACCGCTCAAACAGAGTGACACAGAGATGCTACGGGACGTCCAAAGGCAAGACACAGACAAGAAATGGCCTGGCTCACTAGATGTCGTCGTGGACAACAATACCAGGTGGCTTTCTCAATACTATATGATGAGCCGTGCGCTTAAGCTGCGTCCTTATATCGAGGCCATAATCTCGGACATCCTATATGAAGTTTCCAAGCCGAGGAGGAAGGGAACCCGCCACGATTCGCTGCCCTCATGTCTCGAAGCCGATACCTTGCTTACCGAGGACGACTGGAAGACTATCGGATACTACCATAACATATTGCGACAATTCGAAGCCTGCGTCAAGGACCTGGAGGGGGATGGGAAGCAACGAATCCGGCGGGGGGAAAGGAAGCTGCGTACGGGCTGATGCAGGATATCTGCCCTGCGTACGAGTGGCTAATCGGCCATTTGGAAGAGGCGAAGCTTGACGCAGACCGTACACCAGAGCCTGCCCACTTCAAGACAAATATCAACCTTGCGTGGGTCAAACTGAACAAGTACTATAGCACTATTGACCAGTCTCCTGCCTATTACGCGGCAACCGTTCTGCACCCGGCGATTCGTTGGGACTTCCTCCGCCGAGCGTATCGCGAGAGATCAGAGTGGATTGAGAAAGCACAACAGCTCCTCAGCGACATCTGGCAGGAATACAAAGAGCTGCCTATTCAGTCCGAACGGAACCCATTCGACGATGTACGGCCAGTAAAACGAGCCAAGGAGGCAGAAGAGGCAGTGGATACCTTTTCTTCGTACTTGGACAGCATCAAATCGACAGCGATGGAAATTTCCCCGCATACCGTAGCACGGGTGATGAGCTTGATCGGTGGCTCCAACTAGCCGATCCTGTTGAGAAAGATTGCGATCCATTCTTATATTGGTTCAACAAAAGATTTGACTATCCTCGCCTTACGCGTATGGCCATAGACATACTCTCCGTGCCGCCCATGGCCGCTGAATGCGAGAGGGTCTTTTCCTCGTGCGGCAATATGGTCTCGGCGAAACGCTGTCGACTTCAAGCCGAAACAATCGCTATCACACAAACCGTACGATCATGGCTACGAGCAGGACTATTGGATGATTAGGATGGACTGCTGAAGGACCTCGTGGCAGCGGAGCTCAACGAGACGTAATGCGACAGGCACCCATCAGCGGCAGGACCTGGTCATTGTGGACCTTCAATCATTAAATCATTATCATTTCATTCTCAGTCCTACAATGATCATTATCATTACTGCATCGCTTATTAATCAATCATTTCCTCTCATTATCTAGGTGATAATGATTGATAATGATTCATGCGCCACTCTGTTCGAGACTTGGCGATCCTGGAGATAATCGATTGTGTGTACGGATTGAAATATCATCCTTGCCTCTACAATTAAGTGCCACCCACAGTGGTGCTGGGCGTCGGGATACACAGGCACTCTTGTACTCATGGCATTCGAGCTATCCATTTTACAGGGTAAGCGAAATTCTCCTGCTTGACTAAATGCTATGCCCTTCAAATCCACTCCTGACTTGCTGCCAGTGCATCTGCCGAACAGCAAGGGTCCACCCCGAGTCATCATCCTGGCTGTTGTGGCTGACTGCTGGAACCACCTATGGGTCTTGTGTGGCAACTTTTGAAAGTTCACTGTCGGCTCTGGACCTTCGTTCAGAATTTATCACATATTAGACCTGACGATAAGATCCTCGTCGCAAACTCGACGAACTTAACTTTCCTAGGGCTCAAACTATCGTTCGAGTACTGTCTCATCGTCTTGTGCATTGGGCATCAATGGACATTGGAGGCCTCGTTAGGGGTTTGCGTCGTAAGAAGCTCCAATCGTATGAACCTCCTTAAAATCCTTGTCGAAGATCTCAGCACGAAAGCACGCAAGTGCTCGACATGGGTGCCAAGGCGGTGCACGGATGATTGTGCATTGTTTGGTTTTTGGCGGTTCACTGGACTCAGTAGTAGCGCGACGCTGAACCGTCATCGGCAGTTCTTCCCACAATAGCGCTGCCATAAAAGCGCATCATAAATGGAACTAGCCAAACAGATACTGAAAAGATCGACATCAGCTTGCCCCAGAACATGGCGGACGCATGTCGTCTCTCCCCGGGTGATTGCTTTTGCAAGCCCTGCCCGGTCGGCTCCGTCGGTTGTGTCGGCGCTAGTAACAGGCAAGACAGGACCCCCCCTGGCCTGCGGTGAGGGCTTGATGGGGACTGCCGACAGAAGATCGGCAAGGATTGGGATGCTTGCCAACCGGTCGACCGGTGCCTGCGGCGCTGGCAAAACCTCGAGGAGAACACCATCATCATGGTGCCTGAACCCAAGCGTGCGAATGAGTTCCCCTTTCCCCTCCCCTCCCTGATGATGATCCTGTCTTGTCTCAGACAAGCCCATGCTTAATTCAACATTATCAATGGAAAAAAATCCATCTAGTCTAGTGCTAACACAGACGGTCGCGGGCGCTACGCCTATCGGCTCAGCCGAGGGCCGCAGCCGCCAGTCTACCGTATGCTCCTTAACGCTTCAGGGCTAAATTGTCAAGGCTGACGGCCGTTATGTTGTGGTCGGTGGAGCGCAAGCTTATGTGGGAACTGGCGAGACGAGCGCATCCGCATTTTTCGAGGCAGCGTCGTGGGGCCCTGACCCTGTTATGACCGGTGATGGGTTCTTTATCTTTGACTTGCCTGAGGGGATGAGCTCTCTGCCATTGTTCAGGGATGTGCAGATCCGGTTCCCGAGAACGACAAGACCCCTGGCCTCCGAGAATTGACCTGCATCAGTGGCCCGCCCGGAAATCAGTGGCCCGCCCGGAAAGACTTCTCCTTTCTGGAAGGCTATGGGACTCTCCTCGCAACGGTCTGGGCCCGCTTGTGGGGTTGTTGCGCCTTCTCCCGTCTTCATGCGACTACAAGGGATGCATTCCGGCCCACATAAAGGGAAGCCAAATTGTGCCAGACCAGCACCAAAACGAAAGCGCCGCTTCGGCCAGTGCCTCGGCGAGGTAGAACTTAACCGACGCTAAAGTTAACGCCGGCCTTCTTTAGTGTAGCTGCCCAAGGATGTGGAGGACCCAGCCGCACATTTGTGCTGCAGGGGAGGCAGCTTGCCACGCGGGTCGAGATTGTCTGTGCCCCTTTTGGGAGATATCGCCGTCGCCTTTGAACCATGGCGTCGCATGAACCAACGCTACCCAGCCCACAATTGATCTGGACATGGCCGCCATTGAAAAGGTTCCGCGGGTCCCCAAAGTTTTCCCTTTCACATGTTTGTGCCGTTCAGTGCTGCAATTCCATCTCCCTGTCTTCGTTCGTGAGTGGTTTGACGGGGAATATCAACCAGAATCAATTGCAGGCGATGATTGAAGCTCGACATGGGTGACTACGACAACCGCGGCCCTGAATTGCAGGCCGTGTGCTACACGCTCGTCATCACTGCCTTTGTTGCCACTGTTCTGCGATGCTACACGCGAGCCCTCATCGTCAAGAGCTTTGGCTTTGACGACTGGTGCATGCTGGCGGCACTGGTGAGTTAGACCTGAGACTTGCTTGTGACTCCAGCCATGACCTTCGTCTGACCATTGGGACGAAACAGGCCTTTTTCATCCTTTTTGTCACCTGTGCGCTCGTCGGTGTCGAACATGGTACAGGGCGCCATTGGTGGGTTCTTGAGGATGCAAACCGCAAGACGGCCATGAGAGTAAGTCGAGATGCAGGCAGGCAGTGGAGCAAAGAAACACTAACAGTGCACACAGTATTGGTGGTATTGCTACCTGTGGTATTGTCTCTCGATGATTGCTTCCAAGATCTCTATCGGCTACTTCCTTCTCCGAATCACCATCCGGCGTCGAGATATCTGGACTATCTACAGTGTCATGGCTATCACGGTCCTCACCGGAATCGTCTTCTTCTTCGTCACTTTATTCCAATGCAACCCGATTTCCTTTTTCTGGAACAAGGACCAGAAAGGGTCTTGCATCAACATGGATGTCATCATCGCCCTCACGTATCTCTACAGCGCATGCAGCGTGATTTGCGACTTCACATTTGCTCTGCTCCCGCTCGTGCTCATCTACAGGTTGAACATGGACAAGAGGAGTAAGATTGCATTGGTACCTATTGTCATTATGGCTTGCGTGTAAGACTTTGCCGAGTCCTCAAGTCGGGATGTGGCTAATTCAATGTAGGGCAAGCGCAGCAGTAGTCGTGCGATTTGGTTATGTTAAGGATTTCAAGAACCCCGACTTTCTTTGTACGTCTTCATACCGCAATGCCAACAAGTCTGGCTACTGATAAACGCAGGGGCGACCGTCGACATCGCAATTTGGTCCACCACCGAACAAGGCCTTGCTATCACGGCAGGCAGTCTCGCCACGCTCCGTCCTCTCATCCGAAGTATCGGCCTCCGGATCGGTACTCGAGTTTCCGATGAGCCTTCCGTCCCGGCTGCGTCAGACCGTCGTAGTCCGGCCATCTTCAGCGACAGGTCTCGGGACGGCAAGAGAGGCAGTGGCAAGGGCCGGTCCATGATCCGTTTAACTGAGCTTACCACCGACAAAGATGATAGTTTCAAGGACACCAGCTCCAGAGCCGAGACCCATGGAAACAATGACGAGTGGTCTCATGGAAGGCTGGGAAGTGAGGAGCAGCTCACTAGCGGGACGAAAAATTCCTCCTGGGATGACGGTATGAGCAAGACCCAGACTGTATCAATAGCCGATGGTCGGGTTTAAAGGAAGGCCACAAGGAATTAAATTAATAAAGTTAATGATTTCAACAAAACACTAGCTCCTGGCAGCTTAATACCTGTGACCTTACAAAGCTCTGTTACAAAAGTATTATTGGAGTGAAGGTCCGGCTGAACGGACAATAACTCGCTCCGCTTTGGGGTGTTCGCGTCGCTGGATCAACTCGCCTAGGGAGCCGTGATAACCGAGATCTTGAATGCTTCAAATTATTCCTCAACTTCATACACAGTCGTCCTTCCGAGTCAAATCTCCGATAGCCTGGATATAGGTATGCAGTTGCGAATGTGTTCCTTGAGCTCTTTGCACCATGACTGGTAGCACACTTGTCGTGGAACCTGACGATATATCGGATGAAATTGATGAACCCGTGGCTAAATTCTCCGGACTTAGCCTGTCCAGATTGCTCGACAAAGCGCCGTCAGCAGTCAACGCGGTAGCAAGAAGCTGTCTCTGGCTGCGGCTTAGCTTTTCGAAGAGGTAGTTGACGAGCTCCACAATCATGACGCTTTGTGCGTCAGAGATCCTGCGATTGTTCCCATTGCCGCCGCCGTCGGGTTGACTACGCAGCTCAAGCTCGCTTTGGAGTGCCTGGCAGGTGTGGACAAATGCGCTGTAGATTTGCTCGCAGACAGAAATTTCTTGAGTATAAGACCAATGGGCATTTGTGGGCCGTGGTGGAGAACGGATTGAGATTCCTGGCATCCGTTGCCGGAGACCGGAGCTTCTTTCTGCTGTTGTTGTACTCTCGCCGTGACTCGCCCAATGATTGTAAGCATTGATTGTGTCATTGCTAATAGCTCATCTGTAGAAGCTATGTCGGTAGTTTTGGTGACACGATAGGCTCTAAGAGTCAATTCCGTCAACTCCTTGATGTCCATTTCTAACGTATCATTGGTGGTACTCGCGTTCTCGGGTCCGGTACCTGGGGTAGACATGCATCCACCTGTCAATAGCTCAAGCTCGTTTTGTGGAGCAACTTCAAGATCGAAGGAAGATGTGATATTTGTATCATCGTCATAATCCATGAAATGATCAATTTCCTGGAATGAAGCCATTGATATAATGCATTTGGCCAGGATGCATCATTAGAAGAAGGCCTCGAAGAGTCCCGTGAGATCATTTCAGAGCACCCGGGATGAGATGGTCCATCGTTGCTTGATTCTAGGCTCAAGCTTGAGCCTGAAATTGATCCTTCATTCTGGACCTGTTCTGCAGTGAATTCTCCCCTAGTCTGTTGACCGCTGGACGTCCACTGCGTTGCCGTCCTGAAGGGGCATTAGTAGACCGACCTCGACTATCTCCTTGGGTGTGCGGCGGTGCCGGCTATAGTTATGGACATGGATCTGATCCAATTAAATCCGCGAAAAATCGAGTGACATCAACTAGCTAGTAATTTTGCCTCTGATAGAAGTACCAGCATTCATCCCTATCATGTAACGTACATACATAACGAGTGGGCCAACATAACGAGTGGGCCATAAATCTCAACCCTCGAGAAAGGAACCTCAATTAAAACACCATAGACCATCTGATCAATTTAAACTAATCGCTATACTCTTGCCCAGAGACCTCTACCTCTATCTTGCATGTTCGTGCATTGTGGCCGGGCTTGCCGCATACACCACATCGCCGCTGGGTCGGCTGCCCCGATCTTCCTTGACCACCTCGCCCAGTGAAGTAAATAGTGTGGCCGTAAATAAGACAATATCATATTCAATATCGTATTGCCTGCACGGTATTTTTATACCGTGCAGTGCAAGCAACACCGGAAACCGTGTAATACAGTGCGTGGTTGTTCAAATATCGTATAAATATGATATCAAATATAGTGCAAGTACTATGTAATACGAGTAGTACGAGGATTCTCCCCATAACGTTAGCCCTAATATTATTTTTCATATTACTTCAGACTATAATTTCCCATTCTGCAGCATAAATGCCTTGGCCCAAAAGTCGACTATTACCGAAATAGTAACAGACGCATCGCCCTCAGCCGCCCGCGCTTGGCTTACACCAGAGCCCTCAAAGACAATATCCACTGCATCCTCCATAGCCGCGAAATGGACGACAGCACTCAGCGCTCATGCCTGGTAGCTCAGTTCGGTATCCAACTTGGCCGTCGAGACCCGATCAATTGAAGGAAATAATGACATGTTGATGGGGTTGATAAGTGCCGAGTTGGATCGACCAAAGGGATGGATAGGGCACACTGATGGACCTTCTTCACTTATACATCGCCATCAACCAACTAGAGACGTGTTGCGCGTTTAGATCTTGGGGTCCGCTCGAAGCATCCAGACAAACGTGTCCTTGAATTGACCCCCCGCCCCGGTCTTAGGTTGACCTCGGCCCTGAGGTGTGAGTGGAGCACCCAGGCCACCCCAGGTTTACGGGGTCTGCAGCACATGATAACTTGATTCCCTTGCCAGATCCAGCATCCAATGACTTCCCCAAGGAGGTTTTGGTCTCCAGCTCTGTCTTCAGTAAGCACCAAGCGGCTCTTCAGAGTTTGAATCGGCTGACCGCGTAGAATTATTATGCAAGGTTAGCATTCTCACCGCAGTCGGAATAGTGAAGGCAGTTAGAGTATCCGATCAAGAGTTTACCTCTCTTCTCGAGCACATCACGAGTCATGTCGAATCTTCACACCCTGATTACAGTCTCTACCGCCGTCTAATCGAGGGATTCTGTAAGAATAAGCTTTTCGAGAATGCTTTCCGTTACAGGTGGTTTCAGTGGGATGAAAAGATTCACGGACGCGATATTCGAGGGCTACACGACGACTTCGTTCCATCCCTGAAGGATCAAATTCTGTCGGAGTCGCTATCTGAGGGTGGGGAAGGCATGCCTAATGCTTATAAAAATATCGTTACGAATATTGTCACCCTAGGCAATACGACTAGCACTTTCCCTGACGAATTCTGGTCACCTATTCGCACCCTCTTGGAGAAGGAAAAAGACATTGATGTCTTCGATGCTGTGTATACACGCCTTAGTAGGCTTACGGGTTGTGGAGCTGAACAACTCTCCGAGTTTTGTGGTATTGCTTTTGAGAACACAAAAAGGAGGGAATGGACCTTTGCGAAGGACTTTTGGCAGAACAGTGAAATGTGAGGTTTCAGCTGTTGGCAACACAATGGCATTTTGGTGACCACGTTAATCGTCCCTGTGCGGGCTTTCTTTTCGCGGTCACGTCATAAATGGGCCTAGCTCCGTGCCCTGCTATGTGGCATGGGCTTTTATTGGTTCGTGTTATATCTTTTAGTCGAAGAGGGCAATTGGCCACATAACGCATCCTACGGCAGCGGACCATGAACATCGCGCCTTTATTGCATGTATAGAGGATGATGTGGTACTCATGCGGGCCACCATAGGGTATGCATTTTACGATCTGTTCGCTGCATGTGCTGTGGTGGTGTCCTTCCCTGGCACATCTTCCGCACAACAGGGGCTTGCGACACTGGAATGCTTTGTGTCTGATCTCCTGGCAGTTGTAGCATTGCTCCGGTCTGGCTCGGCGCACAAATGGCCCCGTATATCCTGATTCGCCTCCTGCGTAGAAACATTCCTGGATGTCACTCGTCGCCCTCAATAGAAAAGAGGAGGGTGATGTGAGCTGGAAGTCAGAGATTTGGGTGCGAAGCTCTTACTCCTGGCCAATCGCAAGAAGAACTGTTCATGGAGTGCCCGCGATGGGAACCTCCTTTCAGTCACTGTTCTCCACGTCACCTCGATCCTGCTGCCTTCCCCGCGCAGGTGACCATGGGGTTCTCTTTGCCACGCCTTGGCTCCCAGCCATTTGTTGTCTTGGAAAACGTCGGTCTTCCGTGGACTGGTCAATGAATGGTTGACTGTTCTGTGGTCTTCCTAGGTCTCTATTTGTGGGGTGGTGGGTTTCAATCTGCACATCATCGTCTCTCTTTTACGTGCCGCAGAACCCGCAGCATTATCCACTTGGCCGTTTGGGTGCTTAGCGTGGGCAAGCTAATCGCATTTTCTAGGGCGCCGGCACAGATGGTCTCCTTTCCGTAGAGACTTGCTTTTAATTGCATGACGGCGGTCGCGTCTCCTTGACAGGGTCGAGGCCCCGGCTTTCCTGTGACGGCTTAGTCAGAAGCCCACCCCCGCCAGGCCCCCACGTACACCTACGGTAGATGATGGTACCATAGCGAAAGAGAAGGTTGCTTCTTTAGAGCTTGGGGTCTACGTACTGCAAAAGTAATAGAACGACCAGCCATACGAAGAGCTATGAAGGAGATATGGTGGCTCCGGAAAGAGCTCGCGATGAGGCGCCTGCCTGAGAAGCACGATGACCTGATGGCTTCCAGTGGAAAAGAAAGTTTAGCGTCGTGGGCAAAGCAAGGGCCAATCTGAGAACAGCGGGTGCGACTAGGTGGTGTCGACGACAGGGATGCCATGCAAGACTTGATTCACATTAGCCAACCACATCCTTGTTTTCCGACAAAGGGACATGGTACCTGTGCGCTGAAGTCGCGGTGGGATCAGTGGGGAGGATCGGGTTCCAAAAAGCAACAAACCAACCGCCCAGCCTTTAATTGCTTCGTCCCCCTGTTGCAACCTCGTCGTTCATTCATGTCTTTCCCTCTCCTGCACATGTCAATCGCGCGCGACAACGTCATTTACTCTGCCTCCCTAAACCCATGAGCTATTGCTAGCTCTTGTTAGTATCTTGAAGCAGTTCCAATCGAGGCCGTGTCGCGAGGCATATGAGCGCCATCCGCTATAATTAGCATATGTTAGTATCCCCTAGCTGGGCCCTGCTGTCTGTAGCGTACTGGCGCCAACCCTGGTACAGATCCCTTACTAAAACGGCCCCTTGCTACAGAACGGTCGCATCTGGAGCCATTTTTGGCCCTCACCGAGGTCGCCTCTGGTATACCCTGTGACTGCTGGGGCTACCACCTCATCCGACTGATCTGTCGACATCAGCCCGATCGTCAATCACCCCGATATTTCCGGCAACTCAGATTGCGGTGCCTCGATTGCAGTCCGTACGACCTTCGCCGACCCCCCTTTGAGGTTTACACTTAGGTTTTGCCAACCTTCTACTTGTGTTACTGTCGTGCAGCGCTGCGGACCGTCCAGCCCTTCCCCAATATTCGCCGCCTCCCTCCACGCCCGCTCTATGCCCGGCATTTTCGGCCCCTGCCTCGGCCTGCCTAACACTCACCCCCATTGGTGTGGCTGACTTATAGCCGTTGGTACTAAGCCTCACCACCATCCATAACCCATGGCTCCTATGGCTGGTCTTGAAGCCTCCGACTACCGTCCAGCAAAGCGCACCAGGTGCCTGAACCAGGATGGGCCAATCAGTGGAGAGTATGATACTCCTCAAACATCGTCCTCGAGCATGACAACGCCCGAATCACCCTTCAGTCTCCCCTTCGCAGACAGATCGGATAGATGCCTTCTGGACAACGGTTCGTTTGACTCGGCATGGTCATCACAGCAGGCGTCGCCACCCCATCAGGCCCGGCTTGCTACCCTAGGCGAGTCAAGCACCTACCGACCTGCTGCTTGGAGTATGGTTATTCCTGCTACTCCAATCGTTAGCCTGCCAGGTGAGAGCAATGTCTTTATTTCGTCCCTCGTGCCCTTTCCTTCTTCACCATCCACCTTTCTTTGTGGGTCATAGCCTGGCCACTTGAGCATCCTTCCTGTACGAAGCCTTGCCTTAAACCTGTCCACCAGAGTAGTGTTCACTGTCAGCTCTAGCAATGAAGGGGCATGGATGAAGTTGCCGACAATACTGAGAAAAGAGACATTGATTTGGCAGGATAATTCAAACCCACCCACCTACTCTCTTCACCCTCTCTCCTCGCTCACATCCCACCCCCTTCCTGACCGGTTATCTTGATCCCATCGCCTATCATGGCTCACAATCCTGCCCTACTTCGGTTTGTTAGGCAACGCAGTTACTCGCGATCATCTAGTGACCGAGATCATACCATGCTAGGTCGAGTTGATGAGCTGACTTGGGTATCAGCACCCGTGATTCCTGTGTACCCCGACGTTGCGTCACAAGCTTCCCGGCTACCCCGTTTGTTACCCGCGGCGTCGGACAATTCACCGGTCCCCACTGCGACCCATCCTCAGGATCAGCGTCGGCGCAAGACCCGGACCCGGACCAAGCCCAAGACCAGCCTAATCAGCCCTTTCAAAGATTGCGTTGATACGTTTGGCAAGTTTGCTAGACTCCGCATCCCCCGTCCGCCAGACGGCACCGTGAATGGTTATGTCAAGTTTTCCTGGGCGGCAACCGGGACCGCCCCGTCACAGACAAGTTCGGCGGCACAATCACCCATTGACAAGCCGGACTCGCCGGCCCATTCATCAACGTCCCTTCTATCGATTCCCGCCCGGCTCCCAACCGGTACTACCAACCATAATCTAGTTTCATCACAGGCCATTGCCGGCTTGTCGCAAGTGTCGCCGACGTCAACTTCGGTCGCAGTTTTCATACTGCCACAATCGGCAAGGTCAAGCATTTCATTTGGCCCCCAGCATGTGAGTCTTGCCAATGCGGATGATGGCGCTCAATATGCCACTACTTTCAGTGACGATTTTAACTCTAGAATGGATATCTATTCGCAGAACACTGGTTTGTCGGTTGAACTTGTTAGCTTCGGTACCGAGCCTCAGTACCCGCCGCCGCAATTCGGGTATGAGGCTCGGATGGACTCTATCGACCAACGATTCTTCAATTTCTGTACGTCGATTCCCCTGGTGATATGTCAACCTCTTTCCCAGTTCAGAGCACGATACATTCGTTCTCATGTCACAGTACATTTTGCTCGAGTTGTGATTTGTGAACCCTTTTCCCAAGGCAGAGTATCAGAGCAATATTGTCTTCTGTGATTTCTAATGCCTAATTTTCAATACACGGCTTCTAATATGTCTGTGAGACAGATACCAAGAACTGGTGCCCCGGCAGAACCATTCTAGATGACTCCAATCTATGGCTCATAGATTTCGCTCCGATGCACTCGAGCGATGGAGTCAGGGCAGCCATCCAGAGTCTGGCAGGAATCTACATATACGATTATATGCCGACTGACGCTATACGGAAACGAGTCAACCTACGATTTTCCCAGGCCGAAGCTCGATTTAGCCAACTGCTAAGTAATCCGGCCAGTGTATCTGCCGATAATGCAAACGAGATCATCACTCTCGCGGTTCTCCTCTCCATGCAAGATGTATGTTACTCTATTGAGGTCGACCTGTTTCATACGTTGTAACTGACCACCTGGGCTTCGCCAGGTCATCCTCACGGAAAGACGACTTAAAAGGCCATTCATTCCGCGTTGGCTACAAGGGTTCAGACACGGAGAGCACTTTTTGCAGATGACTGACCAAGGTACTCGATTTTGGCTTCATGACAATGTTCAGACAACCTCCTTGCATAACGCGCACTGCATCATGATTGGACGAGGAATCATATTGTCCCAGACCATGATGGTTCTTCCGCCGCCCGCAAACTTCGATGCGGAGCAGGAGGCGGCGCGCTTTGGGTGGCTCCTATATGGTAGTACTGCCGACATGTATGAAATCCACGGTGGTTGTGGTTTCTGCAAGAAGCTCCTGCACATTTTTAGTCAAATCACATACTGCGCAGCGCGACTACAACAGGAGCGCGAAAGCCCCTTTGTTCCCATGACAGCAGACGTCCTACTCCGGGTGCTGGGCGAGATGAGGCAGTGGAGTCGATCACCCATCGAGCTAAAGAAGAACGATTCTCCACCACTAGGTCCAGCAGCCTTTGACTGGGAAACGGCAAATCACGGACAATCCACGATTGAATGGGTGCGTTCTTTGCCCATGGACTTTCTAGTCCATTCGTCCAAAGACATGACCGATGTTACCGCGGAAGCGTGGCGGATAGCCGGTACCATATACCTACAATGTAGAGTCTTGAGGTACATTGAGATGCTACAAACTTTCGGACTGAATACTAATCTGGTTCCGTGGGCAGGCTACCTCGAAATGACCCTGCAGTCATACAGCAACTTGATGACCTCACTCGGTGCATTGAGGTAACGCCGACTTCGGGTTATCATTTCACGGCACAAGCACCCCTATTTCCGGTCTTCTTGCTAGGATTGGCAGCTACTGTCCCCGAGCACAAGAGAGTGGCAATGGACTGGTTCGAGCAAGTTGTGGAGACACCAGTCCGGAGTGTGCGTCTCTAATTTCTTCTAACTGATGCATCTATGGACCTAACATTAACCAGAGTGTCCCACCCCTCTATGATGCGCTTCGAAGAATATGGCATTGGATGGAAGCCGAATCCGAACTTCTTTCCCCAGCTACCCAACCTCGAACCCAGAATGCGCCCATCTACAAGAGACGTTCCTGGTGGGAGCGTCTCGTTGCTCGGGTGCAGGAAAAAGAAGAAGAGACCTTATGCTTGACGTGACATACTGCAAGGTGAAGTGGTTGGAATAACCCAGGTGAGCATCAGCTGGTTCAAGCATGGGTGGGATCTTCCTCGGAATCAGAGTGTGCAACCCACCACCACCGAGTTAGCCTTTGGCGAATCCCCACGTCAAGGAAGAAGCCGAAGGTGGGTTTCCAGTGGGCCACTTGGTCCATTGAAACAGTTTGGCAAAGACAAGGCCTGGGAGTTGGGTCATTGATTCCTTGGTGGGAAGGCAGCAGGGTGCGGGGACCATCCAAGCTGTGCTGTTGTGGTGAGTCTGCTAACAGATTTTCGTCACTAATCTCCGATCACCTGCCTCGTGAATTCGCACCTTGATTTCACTGGACAAATTGGGAAGGATACTTGAGCGATAATGCAGAGATGGCTTGATGCGGCTCTCATTATCCTCGCCAAAGACCAATGCTCGTGCCCAAAAGGGAACCTACAGGCTTTCTAGGCATATGGCAGCCTTCCGTGCTTCACATCAGACACGGCTCGCCGTCGTGTGCATCATCAAGGGCGAGGTTTTGAGTTGGGAGGCACCGCCTGGCTAAGAAGCCCGATGCTTTGACGCCGAGGTGGCCAAGATGCTGCGTGTGGTCGTGCGAAAAGAGCTTGGGTGGATACAAAACAAAAAGAGACGTAGGCGAGAAGGGGAATCATGTAGGAGCCATGTTGATGAGCAGAGATGGGAGACCGAGGCGAGAGGGCTTTCTACTTTATAGATCTGCAGTGAGGCTCTGCTGACAAGGCCGATTAGGCAACAGGGTGACTAGGGCGAACCACTTGGCAAAAGGCGAACAAGACAAGGGTGGGGGGAGGGGGGCAGGGGCGACGGGCGGGGCGCTTGTACTGGGTGCATGGTTGTTTGCTTTTTCGTGTGTGATTTATGGCTACAGTGCTGAAGAAGTAATGGCTCATTGGCTGACGCTTCTTTTCTCTTCTCTCTGACAGGGGCTTGATGGTCTCCTTCTCACCGAATCCCATGTTCCCATGCACAAGCCATCCAATGGAGAGAAAGGAACACAACTTTGCACATCCTAACGCTTTGACATTGTACGTGCACGGTAGTAACGGGGCCGACAATTCTTGTGATCTGCTCGGGACGAATTAGCAAGACGTGGAATTGGAAGGAGCAGATCGCTCTCTGGGTGTAATTCGGCGAAGCAAATTGCCTCTTCTGCGCAGTTAGGTACGGCTCTTTGTCTTGGTTGCGTACATTTGTTAGACCCGAACGGCAGCCAAATGTCAATCCGTGGTACCGATTCGAGTGGCTACAGCAGGTGCACTTCCGTGATATCAGGGTTGTTTGTCACTCCCTCTCGCCAGCCTCCTCATTTGACTTAACTAGGTGACGATTCCTTGGGGGAATGGTTGACGACGGGTGACTGTTTCGGAACGCCTTGAGATGGAGGAGGCTGAGTAGCGAGGGTGGTGGGCGAGGGAGACCCTGTCCTGTTTGTCAATTTTTTTTTATTTTACAACGACCCAAGTTGCCCGTGTCAAGTCTCTGCCGCAGCGTTGCATGCTTGGGGGGGCGGTTTCTCAAAGCCGACACTCCTCCCTACTTTGAGACAGAGAGGTCGACTTTGAGACATCCCCCCCGAGTACCCCGTTCACGTTGTGCATCTCGGGAAAGGACTGTCTCACGATTCCGAGATCCTAGTGCCACCAAAGCTAAGGCACAACGAATTTGAACAGGACTCGTACCGGCTGCTTCTAGAACCTGGCGCCGAGGAAGGTTGTATCCTTTTGGAACGGATTGACCGAGAGAAGCTTCGAAGGCAAACCGTAATCATGTATCCGCACACTCACTTGACGGTAGTCAAGGAGTTTGCATGCATCGGCACATTACTCAGAGCTGCCCCATGATACATTGCACCACAGGGGTGGCGTGGTGAGGTCCAGCCAGGAGGCCTATTCTTCATGAAGCCAAAAAGTATCAAGGGCATTGCATCTCCCTCTAGTGAGTAGCATTTTCCGGTTACATTATTTTAAGGGTCCCATTTTCGAACGCCTGTAGTATTGCACTTAGCGGTATTATTCTCTTCGTCCGCTGATAGTGGTTGTAGAAGACATCTGAATAATACACTTTCGTAAGTAAAGGCACGGTGCAAGCATTTATCCCCGATCTTCAGCATGAGGCGGACGCGTACAAACGTCTTCTCCCAGCTCAAGGCGGCCCCGATCCACAATCATCAAAAGTAGAGCTATTTGGCCAGGGTTCAAAGCCACTACACTCCACTACACATTCGAGGATATGGAATTGAGGTGGATGATGACTAAGATCACGGCGGTGGAATGGATGGATCCCCTTGACTGCGCGAAGCCTCAGATGTTGTAACGGACTGGGATCTTGACCAATTGGAACCGGGTAAAATCTAGATACATCGAAGCTCTAGTAAATTGGCTGATGGTAGATGTACCAGCATTTTCCTTCGTTACATAGGGGTACATCGCATGTCAGACAACCATCTTCCGTCTGCTTGATATTCAAGCCCTCCGGCGGCTCCGGCTCAACGATATCGTCAGGGCCCGGCCTGTTGAAGCTATTTACATCTAACGGCTCCAGGACCCGGCGTTTTCTAGCATTTTGAAAGCTCTGTGTTCGAGGGGAAATTTGAATGCCTTGACAGCCCTTGCAACGATCCCTTTTTCCTCTGGGACCAAAATTATGCTGCCAGACAGGCGTAAATTCGTCCCCAGCTCGATAGCGTTTCCTTGATGGAGCTGTCTGACGATAGCTATCATAGTAATACTCACATAGGGCGTCAGAAATCCGGTCCTGCCACTCACTAAGTGTCTTAGAGGGCTCAAAGGCCGGCTGCCCGTCCCGTTGTAAAATGAAGCTATTACAAATAGCTGTCTTAAGCAAAAAGGACCAAGCAAGAGCCCGGGCAGGGCCCCGTCTCTGACGATGCTTTGTCTTCATATTTGCTCGAAGATGATCACCTCTATCTACTGCATTCATATATAAATTATAGTCAGCAGCTATCAACGGCACGGATACTTCCTTGATGCCCTCGTCACCGAAAAACTGTTGAATTGGGCGTGAATATGGCTGCCCACCTTTAGGGCGTTTTCTAAGGCAGACAGCGGTTTCAGAGCCGTCATAAACAGTGGTCAGAAACAACACTAAGGCATTGTCCTTCCATGCGATTTGGTTGACCTAGAAGACGGTCAGTAATACATTTCCCTAGGGCCCAGCTTCCTAGGGCTTCCTACCTTATTATCCGGCGTGGGCCAGCTCTCGAGCCGGCCCCAAGGCCACATCTGTTGTCCTTTTCTATCATTGTCCTTGAATTTAACTATCTCACGATAGATCCCACAGTTCGTACGGCATGTGCCGGTGGCCCCTATCCCCAGCTGCCTCAGAGCTTTGAATAGGTCCGGGGACGAGAAAAGGTTGTCTATATAGACATGGTACGTCTCCCTAGGCAGCCGATTTACTAGGGCAACAACGACAGCTTGGGTAGGGTTCAAAGCCGGCGGCTTGTCTGATGATCTGTCTAATAGCTTGACCTTCGGGCCCTTACGGGCCTCGATGCCGACGGGCCCGTATTGGGTGCCGGGCCTATGCCAAATCCACTGTAATATATATCCCTTGACAGCTAGGACCCAGATCTTGAGCCCTGTGGGCGTGGGCTTCGTCTTAATCGTCACAGTCTGGCTGGACCTCCCTTGGAAGCCCTGCATAGCTTCATCGACGCCAATGATGCTGCCGACGATGACGATGCTGAGGGCGGCTTCCATCAGGACAAGGGCCCATTCGTTGACCTTATTGTACGGGCCCGGCACCCCTATTTCTATGTTATCTGGATCATGAATTCGAAGCCGGTTTTTCAGTAGGATAAACCGATCATATGACATATATCGTGATATTCGGTGGGGGGAGATATTGCTGCCGCCTTTTGGCTCCTTCCAATAGCTGGAGAGCTGTTTTTCTGGGTGTCTGTCCATATAGATAGTCATAGCTATCCATATATATATCTCTTGAACGGAGGTCGGTTTCCACCGTCTCTGACGGCTAGATTTCTTCAAGGCCGGATCATTAGGATCAGCAGCGGTCCGATCATTATTGGTATATTTGACCCATTTTGCAACGAGCCAAATAGGTAGGAAATGCTGGAATAGCTTCAACGGGGTCTCAGGGAGCTGTCGGACTTGGAAGGGGCGTTCAGGGACTTGGAAAGGCTTGAATTCGGTGCCCACAGCGTCCAGGGGGTCGATTTCCGGTCTTTGTGTGCTATCGTGGGCTTGTTCCGGCCGGCTCTTGTTCATCGTAATTGGAAGCTCAACACCACCTTCGTCAGCAGCTTCAATATCGTCAGCAGCTTCAACATCGTCAGCAGCTTCAACGGCAGCAGCGGCAGCAACAGCTTGCTGCCGGGCCCGGCGTGGCGGCCCTCGCCTTGGTCCGTTGGAAATAGCTTCAGCAGAGGCAGCAGCGGCATCGTCATGCCGGGCCCGGCCCCGACGGCTCTGCCGCTGACTTTTCGATCTTGTGTCAGGCATTGAGGTATCGTAGGAAGCGGCGTACATAGTAAATTAGGTGGGGCAGGGCTAGGAAGTTACTTTATGTACCGACATCATGACTAAGATATTGTGGGGATCGTTACATCATCTGAGGCTTCGCGCAGTCAAGGGGATATGGTTCCATCATGGATGTGAATCCACAATGTGGAAAAGACGTCCACATGACGAGCAAGGGACTTACTCCCTTGTATAACTCAACCCCTGGCATATCGCCATCATTCCCTCGAAGGTTCTGTCAGTATCTGATCCAGCTGCTCGATCAATCCTGCACGTAGCCAACTGCGTAAAGTCTGGCACATGCCGATAGTTGAAGCATCTAGCCGATTCCTAAGCCTCGTAACCATCTGCCCGGCCACTGAAAACAACCTCTCACACTCTGCTGACATAGGGGCCACAGTCAGTAAATCCAGGGCCATCCTACTCAATTTGGGGTACTTGAGACGCCTGGTGTGCCAGTATTCGTATGGGTCGGTAACGAGAGCGTCAGAATCGTCGATATTGCGTTGCCACTGATCGTACTCATCGAGATCCAACCCTCTGTACAATGACGAAAGAGATGCCCCGGCAGACTCGTCAATAGCCTGATTCTGAAGAGTTAGCCCTCGTTTGCTGTTACGCCAGGCTGTAAACTTGTTCCTTGAGGATTTAAGACGTTTACTTGCAGGTAAATCAGAGTCTTGATCTTCAGAAAATAAGTCCTTGTATTCGCATTCCCACAGATCCTGAATAATCGCTTTGGCTTTGATAATCCACGTCCGCCGCTTAGCATCATCACCCCACAGATCGTCGAATAATGCCCAGCGGTAAGCAGGATGGAGAGCCGGCGCGCCGTAGATCACAGGACTGTCGTTGAGGTATTGATAATACTCATCGAGCTTTATCCAGCCTAGATTAATATTAACGGCGAGATGCCCGGAGTCAGGGAGGCCAACGGCAATCTTTTTGGCGGATTCGAGGGACTCGAGAAGATATTCGTACGCATGAAGAAGATCCCAGCTGGTACCTTCGAGTCGTGACTCGGTTAGCCATACCAATCACAGACTGACTCCATTCAGCCAGGACTTACCGGATAATGGAAGCTCAATCGCATCTTCTTGACCTTGCTTTTGGTGTTTCCCTTGTCCATCGCCCTCTAAGGCTTTCACTACTAGCTGAAAGTCTAGTAGGATATCGCGGAGCGCCTGGAGCACACGCCAGTCGCTGCTTGAAACCCGGTTCTCTTCCTTCAAAAAGAACGGCATCCTGGCCCCCTTCCTAACGGAGCCACTTTTCGTAAGATTCGCTTTGTTCCACTCACTCAACGCTCGCTGGATAAAAGGGTCGTAAAACGGCTGCAAAACAAGAGCCCGGTCGATCATGGCTAGCTGGGAAAGCCAACGGGTAGCGTTATCTAATACAACGCCAACAGGATCATGGCTTTGGGTCGCTGGATCGTCGGATAGTTGGGATTCGACCAGCTGGACTTTTTTAAGGACGTCGGTCCAGATATCGGATCTGTTAACCTCCTGCAAATGCAGTTAAAATAAGCCGGAAAACAGGAAAGTTAGAAAACAATGCAGTAAAAACAAGAAAAATATCGGCTTACCACAGCGAAATTATGCCATTTACCTACTGGACCCCTTTTGCGCCACTGCTCGTGTTCCCTCGCGGCCGTCAATTGGCCGTCGTAGATCTGTTGCTCGAACGCGTTTGGATCTTGGCCAAATAACATGTGTTTCACCACTATATTGACAACATGGCCAATGCAGCGAACCCAGCGCTTCTTCCAGTCGAATCCTAGCTCATGGCCCAGCTCTTCCATCGTTGTTTTGTTATTCGACCCGTTATCCAGCGTAAAGTAGCCCAGCTTATCCCCAATCTCGAACTCCCGGACGATGTCGAGTATCTGCTCAGCGATATTCTCGCCTGTGTGCCGGCCTAGTAGCTCCGGGAGGCCGAGAACGCACTTCCGGGGCCTGTTATCCAGATCCCTAAATATACAAGTAACGCCGTAAAGAGCATGCCTGTTCCCGGATCGCCATCCATCAAACTGGATATGGATTTGGCCTGGGCTCTTCCGAAGCGTCTTTCGTACAGCCGATTTATTCGCGTTGAATTCTCTTTCGGCGATTGCGCGCACCGTTACATCGGATATGTGAGCTTCTGTAATGGAAACAGAGGGGTTGAGATATTCGAAGATCGCTCGCAGGTCAGGATCTTTCGCGGTGGTGAACGATCGATTCGTGTTGACGATCCAGTTGACGATCATCTGTTGAAACGCGGCTTTATTAACCCGCTTGATTAATAGATTCGTTATGTCTTGATCGCGGGGGACCTCTGGATTCAATCGAAGTAATGTAGCAATTGAACGGGCGGGTGTTGCAACGGTAGATTTCAGGGCCTGCCTTTTACCTGAAGGATCGACTATGCCGTTGTGATCCTTGAACAAGTGGCTCTCAGCGTTCTGCAGGCCCTTATAGTTGTAATTCTTCGGCCTCGGATCCTTCCGTTTGATACACATACAACAGACCCAGCGGCGTTCCTTCGTTGCTATATTCTGAATGCCGTACCCAAACCGGTAGACCCATTGACGCGTGTGGCTATCTCTTTCGGACAAAGTCCAGCCCTTGAACAAGCGAAATAGCCGTTGTTCGTCTTCTTCTGTTCGTTCGGGGATCGCCGCCGTCGATTTCCCTTGCGCAGAGGGCTCGAGAGTACCTGGTCGAGAATCGGGCTGATAGTCGGCCATTGAGATACGATATTTGCAGCTGAAGTTTTGTTGCCAGTCAGAATGAGCCAAAGTACCGGTAGTCGGACGCATTGGCATTGTCAGACAATTAAAATCCACATAGTCGAAGGTCTAATAGCATCAGCCAATTGATGAGAATTATCTGAGGATCGCGTCGCCCATGAGGAAATACACCGGATCGTGCAGATCTTTATTCTGCCAGCCAGGCAGCTGCGGTCGCGAGCAGCATCATAGGAACAGCTGAACAGCCATTCCAGGTAGCTTGGTATCGGTAGGGAACAGGTATGCGTTGTCTTAAACCTGGCATATTAGTTCGCAAATACTTTAAACTCAACCTATTAACTAGGGGTTCTGTGGTATTTGTAAACCTCCGCTAAGATTAAGGAAATATCCACTGCATTCCACAATTTCCACATGTGGCCTGGCTCCCGTGGAGTGGGAGTAAATCCACAACTGGGTCTGATGGAATGGAGTGTATTTGATATGGATCCATATGTGAGTCCATATGTGGGTTTTCGTGGAGTGGCTTTGAACCCTGCTAGGAAATGAAAGATACGGCAGACTTTATGCTGAGTCATTGGATCGTATGCACTTGGTGGTACAACCAAGTTGAACACATCCAAATTCCGGCCGCAACATTCCTGCAGCGCAAGTATAGTAAAGCTACGCTCAATCATTCCACTCGGTGGACATCAGTTGATGAAGTATTCTGGCTAAGGGTCTTAGCAATATGTCCACGCTAGACTCGGAAGAGATTTGCATCAAGGTGTTCTCTGAGCAGATCGGGAGCGTGGAATGGAAATCATAAGTGAGAACAACCTCAGCTGTGATACAGTAGCGCTTCTGGTGAAAGGAATTCCTTACAGTATGCAGTACTCTGCCAGCGGTGATACCGTAATATAGCTTTAAATTCTCTGAAGCGATTCGTCTAAACTCGAGTTTATTGAGCGTTGGAAGGTGCAATCGCTGAACACCTGGCCCCTGAACATCTAGGTTCACTTTCTTCAGTTCCAAGGCATTGGCCGCGATCTACGTCCCATCACCTTGCTTTTCTGCCATCAGGTCTGTAGGTGCCTACGTGAGTTTCTCCAGTACTATTCTGCCGAACGCTGTCTCAAATGGAGTGCATCGTTGCTAATATTCTCATTGGAAGTCGAACGCACAGTGTGGTGAGACGATTGGCCCCACGGCCAGCTCCTACGCCATCACATAATGGTGCAATTTATCAGGAGTGGAACGGATCCACTATCTTATTAAACAAAAAAAGTTATGAGGATTAACCATAAATCCCTCTTGGCGCCTTATTAGCGAGGTCCAGACTCGGATACTAAGATAATAAGATTTATAATAACCATCCCAGAGCACAGTACCAATGAGTACGTCAGACGGTGGGACATCTGCTGATACTAAGGTACAGGGTTAGTGGTCAGTAGTTTGACCCAAATAACATCCAGGACGGTTTCCATTATTAGATAGGTCTTCTCCTCTGGTTCGGATATGGAATGCGCGGCAGTGTCGACTATAAGACAGAGTGCGTAATCAACCAACTACTTCCAATCGTTGGAGCCGTTGGATCCTCCAACTGTGGGTCCAACTCAACTGAGATCTCGCTCCCCGTGCTTGGCAACCAACCAATTCAGAAGTCCAGTTGATTGGGTTTGGATCCAACCGGTTCCAACTCGTTCCCAGTGTCCGAGGGTCATGTGAGGCCCGGGCGCCGTAACTTTGACCCAACCTTCAACTTCCCAGTTTGGCTTTTCGTACGGCCCGCTGGCCAATGATCGGCCGCTGAGGGGCATCATCTTGAGCCAAACGAAACAAACCCTTTCTCGCCTCTCCCACCCGCGCCAGCTTCGCGCTCTTCTCGCGCCAGCCTGGCGTCTGATTATAATTCATTCTTGAGCTTATCATTCAGCTTCTCCACGGAAGGCTGAACGGTGGGGCCTTGGAAGTTAAGCCTCCGCGTGAAGGCCTGTGGGGATCTATAAAGTCGCTAGTACATGCGTCCAGTGAAACATTTTGACTTGTGTGTAGGTACAGCGACCTGTCACCCCACATTCATCAGTCACAGTGGTCGATGTTCACTGTCATGCACACGGCATTCTAGACTACGAAACGATACCTTGGAAACATATCTCTAACCATGATAGAATTGATACCAGAAGAAAGCTTTCAGCAAAAGAAATTCAGTGAGTATACTTTAACTGTATGAATGTTATTTCACGTAGAGAGTGACGTGTTTATTAGGATTCAGCAATTTCGTTCAGCAGCAAGATACGTCGGACAGTCTACCCTATACACGCTAGATAAGAGCTACCGTACAGGCCGCCTATTTATTATGGTGGGGCTGGTATCTCTTAACTCCACAGCTTAGGCTTCGCCGCTGAGATAACATACTCTTTACTATCTCTCATGTTGCAAGATACATCCGGTACCGTAGATTATATAGTGCCGTGGCTGTGCCTGCTAACATGCCTTAGCACCACATCAGAGCTTCGCGATTTGCACACGGCGCGTCGGATCGCGTGGCGGTTTCTCAACGCGTTAATTGTCCCTGCAGACGGCCTGGAAAGGCTGCGCTGTCGTGCCCGATAAAATGGAGGCAAAGGACGTTGGCCTCTGGTCGTCAAATGTTGCAGTACGTCGCCGCTGAAGGAAGCCATACTATTCCTTCGCTGACAGACTCCAGCAGTCTAGCTTCCCAGCCAACACGATGGATATCGATTCCCAGGACATTTTCTTGGGCCAAGTAGGATCTGAAACGTCCTTGACCCTACATTCGTCTCCCTGCCCGTCGAGGCTCTCTACTCAGTCCTCATTCTTGTCAGGTTCAACGCCGCAGACCCCGCCGAGGAAGATATTTAACCTGGATGAGAATCCTACGCCTGGCGAGATAGCCACGTTCCCGTTCGAGCTCTTCAACGACGAGCTTCGGGCAGGCACGCCTCCGAGGACTAATGGCGCAAAGGTTGCCTGGTGGTGGGTGAAAGGGTTCCGTATGAGGCTCAAGGGTAACAGCAAGAAGCTTCGATGGGTATGCCGTCTGTGCGTGAGGAAGAGGTGCCGGACGGTCTCGCACTTTCTCGTACGAATCTAACGGCAGTGCCAATATTATCAAGCACCTGCGAGATATTCATGGGATCAAGGTAAGCAATAAGCAGCTCCTCATTCTTTTACTCCAACTCAATCTTGCAGGACCCAGGAAGGAAAGACGTGACGCCGCCCAGCCGCACTAAGACTCTGACAGAACACTTTGGAGTGACTGCAGCCCCAGCCGACCAGCGTATCTTTTCTACCATTCTTGGGAGGCTCAAACTCGGCGCATTCGAAGAGCTTCTCGTCGACTGGATAACACACGATAATCTTCCTTTCCGACTAATCGAGAGTGAGCGTCTCCGCCGCCTCATTGAGTTTGTCAACCCCGATGTACAAAGACAAGATACCATCTTCCGCGGTTCTTCGGTCTCGACTGCGATCGATCTACAATGGGGCGAAAGGAGCTGTAACGGAACATCTAAAAACTGCTCGTGGCAAGATTCACATCACATTTGATGGCTGGACGTCTCGCAATCAGCTCTCGTTGCTTGGAGTCAACTGCTTCTTTGTTGACGAACAATGGCGGCACCGGAAACTGCTTCTCGCCCTTCCAGCCGTATCCGGACGCCATACTGGCGATAGCTTAGCTAACGAAGTGGCTGACGTCTTGGCAGAGTGGGATCTTGGAGGCGACCGGCTTGGGTATATGGTCCTTGATAATGCCAGCAATAACGACACGGCAATGGTGGCTCTCGGCAACGAATTCGAGTTTGACCCAGACGAACACCGTCTCCGCTGTCTGGGCCACGTCATTAACCTCGCCGTCAAGCAGCTGATATTCGGCAAGGCGGCGGACGCAATGGAGCATACAGGCAGCAACGAACTGGACTCCGAATACGATTTCGACTCTCTACCGGCCGATAAGCTTATGCAATGGCGGAGGAGGGGCCCAATTGGTCGACTTCACAATCTCAACGCCGCTGTCTTGAACTCGCCACAACACTTAGAGTGCCTCTTGAAGTGGCAAGAAGAAGATCCCAAAAAGGTGTCCTTGAACTCGTCGATCCTGAGACTAGGAAGAAGCGAGTGCCGCTCAGACCTATCGCTGACAACGAGACCCGCTGGAACTCTCGCCACCGTATGATGGTCCGCGCTCTGCTTCTCCGTAGATACTTCAATCGGATTGTCGACAAGGCAGAAAGGGCGTGGGAAGGGGCAAGAGAAAGTCAACGAAGCCTTCTATAATTGACGACGAGCTGTCAGAAGAGGACTGGGATGTGGTTGAGGTTTTAATTCAAGTCTTGCGGCCGTTTGATGAGATCTCCGTTCGTCTACAAGGCAACCCGAAGACTAGCGAGGATAACCATGTTACCACCGGCTCCTTTTGGGAGTATTTCCCCTCCTTTGAGTATCTCTTAACGCATTTAGAGGAGCTCAAGCAGAGTCATGACCTCCTTGAGGGCTTGGGAAAGGACAGCGCTGATATGGTTGCTACCCATATCAACCTTGCGTGGATGAAGCTTAACGAGTACTACGATAAACTCTGGCCTGTTGCGTATATCGGTGCTGTAGTGCTTCACCCTTGCTTTGGGTGGCCGGCGCTGCAATACCACTGGGAAGGACATGCGGATGCGACGCAGTGGGAAGAAGATTACTCGACAAGACTCAAGAAGATGTGGAAGGAGGAGTATGCTACTCGCGTGGTTCCTGGCTTAGCGATGCTGTCGACAGCGAGCAGCCGAAGGGCGCTCTCTGGATATGACGCGTTCCTGGCACAGTCGCTTGGCAAACGCAAAGGGCGCATCCAGATGACAGAGCGGGATATCCTTCGCAACGGCGCCCAGCGCTTGACGAGTACGAACGTTATATCCAGACGTTTACCCCAGCCGACGACAAATGCCAATTCAGCCCTCTTTCTTGGTGGAAAGAGCACGAAATGGAGTATCCGAACCTCTCTCGAATGGCCTCTGACTTGCTGTCTATCCCTACAATGTCAGCAGAGACTGAAAGGTCGTTCAGTAGCGCGGGCAAGATGGTATCACCTTTACGAACTCGTCTTGATCGACACACTATTGGGATGGCGCAGAGTATGCGGTCATGGAGCAGGGAGGGTATTGTCCTACCCTCATGGCAGTGATGAGTGGGATCGGCGTTAAGACGTGAAGATCGGAGATATCCGTTGGTCCGAAACAACCAACTGCAATCCAACTGAGAGCAGCCTCGTCCAACGTCAATCCAACTGAAATATACTTGGCCGGATGTCAATCCAACTGCGAGGAGGTACCAGTTGAGTTGAATTGGTTGATTACGCACTCTGCTATAAGATAAATGGCGCTTTCCTGATCTACATGCTACATTCCAAGGCTTAGATCGTCAAGAGATGGCCCACTTTCATTTGGTCGCACTAAGACAGAGGCTTCATCGTACAGTGTGCAATCTGGGGTCGATGGTTTTTACATGTGTAGAGGCGTTCAAAAAAGCGCATCGTGCACCAGATATCGCTCCTGGCTGGTGGCTGGCGCGTTGACGAACCCGGCAAGCATACTGTGCTATACAGGAATATACCGGCCAAGGACCCGGCCTAGAGACTCGAGAAAGGTCAGCGAGGGCGATGACATCCCCTTGGCAGTCATAAGGTGCAGCAGATGTACTGAGCCAGGATTTAAGCAAATAGTATAATACGAAAAATCCGGTAACGTTACTACTAACTTACTACTACTACTACTGCTAATTAGGGTTACCCTTGCAGGAAAGGAGCGCCAGGCATATTGCCAGAGGCTCTTCAGTAGAGTGCTGCAACTTAGCGAAAAGCGAATCCTCAGCTCAAATCAGGCCACCGTAGGTACAACAACCGCCTTATTTCAAGAGAAAGCAACCTTTCCTCGGAGATCAGCTGCGCAAGTCTGTAAGCCCAGATGAAGCAACGTTACATCTAGCCAACACCTGGGCCGTTTGTTCGAAAGGCAGAGGAGCTCATCCAGTCCCTGGAACCTTTACGACATGAAGTTTGTAGCTCTAATAGGAACCTATTCGTCAAAAATGTCATTCACAAGTGCTCAAAAATGGCACTTCTTGGTAACACACGGTTAGTGGAAGTTAACTTGAGATCCCTCGGGCTGTCATCTAGGATGCACGAGGCGCCAGAGATCCGCGAAAGCGATAAACTCTCCCGCTACCTATTTCTTTGCAAAGATCTTATTCGGGTTCCTAGGAAGCCAGAATACACTGGCTTGCTTAAGAACATCAGTGTCAACCACCTGGAAGCACCTGATGGAATTACACGCCGAGGTATTAATGAGCCATGCTTCGTCCATGCGGAGATGCTACAAGTCATGCACTACGAACAACGACCTCACGAGCCAGCGCTTCGTGCTATCGGGTGTAGCAAGCCGGCTTGCTATCTTTGCGCCCTCTTTATTGCGAAACAGGGCTTCTACCACATCTCACATTCACATCGGCGCCTCTACCACAAATGGACCATTCCGGACGTCAACTGGATGACCGAGACGCAAGCCCTGACTTTTCGTGTCATCGTCCAAGCCATGCTGCCAGAGCTGCGAACCGTTGAAAGAGGAGCGGGACTCTGGTCGTGTTTATGGCAGCTTACCAATCTGGAGAGGAGGTCGATTTGCAGTGCAGAGTGGCAACCCTTTTTTTCCCCCTCCGTTTTTCCCCAGTTGGCCATACTCGTGTTTCCGCCGCAAATTTTACGCCTCAAGAGATAGATAATGTCGCAGGATTGCCTAATAACTGCAACACAGAGCCAAGCATACCACATGTGGGCGCCGTTACACAACCGACTTACCCCGAGACGACGCCGGACGGATTCGCACTTAGCTCTTCGGGACTATAAGTGCCTAGAATCTCTGCCACATGGGGGGTCATCGATGCTGCCGTAATTTTGCTTCAGCACTCGATACCGTTCTCCCCCAAGCTCTTTCTCTCGTCACAAGTATCATGGTCTGTGATCTGTTTCTGCAACAGCCTCATGACACCTGTAGTCACACCGGATCGTGGCAAGCTTAAGCCGATTAACATGCTTTGTTTCCGGACCCACTTTCTACTTCTCAGCGCCGCAAGTTGAATGCGACACTCAACCACATTGCTCAGACCTGATATCTTGATATCGATTCTACCTTGGGACACGAACCGACATCCCCCGGTCCATTGTCGGGTCCCCGTTGGGGGCCCGGACCCCTATTCTTCTATAGACGGCCCTCGTCACGTGGCCCTGACCCGAACTGGCCAGTCGCAGACGCCATTGCAATACATGAAAAACAGATGACCACATCCACCTGACAAATCATTAACAAACGGAGCACATGTTGCGGCTAATTGTGAACCTACGAGGGCGATAATTGCACCAGAAGCCGTCTCGGTGGTGTTTGCAATAAGTCCCATCGCTGCAGTAGTCGGCTCCTGTAGAGCAGGTGCAGTCTTCGACACGCTTCTCAAGGGCATTAGTAGACCCGTTGGCATCATCACCGAGAATGCGTGTGCACTCCTCGCTGCTGAACGCATCGTCACACATCTGTAGAAGCTCAGGGATATTGTCCGTGGCAAAATTGTTGACAATGTCCTCCGCAAAGTCCAGAACAGCCTCCTGTGCATCGGATAGGTTGTCGCCGTATCGAGTGCGAGCGGCGTCGATGTGGGCTAGGGCCTGAGATGCCGATCCCTTGAAGTATTCGTCCTGCTCCATGAATTCAGCTCTCGAAAAGGCTGCCATGCCGAGGACCAGGGCATTCTTAAGGGCTGCGTAATGCATGTTGAAGATAGTAGTAGGAAGATGCTTCGCAAACTTCGTTGTAGAATGAATAGAGATGAGTGTGCTTAGTCTCCTGTTTAGACATGGACAACGGACCAGATTTATACTAGAATGGCCGGATAGCCGTCAGGGACTTATCCAGTACCAGTGGTATCCAGACCAAAAGCTATCCTGTGCTTTAGACAAGCTTACAATCTGAAATCTCGAATATTTGGCCTTCACACGGGAACCGGTACAAAAGATGACCCGAACTGTGCCAGCCAGCCACCAGAATGACCCGTGACGAGGACAAGAAAGTCTTGGCGAGTACGTGTATTATTGGACCTTGGCATCAAAGGGTTACAACGGTTATGTTTATATGCAGGGGGGTTACGTTCTGAGCCCTGATTGTTTTGCTGGTTCGTTCTCGTCCAATGTGCCAAGAAGAGACTTCTCTTAGCTGTGAACAGCGGGGTACTTCACCTTGTATTCTCTTCTGGGCCGGTGTGTTGGTTCGCGCTGCATGCCGCATGTGTCAAATACGGCGGGAAAGAACGTAAATTTCAGCGGAATTCGAGTGGGGTTTTTTTTGTGTGTTTTCTTAGCAACTAATCTCCTTTAAGGCTTCCGGCTGCCTTTGTTATAATACCTACGAGTATCAACAGTTTCTTAAAGGTGGTTATACAAGAAATAACGGCTATTTTAGGGAAGGCCCATGTTATTGGCTTTATCTATTTCTCGGCACAATGGGCGTGGACGAACCGGCAAAACGACTAGGGCCCTGATAGGTTGCTCTGGCTGAGGTTCAGCCGCAGCGGGTCTGAAATATCTCCTGCCTTATACGGCAACGATGCCGGCTGTTAAGTGTCATTGTGATAGCTATGGATCCAAGTGGAGAAGCTTAAAAAAGAAATGATAATCCTATACCCATGACTTATTGCCGTCAATAGAGTATCATCGGGTTACAGCAAAGCACAACTCGGGCCGTCATTCGTAGTAGTCGGCATTTGTAAACAGCCTGTCTTAGGGACAATACAAAGTTCATTCTGAGATAGGTCAGAAGTCTCTAGCAACTAGTTTCCTATCGGGGCTGTGGCAAGTTACTAGTATCCAGCAGCGTCATTAGCTTGCTGTTGCGTTGAAGAGCAGCAGTAGCAAGGACGTGTAATCACCAAGTCAGAAAAGTATAAGAACCGGCCTGGTCGACCACCCAATCCACAGAACACAACTCATCCATCGCAACCGTTCTTCTCCATAACATTTTAGAGTCAAACCGCTAAAGTATAACTTCTGGCCGCTCAATATGAAGCTCCTCCTCCCTGCCCTTGCGTCTGTGGCTCTCGCGGCCGCCGCTGAGACGTACTACTCGCCAGTGGCAGATGTTACTTGCGGCTTGGACGGCGAGGGCAAGCTAAATTGTCACCCCGGTCAAGATGGAGATGCCCAAGTCCTAGAGGTATGTTCATAACGTCTCTCTCGCTCGAAGATGTCTCTTACCTCGAAAAGAGGAAAAGGAAGGTGGTTAACAGGAATATGCTCAGATCGATGTAGACCTCCAGGTTAAACATGTGAAAAGACAGCTCTCGTGCAGCTTAGAATTGCCATGGGTCTCGGTTTGTGCAATCAGCTGCGCCACACAGGGTTGTAGAAGATCTTGGTGCGAGAAGGGCGTCTGCCACTGCTCTGAATGTAGTTGAGAGTCTTTGGCAGATTTCAGTGTATGACTGTTATGTCACCCGAACGTTGCTCGAGCGACAATGGGGGTCGGTCATGGAGACGCAGTGCCGGAAATCAGTGCTTTAATAGACTTACTTGCGCCTGCGACTGTTTCAGTGGTGATAGGTGACCACGTTGATTTCGTCTGAACTCAGGTCTTAGGGTCCCTGCAACTTAATACCCAGAGCATAGTACCTTCATCAATGGCATTTTTTGACACCTTGAGCAGCAGTCTCAAACGATGTTGGGGATGTCGATGGTTTCCAGTTAACGCGGGTACCTACCGGTACAGACAGGCTTGGCGAACGGTACACAGCAGGCAACGAAGCGGCAGCGAAGTTTGCCGACTGACCAATATGGTGCGCTCAGTACCTAACTTTCCACGCGCGGGCATCGAGTTCCGCCATGTATTGGGCATCTCCCAACAGCCAGGTGGACTGAACCTTTGCACGTCACTGCTGCAAACCCATTTCCTCGGTGACTGGAACAAAGTCGATGCCATGGCGTGCTGCGAGGCCGGTGGCTTTGTCTATGCGGCGGCGTCGGCCTCGCGGGTCGATATACCCTTGTTGCTGATTCGCGAAGCCGACATGCTTCCACCACCCACTGTTTCTGTCATCAAGCCCTCCTCATATATGTCGTCCTGCATAGCCAGCGATTCAGGAAGCAAGGGGTTAGAGATAGAGCAGGATCTGGTCCGCCCCGGCGCGTCGGTGGTGGTGATCGATGATGTGCGTTCTACAGGGGAGACGCTTTGTGCAGTGTTACAGCTACTAGATAGAGCTGGTATTGGCGTCGAGGATGTTAGAATCATGATCGTGGCTGAGTTCCAGGTTCACCGTGGTCGGAAACTGTTGCGCCGACGTGGGTTGGTAGAGTTGACATTCAGGCCCTCTTAGTCTTGGGTGGTGCATAGGGAAGGAGGAGTTCATTTGACCTTCCACAGAGTTCTCCTGTCACGCTGTATAACAGCGAGCGACGGCCACGACGGGAGGTGACCAATTAGTATCCCGATATATTGTTGGATATTGTCCGTATTCTCGGTCCTGGTGTACGGGTTTGAGATTCCGGACTCTGGGTCCGATTCTAGGCCAGCCAATGTGCGCTAAACTTAGTATCTTCGGCAGGTTTTCAATCGGCAGGCATATATTGAAGCTATTATAGGACTGCTCACACAGCGGAGAGCTCCTTTTTCAGCTGTTGAATGGAACGAGTTGAAGGATCTCGCTTTGGCATGCAATCCGACCATCGGTGATCAACTAATCACGTCCAGACGCCAGGCCATGCGCCACATTGCGGAAAATCACGTAACTTATAGCTAACGTTATATTATAAGTAATTATTGTCGAATGGCTCACTCGCTTGTCTGGCTCATTCGCTTATCATGTACGTCATATATGTATAACTATGCAGCAGCTCAGCCTCCCCTCTTCGGTAAGAACGAAAGGATTGCGGGGTTGGCTGACTTCCGGCTTCGCTGTTCATTAAGGTCATCCCCATTTCGCTATCCCGGAACTTGTTATAATCGTGAATCCTCGTGAATTGCAAGCGGGCATCGAAAGCTGCGCTATTGTCGATTAAAGCCATGGATGAAAGCAAGTTTTCTTGTTCTTTCAAGGCGGTATCATCCCGGTAGCGGGGAAACAGCTGTTTGATGCTAATCTGCGATCCTTCAGCAGCAACCAACGCCGCTCTTACGACTCGCGCATCGACAAGCGATCCTCCTGTAACGGCCGGTGAAGTAATCGAACCAAGCAATGTCTCTGCGGAAGCGATACCATCACCTAGAGATGCATTTCATCGTGGCCATGCCTATCAAGAAGAAGGAAACTTAGCCATGGCGGAGAAGATGTACCGACAAGCACTATTAGGATATGAGGCGAAGCATGGGTCCCAGCACCAATCAACTCTTGCAATGATGATAAACCTTGCCAACCTATATGCTGACAAGGGTGAGGCTGGGAAGGCCGAGCAGCTCTACCGGAAGGTTATCGATGTACGGGAGCTACGGCTAGGCCCTGACGACGAATTAACCTTGCAAACGATCGTTAATCTAGGTGCTTTGTTATCGGAGAACGGCAAGATCGACGAAGCGGAACAGTTGTACAGGCGGGCACTGGAGGGTTACGAGAAGTCTGTGGGTCAGAATCATACGTCCACGATGCGTACCCTCAATAATTTGGCCAACCTCTTGGCTGACCAAGGCCGATTGGATGGGGTCGAGGACATGTACAAACGCATACTAAAGTTCTACGATGACACGACGGTAGCGGAAGAAGAACGCGCATCCCCTTACACCATCCTTATGAACCTAGGCATCCTCCACACGATGCAGGAAAATCTACTTGAAGCCGAAGAGGAGCTTCAAAAATCCCTCGAGGGTCATGAAAAATGGCTCGGGCACAACAACAGACTCACCCTATTAAATCTCTCTAGTCTTGGGGCCCTGTACAAAAAGATGGGAGATGTGCCGAAGGCAAAGCAATTTTACCAACGTGCTCTACAAGGCTTTGAGAGGACACTCGGATATGACTCTCCCCTAGCGATCAAGGTGTTGCGTAATATTGAACTACTTCAAATTGGAGTTCACAACCATAGCTCTTCTCCAAAAGAGGATATGAAAACTCAGGAAATAACCTCGAACGACTCTAATTTGAGCGATGACCAGGACAAGCAACCTGAAGCTAATGAATTGTCGGATTTGTATGAATGCGTCTCTTGTGAGGACATTCAGAACGCATGGGCCTACACGCCTGTAAACATTCCGACCGTCGCATTCACGCGTTTCATAGTGTCGGGGGCAAATGATGGCTGCGCTTCTTGTCAGTTCCTTGAAGCTATTCTGCGCCTGCGCACCCCCCATATCTTCGCCGAGGATGATGCGAGTTTTTATATATCTTGGAGACCTGGCGAAGGTTGGAGAGGCTCAGCAGGCTCGACGCCCTCAAAGATCATTTTCTGGGTCCGAAAGGAGACCTCGACTGCTGAAGCAAAGGGCTATACAGTCTTCGAGGTCTTCACGCTTCCGGGTAAGACTCTAACGTGCCATTACCCCTGATCATTTTCCCATCCATCACTCTAGTACTAGTTCATTCCGCAGCCAGCCAGCGAACAAGGGACTACGGCAAGTAATCGGGCTAACATTCCAGGTTCTAAAATTCTATGCCCGTGGTGGAAGCTTGGGGCCGCAAGGATCCCTCCCAGCGACACCTGCTCCAACGCAAGCTTCTCGGAAGCAGTGGCATGGCTGCAGCACTGCAGGGCATTACATGACCGCTGCAATGAAGCTTTCGCACCTGAGCGATATCTTCCAACTAGAATCATTGACGTGGATCCCCTCGGCGCGAACGGCTCTGTCAGGCTCGTGGAGCCAAAGGGCGAGCCCGGGAGATACCTGTGCCTCAGTTACTGCTGGGGAGATTCCACCCACATACTCAAGACAACACAGCAGACAAAGGCGCAGTGGATGAAGGAAATTCCGTGGACCATGCTCCCCAAGACATTCCAAGACGCAATTACATTCGTTCGTCGCCTTGGTCACCGCTACATTTGGATTGATTCGCTGTGCATCGTCCAGGATGACTTTGAGGACTGGGAACGAGAGGCCGCTCAGATGTCCTCCATCTACCGAAACTCCTATCTAACTTTGGCTGCGACGGCATCGCGAGACGGTCGTGGCGGCTGCTTCTTCACCCAAGACGAGAAGCATCGCGCCGAGGAGCTTACCGTTAGTGTTAAGGATGTCCTATATACGCTATACTGCCGAGAGACCTTGCCTCATTTCGCGGGGCCCGACCTAAAGCTTACCATGGTGCCGCTGGCATCCATACAGGAAAGCTTTCCGCTGCTCGCCCGTGGCTGGGTTCACCAGGAGCGTCTGTTGTCTCCTCGTGTTCTTCACTTCGGCCACCAAGAGTTGATTTGGGAATGCATGGAAGAGCACGTCTGCCAGTGTCAATCCTCACCCATTCGTGACGTGGAGCTTCCCAAGACGAAATATAGCGTTGCCTTGGAAAGGTCCTCGCCTCGGGACCTCGTCAGGTTTTGGAAAGGAATGATCGCCGATTATACTCGACTTAACCTTACTGTCCCATCTGACCGACTTCCAGCTATGGCTGGGATGGCTAATTACTTGAAGGGCTCTATAGGTGGATCCTACCTTTCTGGGCTTTGGCAAGAGACATTAATTGAAGACATGCTCTGGATGAGCCCAGCGGAAGGCCGAACTGGTCGACGAACGAGGTCGAATCCCAAGACTCCGCCCCGACACATTCCAACTTGGTCCTGGGCATCTATTGAAGGTCGCGTCGTGTATCCACCAGATGGGACCCTTCCGGTCTTCTCCTATGGATTCGCCAAAGCAGACATCCCAGACTTAGCAGATGGTGCCATGGTCCGCGCCTCTCATCCGACCATTATTATTACCATCACAGGGCCCGTTATCTCGGCAGTCTTGAAATATGAATCAAATCCTCACGACCCAGACGGAGACCCTCTGATCAGGCTTTGCGTCAATGGCGACCACACAATCTCTCAAGACTTCAGACAAGATTATGACCATTATCGTGGCGGGAGCTCAGATCACATTGCTGATGGCATTGGCTTCAGGCCCGACTACGATTTCTGGAAACAAGGATCAGATCACATCGCGACCGGCACTTCTCTCACCTGTCTACTGATGTGGCGACTGCGATTCATTGGACACAACCCATACGGTCGCGAGGAAATAGAATACGCCCTCGTTCTGCGCTACCTCGGTGATGAGAGGGCTGTATTCGAGCGTATCGGAATGCTTCGGAAGAAGGCAGAAATAGATATACTTGAAGGATCTGGACGCTTAAGCGAGGATATGACGCCGGAGGGGATTTTTCAGGCTACAGAAATCAAGACTCTTCATCTTATATAATTAATCAGTTCCTATTTTATATATATTCATCTTTAATGCTTGTTAGATAAGGAGAATTATATGGTAAGGTTTCCCGGCCGGATGCTTTGTTAATCCAAATATCCGGTCTTGCACATATCATTCAATGCGTCTTGGGTTCAACACATACACTCACACACACACAAAGGGCTAAATATATAACGTAGGATAAGATATTATATATAGTATGAAACTTATCTTCAAGGTAGTATCAAGCTTCGCACTTAGGAAAGCAATAATGCACCTCGAACTCTCGTAAAGCAGGTTATCTTAGCATGAAGGCTTTAGCATAAATCTCTTTGGCAGTGCGGCGTTGCAAGGGGTGTATCGGACATGGATCTGATCCAATTAAAACCGGGAAAAATCCAGTGACACCTAGCTACAGCTAATTTTGCCTATGATAGAAGTACCAGCATTCATCCCTGCTATGTACAGCTACCTTACATTTATCACATCGTTCATATGTAAATTGGCCGGCCGTTGAGGGACCGGCCCTACTGTTGAGGGCATTTTCATCTATCTGACCCAACGGCTGACGTTCTGAGCGATTTTGACAGCGTTTTCGAGGGTGTTGAGAGCTCTGAGACCGTGGGCCGATCTGGATGCCCTGACAGGCCAGACAACGCCCTCTTGTCCCCTTGGGGACCTTATTATGCTGTGGAAATGGCGTTCTTATGTCTCCAGGTCGATAATTTTGCCTTGTTGAGCCTGCCTCACCGTATTCATCGAATATCTCGTCCATCAATGCTTGTAAGAACCGGTTTTGAGACGCATACGGCGTCCAAGCCGGCTGCCCGAGGCTCTGCATTTGAAGCTGTTGATCAGGGCCACAGCTAGGAGGAAGGACCAAGTCAGCGCCCTAGCTGGACCGCGTCTTTGGCGGTGGCCAGATTCGATATTGGCTCGTAATTGATCAGCGATATCGACGGCGTTCATGTTGTCGTTATAGTCGGCAGCTATGGTTGGAATGACTAGTGTTTTGACGGCTTCGGCACCGAATTTCCGCTTGATAGAGCGACTGTACGGCTGCGCCGTTGTCGGGCGCCGGCGGATGCGTTCGACCGCTTCGTCTCCCTTATAACCAGTTGATAGGAAGAGGACTAGGGCGTTGTCTTTCCAGCCGATTTGGTTGACCTATATATATAGTAATTAGTAGGGAAATTCGTCTTTGACCTTCCTGACTAACTGACCTTGTTATCTTCTGTTGGCCAAGACTTGAGCTCGCCCCACGGCCACAGATTTCGTCCCTTCCGATCATCTTCCTTTGCCTTAACTAGCCGTTTGAACAGCCCGGCGTTCGTACGGGCCGTGCCGGTGGCCCCGATACCATGATGTAGGTGTCTGAGCCGTCGGAAGAGCTCGGGCGACGAGAAAAGGTTGTCAAGATAGACATGATATATCTGCGGGGGCAGCCGCTCTAGTAGGGCAACAACGACACCCTGGGTCGGATTCAAGGCCTCCGGATCGTCCTTGCGCTTCGTCTTCGTCAGGGGGGTTTTTCAATACCAACGGGACCGAATTCCCCCCCTGGTGTATGCCAAATCCACTGCAATATATATCCCTGGATAGCTAGGATCCAGACCTTCAGTCCCGTGGGCGTTGGCTTGGTCTTGATTGTCAGTTTCTGCTTTGACCGTCCTTGGAAGCCGACGATTCCCTCGTCAATGCCAATATGGCTGCCCACATCAACAGCAGCCATAGATGCAGCCATCAGTTCATTGGCCCACTCATTGACCTTATTGTACGGCTGTGGGACGCCAATTTCTATTGTATCCGGATCGTCAATACGTAGCCGTCTTTTCAGTAGGAAAAAACGGTCATAGGACATGAATTGAATGAGTGGATGAAGAGGAATATATCGAAAGGGGGTATTTTCATCGATTTTAGTAGCTATTGGAGCCTTCCAGTAGTCCTCAATGCGTTTTTCCTTATGCAGAGTCATATATATCAATATGCCAATCCAGACATAGATTTCTGCAACAGACGTCCGTTTCCAATGACTTTGACGGGTCCCTCTTCTTGTCGCGGCCGCTGGGGCGTTGTCCGGGTGGTTCGTATAGTCAACCCATCGTTGGACCGTTGATTCGGGTAGGAATAGCTGGAAAAGCTTCAACGGCGTCGGTGGAAGTGGTCGGACAACAAGGGGGCGTTCGGGAACATTGAGCGGTTCAAAATGCGTCCCTAACCGTGTCGTAGGGTCATAGTCGGGCCTACATGTGTTATCTGCAGCTTGCTCGCGAGTACTATGGGCAGTAGTCACTGGAACGCGTTGGTCAGGGCCAACGGTGGGCGAGGCGGCGTCATTCTCATCTTCCATCGCCAATAGCACGTTCTTTGTTGTTGTCTATTGTGGAAGAGCCAAAAAACCGGCTACATAGCTATTTTGGTGGACAGGGATTGTGTTGTATCTGAACATCATGACGCGTTGGCAGGGGTGTTGTGGAGCTCGATACACCCCTTGCAACGCCGCACTGCCAAAGAGATAGCTGCCGCAGCGTTGTCTATTGTTGAAGCATTAGAAAAACCGGTTACATAGCAATTTAGCTGTACAGGGATTTCCCTGTTACTCAATGTACTGACATCATGACTAGGGTGGTGTGGGTCGTCTACATCCTTGCTGCCTCTCGGATACACTGCTAAGGGGATACACACAATCTCGAAATATGATATCAAAGTCTGCAATTACTCTAGCCAGTACTGGCTTTGTTAATTCCTGCCAAATCCTGAATTCACTCCTCGAATGACCCTAGACTTTAAAACTCTTGGGGGCCTCAGGATTTGGTAGTACAATAAACTTCTAAGGTCGAGGCTTTGACAGCCAGCGGCATACCGACGCCATATTTGTCGCTACAGAAATGACAATCTCGTGTGCATTGAGCTTAGGAACCACACATTTGTGTGGGGTGGCAATTTAGCTTTCCTAATAGAACATTCCGAAAAATTTGGTAGGATTTATATTGTAAAAAGGAGTGTTCAGGGCCTGTGACCAGCATGGGAGCTCGGAAACGCCTCGGTCATTTCTGTACTGCTGACTTGCAGATTCGTACGAATCGACATATACTTAGAACTAACAATGGCGTAGGGAGTGAAAAAATTGTTGAGGCGCTATATTTTCAATTGGTTGAGAACCACGAATTCATGTTTTCTGGAATAATAAGATCACAATACATTCTGGAGGATGTCAAGCCTGTCAGCCACGTTGTATCCACTAACTCCATATAGCAAGGCGAAACTTGCATTGGTTTATGCAGGAAGCTGTAGGATGCAAATCTAGAGTTTGTGACGTGGTTTCAGCCTGACGCCTTGGTTTTTCTGACCCAATTAGAGCAATGATTTTCGGCTGACTGGCCGTTTTCCTAGCCCTCTAGGCTCAGCTAAGTCATCGCCGAAATGAGTGTGACTATCTGCATGATTCAGCGATAGCACAGCCTTTAATCAATCTTTAAATAGCATATGGGCAATGCATTGGAGAAGCACCCATGTCTTAGGCATCAGGTAGGATGCCTGTATGAGCTTCCTAATCAAAACCAGGAGAAGGTCCTGGTACTCACCGTCTAATACCCTGCCTAGTTTGGGTGTCTGGAGATTTTCGCTGTCTATCCATACTTTTCTTCGCAAATCCTCAGAGGCAAAGAGAATTTGGAGCATACCTTTGGATTACGTTGACTGTCGATCGTGAGTAGTGCCAAGGATACTTCACTTCGCTCCGCCTGATTCCGAAGAGCAGAACGAGCTTTTCGTCTTGGGTTCTATAATTTGGACCAAGCTCCATTACCGAAAAGCGACTTCTTTCTTTCATTCAGTCATTCAACGCAATTGAGCCAATCAGATCTTCTCTCTTCTTCGCTTCTGAGTGTTCTAATTCTGAAGCGATGCTATCAACAGTACCTTTCCTCATCGCTCTGGCAACACACGTTCACGGTACACCATTCGGTCCTCGTGACAATGGATCTGGTTTTGGTACTTACAATATAAAATGGAATGACTGCGATTCTTCCTTGGTTGAACTTGCCGAAAAGGCTGGTATGACGAGCAAGGTTTCTTGCGCTAACCTGCTGGTACCACTTGATTACACGAATATCAAATCCAACAAGACACACCAGCTCGAACTTGTCCGTATCTCTGCGAATTCCGAAGGCAATCCTAAAGGATCTATATTTTTCAATTTTGGAGGTCCCGGCGATCAAGGTATTGAAACTTTGGTATCGAGTAGCAACCAAAGCCTCAGGTCAGTCAATGACTATGAATTCCTTAGGACATGATACTGATTATTTGATCTTGATTTTAGCTATACGGGCGGAGAGTATGATCTTATTAGCTTCGATCCGCGTGGCACGAGTAAGCGTCATCTTCGCGCAGAATGCTTCGAATCATCACTGGAAAGAAACTTCGCCCTAATGCCCAACCCAATGTTGGAACTCGTCAGTGATTCAACTAGAGCGACCGCGGGGTGGGCGCATGCCGCTTTGGAAGCCAAGGCCATTGCCGGTATGTGCGAGAAAGGCCTCAAAGATAAAGGCGAGTACATGGGGACCGCATTCACTGCCCGCGATGTGATGGCTACATTGGATGCTCTTAATGAGGAAAAGCTCAACTACTGGGGTATCTCGTACGGCACCGCCCTCGGGGTAACTCTTGCGGCTATGTTCCCAGACCGCATGGGGCGCGTTGTACTTGATGCCGTTGTCGACCCCTATTATTACTACGAATCATAGTGAGTGGTGATCTCTGACAAGGGGTACAGCCTAGAGGCTGACATTCTTCTTACAGTGGAGGACCATCGGAGTTAGAGGACTTGGATGCCGGATTCAGAGGTCTCCTCGAAGCATGCCTTGAGGCCGGGCCAGACATCTGCCCGTTAGCTGCGGAAGGACAGGCGGTTGATGAGCTGGAGAAAAAAGTTCTCCTACTTCTCGATACCCTGACGGAGAACCCACTGCCATGGCCAACAGATTTGATCGCCTTCGGGACGCCATACGGAACCTACGTGGATGGGAGTGCGGTCCGATCCATTATCGTCAACGCCATGTACCGACCTAGCCATTATTGGCTATTGACAAATGTGCTTGCGGGCATGATAAAAGGGGATGTTTTGCCTCTGCAATTGGTCCGCGAGTCATCCAACTTGGCTGATAGTGGCACAGAGGCATTGCTAGCTATCATGTGCAGTGACAAGCGAACCCCCCGCGATCCGTCTATCGAGGCCGCCCGGGCTCATTTCTTCGCAAATAAGGAGGTCAGTTCCGTTGCAAGCGGGTCCGTACAGCAGGTCATGGCCTCTCTTGCGTGCGCCAACTGGCCTTTTGCAGCAAAAGAAAAGTATCATGGCAATTTTATTGTCGATACCACCAACAACCCTTTCCTCGTGCTTGGAAACAAATACGACCCCGTTACACCGCTATCATCGGCCCGCAGTGTCACAGATAGCTTGAATGGCAGTGTTCTCGTTCAGTTAGATGGTTTTGGTGTAAGTCTCCCGTCTACCGATGTGTACCAATATTTAAAACTTCAGGCTGATCATTTACAGCATGGTGTGAGCGCTCATCCCTCGGACTGTGTGAGACAAATCTCTGCAAGATACTTTCAGGAAGGCGTGTTGCCTAAAGATGGGACTATTTGCCAACCTGACCTCACCTTGGCTGAGGTTCTGAAGGCTTCACGGGATGCTTTGGTATAGGGGGAACACGGATCTGCAGGTTTAGCAACTAGACAAATTATTTATCCCTGGAGCTAATGTAATAAGGATAGAAAGACTGGAGACTTGGCTATTAAAGCTTCTGAAGGGAACTACCTTGTTTAACGCCTATCGCAACTAACCCTACACGACTGCAAATATCAACCTGGTAAGGTGAAGAAACGGTTAAGACCTATCGATGACTGGGGTCAACGTCCTTGGCATTTGCTAGTTCTCAAAATGCATGTCGACGGACACATTGAAAGCATTGGCCGTACCAACCCGCTAGACTCTTGACGCTGATCGCCTAGATTGACAAGAGAATCAGAAATTTCCTCACAGATGAAAGACATACCTTAGAAGAAAGTCGTGGGCTGCCGTGATTGTTGGCTTCAGACAATCACTCCATGAGTTAGTCGGATACTGACTGCAACTTCAGGAACTCGGTTGTGGTTTGTGCAGCTCCCTTGATAGACCAGAGGTATTTGAGTTACCACATTGAGCTTTGCTCTTCCTGATAACATGATCCACAACTTGGATGGCCAAGCTACTCCAAAGTTGAGATATATTCCCATGCGTGATCTGGAAATACTCTGGAGAATGCATGCCGTTGTTTAACACATTGCTTTATCTAATATAGTGTAACCTTTGTTCAAGTGGAGTGGCTCTTGTGGTTTCGGAGCTATCAAAAGAATTGGATCAGCTTGAATGACTCGAGTACTCCATTGGACCGGCATGATATTATACTACGTGGAACGAAGGCTACCCGCTCAACCAATATGCTGGGGTTCATGTGAACACTGGTGGACCTAACTACAAACTGCAAGTGTAGTAAAGTCCTGCCGATAGCAATACACAAGACATCTGATATTAATGTAGATGTCGCATGCACCTCATGCGATTAATTTATTTAACGCCGTGCAGCTGCCTGAGCAAAGAACCAGGGATGGACATCGAACGAATGGGAATCGAATCGATAGATTCATTCGATGCCAAGTCTTACAAATGTCGAATCGAATTTCTTGGCATTCGATTCGATGTCGAATCTGCGGCGCGCCCATTTGATTCGCATCGAATCGAATGTGACATGTCCTGTTCGATGTTCGAATGCATCGATTCGAATGTGGGGCATCCCATTCGACATTCGAACCGTACAGGTCACCATATGATTCGACATCGAATCGATCGCCCCCACCCGTTCGATCGAAAATCGATCGATTCGGTCGAACAGAGAGACGCGATGTGCGAATCATGACCAAGGGGTGGATTCAGCGCGATTCGCAGACGCGTTAAGAGGCCCCTGGCACTCTCCTCGACGCGACAAGTGCAACGCGATCAACGCTGACAACAATTCATCTTAAACCCGGAACGGATTAACGCGCCGGCCACCGCGAATTACCAACAGGTTTACCAGTTGGGAATGACTCCTGTCAGATATTGTGGCGAATTGTATGTTCATCTTGTTCTGTGTCGTGCTTGCTACTTGAGGTTTCGGAGCAAGCTCTATATGCTTTTTCTGTGCTATGTGGAATCAACTGGAAGCTGCTTGCTAAGCCTGTGGCAATAGGTGGCAACTGTCATCTTTGGTGACAATATCAGCCTTTCAAGCTACTTCCATGAGCTTCCTTTGCCACTATTCAACAACTCCCATGGTCACAATCCCGACAAATAACCCACCAGCAGGTGCTTTACAGGAATGTAACGGATAACCCAATTTTAATCTTGTAATAAAACACTGAGTCGGTTTCTATGAGGAATATATATTTGTCGCGTGGGGTGGTTGAAGTATGAGTTATTGTTGCTGTAAAAATACAACCTCCCAAGTTAGGAGGTACCAAGGTCGTCATATAAAAGTAGGTGGGGCTTACAGTAGTTTTTAACGCAGGAGTATAGGGTATGTCCGTCCCAGTAACAGGCCGCTATACAGAGAGGGGATCACTAAAAACACGCCGCTTTTTCTGCGGAATAATAGGAGGGAAGCAAAAAAAAAAAAAAAGGGAAAAAAAAAAAAAAACTATCTCCGTATTTCTCTCTACTAAAAAGTTTTTACTGATGCTAGCTTCGGCATGATCGGATGAATATGTCCGGCTCGAAGTTTTCACGCATTGGCGAGTATGGGATTCATGATCTTCCTGCCCCCTCTCTTTAACTTTTTGGTTGTCTCGGGGACCTGCACCTAAAGCCAGCTTTGCCTGTGAACCGATGTACCAGCGACTTCACAGGTGCATCCACTTAGAGCCTCAACTTCAAGTCCCCACCGTTCCGCCCCCTCACGTGAACCGTTTACAAAAACTCAAGAATCCATTCTGAGTTGACGCCAGATTGGAATGAGCACAAATGCAAAGCCGGGTATGGGGACTCGGCTGAGGTACGGGATGGCTTTTTCAAGGTTGGCCCGTAGTGATGCGTCTGTGCTTTGGCATGAGCCAATAGGAGCCTCTGACGCGAGTGGAACAGGGAATATATGGAATCTTACCCCACCGTCTGTGGACCTAATCAACGAGACCCCGATTTGGCTGGTTGCCAAGTACTGAGAGCTTGGTGGAGCGGCACTTGGGAGAATCTCCGTACACCAATGGTCGGAACAAAGTTTGGCTTTTCTTACATACAATGGCGGCTTCACGCGCGACTCCCTCGCCTTGGGCGCGCCAGGTCGTCGTTCGCGCTGCTCGCGAATGCTTCATTCATCGCACAAGATTTTGCATGTTTAACGGCAGTGGAGATGTCGCGAATTTCGCGTTGACGACAAAATGGGCGTGATATACGCGTGTTATTGGCCTCAATGCCTGTCTTGTCAGTGATGGATGGATGGATTTAAGTGAGCCTCAGTGCAGTCTCAATGGCTTCCAACAACCTCGACCCACGCGACCCTCTGTCCGACTAGCTAAACTAACCGCATCATGATGTCCTCCGAACCATTCTCTTTGAGCCCTTCGTCCTGGAATCAACCAGGCGTGATGGAGCGCGATGAATTCTCTTCTTCGCCAGCCGCCCCGTCTCCAGGAACCTCATTACCAACGACGCCATTGCCCCGTCCTCGCGGGACTGCCGCCGATTTTATTCAGGTCGATTGGACACTCTGGGGCCGCCAAGAGTGGGCCAAATGGCCCGGATTCGAGCGTTATACTGGCGGCCAAGACACGAGAGCATGGTGGCAACAATATGGGTATCGCGTTAAGGACCGTTCCACGTCGCGGCAGGGAAATAAGCTGAAGTGGATCTGCGCTGACTGCTTTGCCCGAGGTTTTAAGAAGAAGTCAGACTTCTGTTTCGTCTGCTCGACAGGAGTCGCCATCAGGAAACACCTACTCAAAGCCCACGGGATTCTTGTAAGTGTGTGCCTCTCCTCTACGGTTTGATAACGTGCTGATTTGGCAGGCCCCGAACAAAGTTGTCAGCCCCGTGGGGGCTCATTTCGAGATGACAGGACCATCACCGACTTCATCGATGCCGACTTCAATAATCCCCACGACCAGTTTCTTCTCAGCAAGCTGCGTGGAAGATTCAGCAGCAAAGGCCTCCGAGTACTCCTCCTCGACTGGATTACCTACCATAACCTGCCGTTCAACATTGTCAATACCGAGCGGTTCCAGCGGATCCTTCTCTACGGCAATCCCCTCCTTGATGTGACCCACATTCCTCTCTGCGAAGACGCTGCTTCGCATGCTCGAATCCGAGTATAGGGGTGCCGTTGGGCCGGTAACCGAAGTGTTGCGCAGCGCTCGATCCCAGATTCATTTCTCCTTCGACGGTTGGACATCCAAGTCGTACACTTCGTTTCTTGGGATCAACGCTCAATTCATTGATAACCACTTTGTCCAACACCGAATCCTCCTTGGGCTTCGACCTCTCTCGGGCAGACACAACGGTGCTTCACTTGCCGATGAGGTCGCTGATACGCTCGCATTCTGGCAAATCAACGACCCGGACAAGGTTGGCTACTTCACGCTGGACAATGCTGCCAACAATGACACCTGCATGGACGATCTTGCCTTTGAACACGGCTTCTCAGCTGAAGAGCGACGGATCCGCTGCGCTGCGCATATCTTCAACCTTTGCGTGCGGGCAATGCTATACGGTTCGAAGCGAGAGAACTTCGCGGCAATCATCGCTGCCGATGGTGACGATCAAGATGACGATGAGGAGCTAGTTGATCAAGCTATCGACGAGGCCCTGGATGTAGAGATGGAAGACGGCACGGATGAAGACTTTGAAGCGAGCACTGCCGTTGGTATCCCAGAAGAGGACTTCCTATCATCCCACCCAGCCCCGGAGGAGATCAATGGAGCCACTTTCAGGGAGTACAGCCAGAACGGCGCCGCAGGAATGCTTCACAACATCGGGATTCAGCTGCGAGCGAGTACACAGCTGTACGAGCAGTTTCTTCAGTCTCAGCGCAAGGAATCCGGCCATGAATCAACACTTCACTGGGTCTTCAACAATGCCACCAGATGGAACTCGGACATGCGGATGATGGAGAGGGCCCTTCGTCTCCGCCCGGCTCTCAATACATTCTTCAATGACGTTCAGAACCGTTGGGAAACTGAGGGTCTTTGTGACAAACCGAAACCGGCAGTTCTGCAATACCGCTTAAGTGCGTACGACTGGAAGGTTATCGAGGTGCTTGTCAAGCTTCTGAAGCCTTTTGAAATCGCCACCAAGCAACTTCAGGGCGACGGTATTCCCGACGCGAGGTCGACTTGTGGTAGTTTCGATGAATACTTCCCTGTCTTCGAGATCCTACTTGACCACCTCGAAGGAGCTATCGAAGGCACAATCTTTGAAGAAGTTGAGGATCCAGTGAGCAAGGAGAAGAAGGACGTCGAAGTCGCCATCTACGACGGGCTCGATAGCAGAACCCGTAGATTGCTCCAGGTCTTTATCAAGCTCGGATGGAAGAAGCTTGCACAAGTACTACAACCGTCTGACTAGCGCAGCTTATGTCGGCGCTGTTGTCTTCAACCCGGCGAAGAAGTGGCGCCTTCTCGATCAACTGTGGTCTCGAGTGCCTTTCCCGTAAGGCCAAGGGTTGGCGATTAGAGTACGAATCCAAGCTCTTGGAGATCTGGGAGAGTTACAGGGAACGCGACGTTGACTACGAAGTCTTCGCTACATCTGACGAGGCCTCAATGGATTACATTGAGCGGAGACTTGCCAGGAGTGTAGCTGGGTCGCTATGCGCCCAGGGTTCGTCCTTGGCAGCGTCCAGTGCCCGCAAGAGCACCCGAAAGACGAAACACACAACAGCGGGAGCGACTGCTGATGACGAATATGCTCGGTACTGTGCTGAGGATGTTGTCAGCAGTCACCACTACAGAAGCAGGCCGATTGACTGGTGGAAAATCAACAGGAATCGGTACCCGCGACTGTCTCTGATGGCGGTTGATATGCTCACCATCCCATCGTCGTCTGCGGAGAGCGAGAGGGCATTTAGCAGTGCAGGACGTATGACGGCACCGTTGAGAAGCCGGCTGAGGAGGGAGATAGTGGCGATGGCTCAGTGCATTCGATCGTGGAGTAAAGCTGGGATCTACGCGCCTTCACTGCCGCTGGTTAGCCTCAGTGATGATCAATGGGTTGACGCACTTGCGTCGCTGAAGGGGACGAGTGACATTTAATCTGCCTAGTACTTGCCTTTGCACAATTGACGATGTTCTGCGATGTCTTATCTGAAGCCGTGATACCTTCTAAACCCGCTCTGCACCTCTCACCACTCTTCTGTCGGGATATGACGGCATGACGGCCTGGTGATGATGACAACGGTCCATTCGGTTCTAGGTCCTATTGGTGTTTCGGTCTCCGCCGGGATTAGTTCTACGTTCGATCGAGTTCGAATCGAATTCGATCGAATCTTGGCATTCGATAGATATCGAATCTACGGAAGACATGTTCGATTCGAGTCGAATCTACGGCACAAGAATTGTGGCGCGTTCGATTCGATACGAATCTGCGGGAGATGTGTTCGATTCGAGTCGAATCTACAGGACAAGAATTGTGGCACGTTCGATTCGATACGAATCTGTGGGAGATGCGTCCGATTCGATTCGAATCTACGGGGTCACATTCGATTCGAACGCCAAGGCTTGGCGTTCGATTCGATAGATTCGTAAGATGTCCACGCCTGCAAAGAACCACATGGTGAGACCTTTCGATGTGTACTTGTTAAAGAAGCTTCGAGATACTAGAATCATGCACCGTTTAATCAATAAGCATTGTGATGAGCATTATAAAAAGAAAAGCGAGTTAGGCTGAGAATCTGTCAACAAATTCCGTACTTGAGTAGTTCTTCAGTCTCAGCTTCTCCAGTGTTAATCCAGTCTTGAAGAGGTTATCTCCTACTAAGATGCTCGCTTCTTCAATGCCACGCCTAAGTGGAGTACTCTCTAGCCCCAATAAATTGGCAATCTCATGCCATAGCACCCAATGGATGCGAACATCTTCGACAAGCATCCGGTGATGAAGCGTATTCGGGGCATAGTACGAGCTATGAACGACTGACTCCTTTCCGAAGTGCTCGAAATCCTTGAAGTTGGTCCAATACATTTTGTTGGCTATACCAATTGGATCGTTCGTCGGGAACCCCAGTATTTCTCGAATTTTGCAGCGGATTTTTTCGATGTCCATGAGCAAGTATATGACTGGTGCTGTGAATCCCTCGGCGTAAAATCGGAAACTTTCGCCTCGGATAATACGACGTGCGTTGCCTATCATCATAGGCGGGTGGTAGATACCACTCGGATTCTGAGTACAGGCGTCGAGTTCATTTACAGCCCAATCAACCTTTGTGTTAAGCAGACCTTGGATGAAGTTATTGTATCTTGCGTTTGTGCTGCTCACCGTCAAGCAAGCTTTCATGCCGAGGGTGTTGATGCCTATTATCGTAGGCGTGGTCAGGGTGGTCATCAATTCCACCTCAACCTCAACTCCTTCAATATTATTGAAATTGAAGCCACGTGCATCAATTCAATCAACTCAATGTCGCCTTCACGTTGATGGACTCAATTCCATCTTGATGGCTTCAACGTTGACAATCCGTTGAAAACATTCCGCCATGAAGCGTCACTGCTTGGAGGATCTCGACTCTGTTTATCTCTTCCAAATTGTAGATGAATGTCCCATCTGTTGCCAGTCCGTATTCCTGAACTACCCACACTCTAGACCACCATTCGCAGCTAAGCAAGGTTATCAAGTCGTCCCACTCTGGCGTGTGAATCAAATGGATAATTTCTGATGGAGCCTGTTTAAGAACCCCGTCATGTGTATAGGGTTGAACGTTCCTCAATTCTTTATAGATTCTGCTAAAAGAAGCCACAATCGCTCGAGTCTCTGATTTGTGAGATATCTCTACGCTGAGACAACAGAGAACCCTTTGGGCTCTACTGTAAACTTCTCCCATGAGCGTGATCTGCTGATTTCGCTCCTGAACGTCGTCTTGGTTGATGCAGATTGCATCTGCCCACAAGGTCCTCGACTTTTGCATAAACCGTAGTCTTCGGAGGGTTTTTGCAAGATTTTTAGTTATTGGCAATAGTCGATCATCGCAAACAATATTTTCTGTTAATGCTGACGAGCCCCAGACGTACGATATGGCTTCAAATGACGGAGGCGATTCGGTAACGCTTTGTTTATAGGTTGAGGACTCTCCAGAAATTTTAGAATCTGCAAACCATTGGTTTACATCAATGTCGAGAAGCCGACATGCTAGTGGATCATCATGAAATCCAGGCAGCAAATCGAGAAACCGGATAGAGTATGGGCCCTTGAACGTATTGTAGATATAAAGCTTGTCGCTTAAGCTAAACTGACTCCGGGAAGATGGGCTTTGGAGATCTGCACCGAGTACAACCCGCGAGGAACATGAGAAAGGGGCCTTTTGAACGGTCCCTACAAGGGTGCTCCTGATATGCTTTTGCACAACCAGCCGTCTCCATATGGGCAGTTTCTTAAACATTGTCCGCTGCGCTCGAAAGAAAGCGGCACGCTTTGGCTAGGCAGAGTGGCAATTGGATTTCGCGCGCCGCTGCGACTAAAGACAGTGCAAATCAATACGAGAGAGAGAGGCTCGGCGTGTTGTTCTTGGTACCAGTTCTAGTCAGCGCTGCTAATGAAACAAGTAAGTCAAATCAGGCTCTGGATTTGCTCACTTGGTAGGAGTCTTGCAAAATACTTGCAAACAAGCAAGTTGCCAAATCAAGTGTATGGGGACACGTGACGAAGGAAGTGGGCTGATTACCTGATTCGGCCGAAAAGTGAAGCTATTCCCAACTCAAACCCTCATTAAACCCCCGCTGACTTCGGAGTAAATTCCCCTCTTCAGCCAGTTCTTCATTAACTGCAGCTTTCCCATGTTATCAGGTTTCATTGCCAGCCTTTGTGACGTCAATGTGAGCTTCGCAGTGCTGAAAGCTCGCTCGCAGTCGGAGGCCATAGCCGGGATGGCAAGGACGTCGAGTGCAAGCTTGCTCAACTGCGGATACGTACCTTGATGATCCAACCACCAACGAGTAGGGTCAGTCGTGTCCACTGTCGTCTGGCGTAAGTACCCCTCAAGCTCGTTGTATGGACTGGTAGCCCTGGGCCTCTTTGAATTGACCCATTGGCGAAAGTGGTCGTCATCCTCCGACCCAGTCATCACGAGCATATCCATAGATTCCTGGCTTCCCCCTCCGCCGGAGCTTGGGGTCTTGTCGTTAGCGGGACGACGATACCACTTGTTGAAGTAGTCTTCCAGGCCGTTCTTTGCGTCACGAACCCACACTAATTGCTCCTCGTCTGACCAGATCGCCTCAAGGTAAGAGAAGCCGAGGGAATGATGGAGGATGACCGATGCAGCAAACAGAGGAGAGTCGCCCAACTTTTCGTAGTAGTCGCGCAGTTTCTGCCAAGCAAGTTCAATTGAGCTCCGAAGGTGCTGTTGATACTGGTTGTGTAGGCTTCCGAAGCGCGAGGTTGCCTGGGCTCGACGGAGCTTCCAATCGTCGTGGACGTGATCTGGCAACGTCGACTCGTTGAACTGGCGTAACGCACCAGGTCTCCGGCCTCGATGTCTGCGTTCCGATCCAGAGGCCTGGGAGGCATTTGTGAGGTCCACAGGGAGCGTAATTGAGGCGTTATAATACGCCTTCCAATCCTCGAAATGTTCCAGCAAATATTCCATGCCCATAATGACCTCCCACAGACGGCCATGGCCGTCACCCTTGGCCCAGCCCTCCGTACGCTTTGTCTGACGGTACAAGGGCTCTAGGACACAATGGATCTCACTAAGGTCTTTCCAGTCCTCGGGAGATAGCAAATCCTCATCCGGGATTCGTTTTGTGCCGTCATCCTCGTCCTGTAGACTTAGGATGAAGGCTTGTAGCTCCGTCTTCTTTTGAATGGCCCGGTCGATCATTAGGTACGTCGAGTTCCACCTCGTGTCATTGTTCAAGATGAGGTTGGCTTCGTAGCTGGAACTATCGAATAGCTGGAACTCTGAGTTGTCGTCGATTTCCGCAGCCGCTTTGCGGAATCGCTCAGTACGTTGAGGGGAGCTTCTAATGAAGATGACAATGTTTCGAAGCTTCCCAACGGAGCCGATCTTCCGCCAAAGCTTTGCTGATCACAGCGGTCGCAAGCCCAGAATGTTTGGCCCGGCTCGTTGACCCGGGTGATTTCCACGAGAAACACGCCATGGAACCTGATCCAGCTGGATCTGCCACGCCCACCTTTCCGGGCTAGCTGTTGCTCCAAGACGAACCTTCGGTTGCCGGAGGTAATCACAGGGAGGTCAGCAATCGAGGAGTTGGCCGGCAGGCTCTGAGCCAGGCTAGTGGCAACTTGGGTAGCAATTCGGGCTGGAGGGGAAAGGCGGCTCAGGGCATTCGAAGTCAAGGGCATAGAAGCCACTGGAGACATAGACGGCGGCATCTGCAAACGGTCAGTATGGACCAGTATTTCAGAGCAGTACCGACCTGGAGAAGACAGCGCGGCCGCAGGAGGCATTAGGAGACGGCCAATTAGTATAGGACAAAAAGGTACAGTCAACTGACCACGCCGCGTCGTCCTTGATGATGAGAGGAAGAAGAGGCTGGTACTACTCGGCGAGAGAGATGGCGTCTTATGTAGGGGCCAGTGGGAGACTCAATCAGTAAACTGGACTCGATCTGTAGGGTCAAAAGGGCACTACAGCCAGGGGTGTCCCTCGCGCCGAGACTTTATTGGCTGGATTCCATGACTAATCACTGGCCAAATGAAGGGAGCCCATAGGTTCGCGGTACCCGCGAATTTAAAATTTCACTGGTACCGCGAAAATGACTAAGCACAGTGCCATTTGCCGAGTTCGTAATACAAAATAGGCTGTCGGCACTGTCCCCGCGGGGCAAAGCAAAACTCACCAAGGTACAGCTTCGGCGCCCAATACAGATATAGATAGATAGATAGAGTTTATTACGCCCGGGAGAACGAATCTCATAGGGCCAGTAGGTACGCTAAGCTATTTACGATTCCTCCGCATTGATCCGGTCTACACAAAGGAAAGCCCCACTTCTCTTCTTAAGTCTTTTCCGTTCAAGCCTCGCTTGACTCTGCTTGACAGGCCTGCTTGAAGGCCGACTTCTCCAAGTGTTCAGCATCCTATCTTCAGCAGCTGAAGCATGGTCTGTCAACTTGAGGCTGTTCGATGTTAGTAGTCAACTGTGATGTTAATGTTTTAATATGTTCTGTTTTCCCTTTCTCAATTCAGTCGTCCCGTCGCCATCGCAAACTTGACTGTCGCTCGCACCGCCTCCAGGTTAGGTGCCCATTTGGGTCCATCTGACGCCGGCTTTCCACCCAGGAAGAAGGAAAGGTTTCCCATCATGCTTTGTCCAGCTTGTCGCATGTTTCCCCGCTCCGTATCCCACCTTGTGCATCGGAACAGGAAATGCTCCATCGTCTCTGGTGCGCGTCCGCACTCACACATGTCCGACCCTGCGGCCCCTATCTTGCTCAGGTAACTGTTGATCCTCGCCATTCCCGTACGAAGCTGCGACAGCACGTCGGCTTCTCGCCTCTTCAAGCTATCGTACAGCGCTTTCGTGTGCTTGCCCGGCAGGGCTCGGTCGATCCGCTTGGAGTAGCCGCCCACTTTGTCGGGTAGTCTCCGTTGCTGGCGTAGCCGCGCTGCCACTAGCCTGGTCCGGGTAGAGCGAGCCTGGTATGGCAGCACTTGCAGTGTGCATTCTGCTCTGGTTGCTCTCTGGGCTTGTCTTTTTGCTTCGCGGCCCATGATGAGGTCGTCGTCTCGGGATGGTACCCATATCATTTTGACCCTGTTGTTTCCCTTTCTCAGTCGCTCGACGTGCTCATAGATCTGACGGATGGTGACCTGGCCAGACTGCTGTCGCGGCCGTGCGATCGCTTTGAGTGATGACTGGCTACTTGATAACACCGTAAGCTCTCGGCATTGCAGACCATCGGGCATGCATCGCAATGCCATCGCTATCGCCTCTAGCTCGGCCGTGTATGGGTTCTGGTCGTCTCGCGGCCCGAGGGTGACCGAATATCTGGCCACCATCTTGTCTGCCTGGCCAGATGATCTGTATGCTACGATGCCGCCTATACCTACAAGCCCTTCTCTGTCAGAAGCACTGGTTGCGATCACAATATCGTTGGCATCTTTGGCTGCTGTTATCGTTGCTTCCCGATCGGCTTCGCATACCAGCGATACACGGTTGTGCCACGGTGGTACCGTATAAGCTTGGATCGTCTCCATCCGCTCGATACCGCTCCCCTCGTGAGCAAGTGCCAGTCTCTTCAACGGTGACATGTATCTTTGGCTCGTTGACACCTTGAGGGTTTTGAGCGGATGTGTCTTTGGCAGGGTCTTGATGTTGATGTATGATCTCATGCCTGCCTGAGCATGCCTCTCGTCTACCGTCTGGAGGCTGGCCTCCGCTTCGGCCACTGCCGTCGACACTGTCCGAAAGGCGCCCGTGATGGCCCGCGCCCCCATCTTCTGAGCCCTATTGAACCAGGTCAGTTCTCTTTCACCTCGTGCAGCGACCACACGACAGAGGCATAGTCCATGGCCGGCGCCACGGTTGCCACGAAGAGCTGCCTGGCCGTACGTGGGGATAGCATCTTTAGTCTCCTCAGACACATGGCTGCCGTGAGACCTTTGGTGGCCGCCTCGGCCATGTGCTTCTTGAACCTGAGCTTCGCGTCCATGACCACTCCCAAGATCTTGGCCTTCTGCTTCGGCTTGACCACTTCTCCCTTGATCGTGAACGGGATGCGGCTGGTGCGTTCGATGACGCGCGTAAAGTGGACGATGGTCGTCTTGTCGCACTCAAATGTCGCCCTGCTGCACCTCTCCCGCGCCAGTGCGCGGTCGATGAGGGCCTGTATGCCGTCTCTGTTCTCTTCCGCCGTCGGACCTGTGACCCAGGCTGAGTAGTCATCAACGAACGCCATCGAGCCTCCCTTTGAGTCTATCCTGCTTTGCACCAGGTCTGCATTGAAGAAGAGGAAGAGCACCGGCGAAAGCGGCGACCCCCTTGCGGAAGGCCAGCCTGCGGCAGCTCCCGTAGCGCAGACGTGTAGCCGTTTACCGTGATCGTCGCTGTGCGGCTCGAGCAGAAAGCATCAATCCACCTGACCAGCCTCTTGGGTATACCCCGCGCTTCCAGCCTTTGCAGCAGCCTATCCTTGAACACACCGTTGTAGGCACCCTTAACGTCGAAGCTAACCAGGCTGACCACTTTGCGGTTGCGCCATGCTTTGTAGACCTGTTCCTGGAAGAGCAGCAACGCCTGCTCTGCCGACCGCCGCTTTCTCGCCCCAAAGTGATTGGTAGGCAAGAGCCCGTACGTCTCGACGGCGTATGAGATGCGATCCGCCACTACTGCTTCCAGGATCTTGCCCAGCGTCGACAGCAGCGAGATCGGCCTCCACGCCTTTGCCTTCTTGTAGTCATCTTTACCCGGCTTCTTGAGAGGGATGATCTTGGCGGTCCTCCACTGGTCTGGCAGTCGTCCTTCGCTCAATGATGTACGGAACAGGTGCAACACCCGCTCCTTCACCACCGACCACAGCTGCTTCCACACCATGGCCGGCAGCCCGTCTTGCCCGGGCGCCTTCCATGCCTTGGCTTCCATCACCTTCTCCTCCACCTCCTCCATCGTCAGGTTTGGCATGGCCACTTCTCTGCGCCGCGGTCGTGGCCCTTCATCCTCTATGTCTGCCGGTAACGGCGGGAAGAAGGTCCTAAGCAGTTCCTCCGCCTGTTCGAGTTTATCTTGCGTCGTCGTCCCGTCTGCTCGTTTCAACGGAGGCACTTTATCACCCTTCGTCTCGTCTCCGGGTTCGAGGTACCTGGCGGCTTGCCAGATGTTGGTCCCGTCAGCGAGAAAGTCATCCCAATGTGCCTTCTTCTGCTTTCTGATGGCGTCATGATACTCTTTTGCTGCTTCTTTGGCTCGATCTTCTAGGCTGTCGATCCGTTGACCAGCTCGACGCCGGGCCCTCGCCAGATTCCTCCAGAACGTGTACGTTCTACGGAGCTTCGTGAGATCTGCCGTCCACCATCTCTTCGCGTATGGTGACGGCTTTGCTCTTGGTACCAGTTCATGGATCGCGTCGAGAACCACTTCCATCAACCTGTCCGTCTGTGTCTGGACGTCACCATCCCACGGGAGTAGTGTGAGCTTATCTTTCACCCTCTCCCTGATTGCATTCCACGGTGCATTCTTGAACAGTAGCCTTGAGTCTGCCGTTCTCTCGGGCGTCGTGAGATCAAACTCCGTCTGGATGGCCCTATGGTCTGACCCGTGTTCAGTCGGGTATATACCACAATGGACCATCTCTTCTGCTAGCTCAGCTGACGCGAGCGTCAGGTCGATGGTGCTCTCGCCACCCGGTCCCTCCCAAGTCTTCGTTCCTCGTGGGAGAAGACTGAGCAGACCATGTTCGTCCATGAGATCGATGATAGGCCCCGCTTCACCTTGCCTCCTGCCTGTTACCTCATCGCCTCCCCAAAGCTGGTCGTGACGGTTGAAGTCGCCGACCAGGACGATGTCCGTTCTCTTCCCCGTGCTGCTTCGAAAGCTCGTGACGGTCGTGTGTAGCTGTCTTATGGCCGTGCGCAAAGCATCCTCATCTTTACCCGCCACATATACTGACACCACCAAGACCTCCCGGTCGGGCCACCGAAGGATGGCACCCGTGAGATCGGCCGACGGTATCGGCACCTGTTCCGCCTCCAGATCGCTGCGGATCCAGAGCATGCTCCGGATCGGCCACTGCATCTCGTGTCTCTTTGTCGGTATATACTTGATCCAGTTTCTGTGACTGTCTGGTGTCGTCACCACCGATCCTCAATGTTCAGCGCGTACGGTTCGGCGACCGCCAGCACTGCATAGTCCTGCAAGTCCCTATCGTTCATCATGCTTAGCTGCGTTACATCTCTCTTGTGTACGTTAAGTTGGAAGATTCGTAGGTTAGTGCCCATCAGTGATGTGTAATTGTCGCACCCGACAGTTTCGACTGAGCGACTCATGCGGTCCTCCACACAGCACGCACTTTGGTTCGACCGCTTGGCAATCTCGATGGCGGTGACCCGTGTCCGCGCACTTGCCGCATCGTTGTGTCTTGCCGCAAGCAAAAGCTTTGTGGCCAGTCTCCCAGCAGTTGTAGCACTGAGCAGGGCCTTGGCGCCGCTCGAAGACGTTGGTGCTGGCCGACTCACCAGCCAGGTGGAAGTACCTCTCTTCAAGCAGCCGTCGCGCATCGCTGGCTTTGGTGACATAGATCACCATCGATCCGTACGTCTTGCCGTTCTCCTTGTCGCTGAGCCAGTGCATCTTGGCAATCGTCACCTCATTCTCTCTTCCTAGTGCCTCTTCCGCACCTGGCAGGACGTTGCCGGATGAGTCCAGAACCACCGTCCTGTTTGCACCGTCGACCTTAACCGGATATAGCTGATCTCGGAGGACTCGAGCACCTTTGACTACAGTTTTCTCTGCCACGTCCTTGACAAGCTGCATCTCTTCTTCGTCTCGGCATATTACCTTGATGCGGTCCGGGTTTCTCGCATCTTTCACCACGGCTGCGCACCTCCAGCTTTCTCGGCCGTCCCTTGCCCGTACCTTCTCTTCGATTGCTTGACGCACTTCTCCGACTTGCACCTTGCCTCTGTCCTCTTGAATGACTCGCGACGTGTCGATGGTGCAGAACAGGGTATCCGTGAATGAGGATGGTGTCGTGCGCATGGATGAGAGCGTACGGACGTTGCTCGGCTGGCTTGTGGGTGGGGAACGGGCTACATCTGCATACGATGGCTGTGGGCTTGTCTGAGCGCTGCTGGCGATAGTATCGGCCATCACATGCAGCTGCTCCTTCACCTGTTGCATTTCCTCCTTCACTTGTTTAATCTCCTCTGCTGTCTGGGCTTGAACCTTTGTAAGCTCCTTCATCACTTCCTCTCGCAATTGCTCCATGTCTCTCGCAGTCTGTTCTCGCATGGTTCTAATTTGTTCGCTCATCTGCTCTCGCATTACCCTCAGCTGCCTGGTAGACTGTTCATGCAGGCGTCTAAGCTCGTCTGATTTCTTCAGCTCTTCGGCTGCCTGCGTCTTGACCGCCTGGATTTCCTGCTGGAGCTGTCGGATCATCTCCAGCAGTTCGCCCATCATCTGCGTCGCCGTTCGCTGATTGCCCATCAACGCGTCCCAGAGTCTCTCAAGCATTTTCTTCTGCTCACCCATCAGATGGGCCGACGTCTCCTGGAGCATCGCTCGGAGCATGACCTGCATCAACGACGCGTCGGTGCCCGTCGCGCCTTCCATCCTCTGTGGTTCTCCAGCCCTATCAGTCAGCGGAATCTCACCAGCATTCTCACTGACTTCCGACTGATCCGGGCCGATCTTGTTTGCTGCGCTGGTTTTCTTTGTCGCTGTCTGCAGCGTTTCCTGCAATTTCGCCGTCGGCTTCGCAGGCCTCGAGGACCGACGCGCCGCCGCGACAGAATCCCCGCCTTGGACCAGGATCTCCCCAGCAGTCGCGTCCATTTCGCGGCAAAAACGCTCACGGCCTTGCCGGCTTCTAGCTCCCCCAAAAGATTGTAAAGATTGTAAAGATCCCCGGGCTACTCGAGGTTTCCCCCAATACAGAGGCGCCCGGGCGCGCATTTAATTTTGCGCGCCCCCCAGCTGACTAATAATTGCGCGCCCCCTTCCACACGCAACCCTGCAGTTATCAGGGCCCGCCTTGTGCAGCATTCAACTCTCATGATCTGGAACGGCGACGAATTCTAGTTAGCTACCTACCTACATAGAAGGCCTCCTGTGCCTCACAATCCTCCGCAGCCGCCTCCCATATATCACGCATACCTCTTCTACCAGAAAAAAAGTTGCCTTCCACCTCAGCTGCTACCCGAGCCTCAACCCGATCATCTTCTGCCTTGCTCCAATCTAAATATGCCATCATCTCTTCCTTAGTCCAGTCTCTAGAGCCTTTCTGTACCCTACATTGCTTGCCCATCTGCTTCCAGTCAAGGCACCACTTGTAGCTTACTTTGTCGTATCGTTGAGGTAAACCCATTGCCTTCCGATATTGTTGGTTAGTCTTAATGCTGCCACGAGGCTGCGCCTTATACCAATCTTCTCTTGCTTTGACATATCTCTGATAGATAGCCTGCGGGTCATCGTATCTAAGCGCAGGCATTGATGCCAACGCCGTTGTCTGGTCTGTCGCTCTGTCGTCTGGTGGTTCCGGTGTTTGGCTTATTGCTGTGTGGTCCGCTAATGCCTGGACCGCTGCTGTCTGCCCTGCTGTGTGGACTTCCGTTGTCTGGTTAACTACTATGCAGTCTGGAAATTCCTGATCTGAAGATGCCTGGCTTCCTGCTGTGTAGTCGTCTAACTCCTCGACTCCCACCATTGGTTCTGCCGCTGTCTGGCCCGCTAGTGCTTGGGCTGCTGTTGTTATGTTTCCTTCTGTCTGACCTGCTGCCGTCTGGACTATCGTTGTCTCTATGGCTGCCGGCGCCACTATTGCTGCTGCTGCCTCTCTGGTTATCTGTGCCTGTACCGGTGCCGCTACACCTGATAACTGCAAGAGCTCTTTATATCGCAGAGGGCATGCCTTTGAGGTCATCATATGACCCAATGTGTGACATCTGCTACATTTGGGCTGCGCCTTTGGCCGTGCTGCTGCCTCAACTGCTTCAAATCCACTAGGCTCTCGTCTTGTACTTGTGATCGGCTGCTTGCGTCTTTCGTTACGCCGGCTCGGGGCTGCTCTAGGCTCTAGTATTGGCTGTGTGTGCGCCACATCTCGCTTCAAGTGCCAATGGGGATGAAAATGCTCCAATAAAAGGGCCTGCCCATCCTCTTGAAGTTTCTTTAAGGTATGAACACACGGTAGTCCATATGAGGATGTAAAGGCCTGAGTGCAGGAAGCTTTAAGTGGCTTTGAAAGCAATTGCTGTTGTTCTTGTACTTTTCGTAAGGCCTGGTGTGAAACCCAGCCTCGTATAGCCTCAAAGAATACTCCGCAGATGTCTAGTGGAATCCGTACCTGCTGATTAGCCCGCATATAATTTAGCTCCTTTAGTTGATTAGTAATAGCAGGTCTTATAGCATGCCAGACATTAAAGAGGTCTAAGGTAGATATCTTGATATGAGCTTTAATTAATGAATGGATCCCTTCAGCCCTAGGAGATTTATTAGTATTTATCTTATAAAATAATATAAGCCTTCTACCTTGAGGTAGCGATATTGCCAAAGTGTAAGTATTTGTCAACCCATGCTTTGACGATCATCTCTTTGAAAGGGTCAAGCCAAGTTGTCCTAATATATCCAACTGCTTCCGTATATTCTTTAGCATACTTACGCTCAAAGCAAGCCAAACGCTCTTCAAATATCGGCTCAGTTGGCGAGGCTATAATTAAGTGCCAGAATGCATAGAATTCATCCCATGCCTTCTCTCCTGGTCTCCATTGCCTAGGAAGGCTGGCCGGCAATGCTGTAAGACTGCCTTATTGACATGCCAGAGGCAAAGCAGTGCCTTAGATAAAGGGAACCAGGTCGCAGCAGCATTTATCGCCGCTAGCCATCGGTCTGTTAAGACAACAGAAGGAAGATCGCGCTGATACAGGGATTTGAGATGTTGTAAAGCCCAGGAGTAATCCTCTTCTGCCTCGCTAGAGAGAAATGCAAAGGCAATACAGAATGAACGCTGGCAAGAGTCAACGCCAACCATATCAAGGAGAGGCATCCCGTGTTTATTTGTCTTGTAGGTACAATCAAGTAGCAAGATATCGGGATTACATTGAAGATATGCGATAGAGTCTGGATGGGCAAAGAAGATTGCTGTAAGCCGATTATCTAAATCCAACCGGTCCCGGCACCAGAAGCCCTCCTTACGCAATTGATCGACTAGTGCCTGCATGCTGCTTTGGCCCTCCCGTAGATCTCTTTTTGTTGCTGCAATCTGATTGTAGATATCTTGCTGAGTTGCGAGGGTATTAGAGTTATTATGGAGATAGGTCCTGATTTCCCGAGGGGCAGTTCCAGAGGCCATAAGACTGGAGATAACTCCGATATCATTCCCGCTAAGCCGACGATGCACTGGGTGTGCAGATGGATCTTCACTTGGCGGGTGATTATGTAGAGCGCTATTCGGGTCTGGCCGATAGCTTAGGACCCATGAAGTCCCGTCTAGGGACTGTTTCGCGAGTATTGAGAACTTGCAACCTGTCCCCCGGCTACATGTACGGCGTTTTCGTTCGACTGATGCTGATGTGCTTGGTGGAGGCTTATTTCGATCACATGCAAAGATAACCTTGACTCGGCCATTGGAAGTTTTGGAAGATTTCCCTGTAGTGAATGCATAGCCTCTAGGCTTCGCCCAGGAATTGATAGCTGCGAGGAGAGATTCTCGTGAGTCGTATACACCCTCAGGCGGGAGAACATCGTCAGGAAATATTGCTTGAGCCATCGCGGAAGTAGTTGGCAATGGCGGGGTGGGGGGCCCCCCTTGACAACTGCAGATAGATAGATAGACAGGGTAGGGAATCAATCCATCCACGTCAATATCCGGCTTCGTGGATTGAATTGACGGCTTACTCAGCAGAGTGCTCATGGATTGATGTCCACGAGGCTATCTGTGGATTGATGTCCATAATATTGAACTCGTGGAACACCCTTGTCACATTCACTCGGATTTCCTAATCGGGTAATTCATGAACCAATCGCCGAAACTTCTATTGCCTTATTCCTGGTGCTTCTCCAAACAAGCCCGTCCAACAGCCTCCTCTAACGCTGTATCGTCAAGCAGTATGCTATCAGCATCTTCGATTATCCCTGCGCGTAACCAAGATCGCAGCGTTTGGATTAGTCCAATGGTCCCAGCGTCTAAGCGGTTTCGGAGGGCGTGACCATCAACCCAGTGGCGGAGAACAGTCTCTCGCACTCTGAGCTCATCGCCGGCACTGTCATGACGTCGAGAGCCATTCGAGATAGCCTCGGGTACTCAAACCTCTTGAGTATCCAATATTCAACGGTCGACGACGTCCCTGTCGCTTCCAGACACATTGGCTTGCCACCGGACGTATTCATCCGCTTGACCAGCGAAGGGCTGACTTTGACGGTATCTGTTACGATACCGATCAAAGGATGACAACGTCGTCTTTCGCCTCTTTACAACCGGGCCTTCGGGAGACGTGACAGTGATTTGTAGGTCTCTGTATTCTGTCTCCCAAAGATGTTGCACGATATCCTTCGCTTCATCGATCCAGCCCGGTGCTGTTGACCCCAAACCTCGTCGAAGTAGTCCCATCGTAGGCTAGGGTGTAAGGCAGCCGCGGCGTAGTATACTGGTGAATCCCTCAAAGTATTGTAGTATTTATCGAGCTTCTTCCAGCCAAGGTTGATATTGAAAACAAATTGCTCCGGCTCGGGATGCCTCTCGACATGCGATTTTGCGTCCTCAAGCTTCCCAAGTAGGAATTCGAAGGCCTCCAGGACATCGGTCATAGAGCCAAAGGTTTCCCTAACTCCAGACGATCGATATCGCGACTGTCCGTCTCCCTGAAGCACTTGTACAACCACGTGAAAGTCGGAGAGGATCTCATCAAACGTCCTCAGCACCGCCCAATCGTTCTCGTTGAGGAAGCTGGACTCCTCGAGGCAGGGGAAACTTCCGTCCTGTCTCACCTTTTCGAGCATCTCGGAGTAGTCTCTTGGCTTTGGCGATGAATTCTTCGTAGAAGGGCTGCAGGCGAAGCACTCGTTTTATCATATAGTACTGGGATAACCATCTAGTATCGTTATCAAGGACAACGTCAACTGGCTGTTGCTTTCCAACTTGAGGATCATCAGACGCTGCAAATGAGTCTTGCTGCAGTTGACGAAGTAACTGAGTCAGCAAATCGGAGCGATGGACCCAAACGACAAAGTTATGTGCTTTTCCGACAGGGCCTTTCCGCATCCACTCGTCATGGGTTGCTCTCGCCAAAGGCTCCCCTTGACGAGAGATGTCTCAAACGCATCAACATCCTTTCCAAAGAGAAGGGATTTAACAACAAGATTAAGGATGTGTCCTATGCATCGAACACGTCGTCGCACCGGATCGAATTTCAGCTCTTCTGCTATCTCTGCCATGGCAGTTTCATTGTTTGCTGCATTATCGAGAGTGAAGTAACCGACCTTGTCCTCGATGCCAAACGACCTGATGATCTCAAGGATCTCGGCCGCAATGTTCTCTCCGGTATGCCGTTCTACTAGCTCTGGAATACCGAGCACGACTTTTTGGAGCTGATTCTCGTTGTCCCTGAAGACGGCCGTCACGCCATATAGCGCGTGACGATTCCTGGTCCTTGCGCCGTCAAAGGCAATGTGGATCTGACCCGGCGACCTGTTCAAGACCTCTTGCACCGTGCTATGATACCGGTCGAATTGTTGAACCGCCAGTCTGTGCACGGTCTTCGCCGTAATGTGCGCGCTCGTAACCTTGATCGCTGGATTGAGGTATTCGAAAATCTGTTGCAATCGAGGGTGTTCAGCCTGCTTAAACGATTGCTGGCTTTCGACTATCCAGTTGACAATGAGCTTCTGAAACTCTCCTCGATCGAAGCGTTTGATCAAGCTATTGGCCAGTGCTTGATCCTTTGGATCGGAACGTTTGAGGCCCATGAAGTCCGAAATAGAAGCAAGCACCCTCTTGCCTCCTTTCTTCTGTGACGGTGTTGATCGTCGTCCTGATGGATCCCAGTAGCCGTGAGCTTTCCAGAGGTGGAGTTCAGCGTTTTGGGTACCTTTGGATTCGTATGACTGCGGTGTGGGGGTATTCTGGCGCACACATGGCATACAGATCCATCGTCGGGATGTTTTGGATTGAATCTCAACCCCGTAATTCCATACCCATGACAGAGTATCTTTGTTGCGCTCGGCCAGCGTGAATTCCTTCCAGACGCGGAAGATCCTCCGCTCCTCATCACTTGTCGGTGCCCAAGTAGAAGGTTGGAGGACTTCGGGGTCCGGATCCAGAGCAGGCTGAGGGACCTCGGCATGCCGCTCGTTGTTGGTCGGTAGTTTAGGGTCAAGAGGTAAGTCCGCCATCTCGAAATTCAAGGTTCACCAACCGTACGAATCGAGTAAATGGAGGAACCTTCGCGTTCGGGCATTATAGCGCGTCACGACGTGTCGAAACGCGCCGGAGGTATTGCCTGATTAGATGTGTTAGTGTTTGGGTTGAAATACGTAGTAAATATTAACGAAATATATCAAGACATTCCACCCCTGACTAGCGTCCACGTCAATCCACATCTCAATCCACGAGCCCCCATCAGTGGATGGATGGATTACATAACAACAGGTCTCGTGGATTGACGTGGACGTGGATTGAAGTCAACATATTGATCAATACCGTGGAAGTCGTGGATTGATTCCCTACCCTGTAGATAGATAGAGTTTATTACGCCCGGGAGAACGAATCTCATAGGGCCAGTAGGTACGCTAAGCTATTTACGATTCCTCCGCATTGATCCGGTCTACACAAAGGAAAGCCCCACTTCTCTTCTTAAGTCTTTTCCGTTCAAGCCTCGCTTGACTCTCCTTGACAGGCCTGCTTGAAGGCCGACTTCTCCAAGTGTTCAGCATCCTATCTTCAGCAGCTGAAGCATGGTCTGTCAACTTGAGGCTGTTCGATGTTAGTAGTCAACTGTGATGTTAATGTTTTAATATGTTCTGTTTTCCCTTTCTCAACTCAGTCTTCCCGTCGCCATCGCAAACTTGACTGTCGCTCGCACCGCCTCCAGGTTAGGTGCCCATTTGGGTCCATCTGACAACTGCAGGGTTGCGTGTGGAAGGGGGCGCGCAATTATTAGTCAGCTGGGGGGCGCGCAAAATTAAATGCGCGCCCGGGCGCCTCTGTATTGGGCGCCGGGTACTGCTTAGCCGTTGGCGAGGCAGTCGACAAGGTGGTAAACCGTGTCTTGCCCCTGACCAGGGTGCGCGTCCAGGCAGACGATGTCCTGCGCTCTATTTTCAGCGTAAGGTAGTCGTACAGTGACCTTAGCTAGCTCGAAATGCAGGCCTTGTCTCGTTGGCAGCTTACTCTTTGAAGTTGCTCACGCGTTGCATGGTAGGTATTCCTCAATGTCGAGGAGTCCGATAGCGGGCAGCTTGGCTGGCAGCGCGCCATCGAAGCAGTCACCCTCCTCATTCGCGTGCCTCGGACCTAGACCAAAGAGCATTGCCAAGCAGTACGAAGCGGCCTCTGCACTGGCCTCGACTAATGATTCTTCTGTCGAAGACCTCTATAAGATCACCTGGGGCCAACGACGCTTCGTGATCGGAAGTTTGCTGGACAGGCGGAAGAGCAGGGGCAGACGCAGCTGGATTGGAAACCATGGGTGGTTCCTGGCAGGATTGGAGGCAGACAGCACATCAAGCGGCGGCGTCTATGAAACGACCGGCTCCGACTGCCACGATTGTTCCCCGAGCAAAGATCACGCGGATTCGAGAGCTGTCCGTTGGCTACATTGTCGATTCGAACCTGCCGTTTGCCACCCTCGAGAGTACCTACCTGCAAGAGCTATTCCGGCAATTTGATCCTGATCTTTGTCGCCACGCGCCCTGGGGTCGAACTACGGTAAGGAAGGACCTGGGGGGCATATTCACTCAGAAGAAAACGTCTGTTAGGAAAGAGCTCGACGAGGCCATCACCCAAATACACATCAGCTTTGATCTATGGACCTCTCCAAATAGACTGGCCTTTATTTCGATATTTGGTCACTTTCTTGACGAGAAGCATCTGTATCGCAGCCGACTACTTGCTTTTCGGCGGCAGGTTGGGTCGCACGCCGGCGAGAATATCGCATTCACAATCAAGAGCGTTGTCCGGGACTGAGAGATCGACTCAAAGCTCGGGGTCTCGATCTGTGACAATGCGAGTAGTAACGATTCTTGTTTGCGGAGTCTCTATGCAACCCTCGATGCCTCAATGACTCGCGCTGATACTGAAGCACGAAGGATGCGGTGCTTCGGGCATATTCTCAATTTGGTGGCCCAGTCTTTCCTCTACGGCGAGGATGCTGCTTCTTTTGAACTTCAGTCCGAAGCCTATGGCTTGCTCCAGCAGGCGGAAGAGGACCTTGAGCACTGGCGAGCGAAGGGTCCAGTTGGCAAGCTCCATAACATCGTCAAGTTCATCCGGGCCTCCCGCAGCGCACCGAAGCATTCAAAGCACATGCCAGGGAGCAGGAGGAGGCTAAAGTATACAAGCTTGCAGAGGAGTCGACAGCTGAGCTCGAAGTCATCCAGAACAACAGCACCAGATGGAATTCGACGTACATGATGATCGAACGTGCCTTACTGAAGCAGTCAGAGCTCAATAGCTTCATCCAGGAGCTGGGTCTAGAAGCAGACGCATCCAAAAGGGCGCCTACAGCTGATGTCCTGACCTCTGACGACTGGAAGGTGCTTAGAGAAATTCGCCATGTATTGGAGCCAATCTACCATATGACAGTGAGAACACAGGGATGGGGCACGAGCAGTGGCCACGGCCGGCTTTGGGAGGTCATGACAGGGATGGAGTTCATCCTAGACCATCTTGAAGACTGGAAGGCCTTGTATGAGGAGGAACCTGCTTATTTGGCAGTGGAAGCGGGGCTTGCAAGTCAGGGGGAGAGGTCGCTGTCCCCGACACCCAGCCAAATACGAGAGCGGCCATCACGCCAATCAAAATTACCCTCGAGATTTCAAGGGTGCGCGATTCTTGCCCCTTTACGCCGCCATTGTCAGACGGAAGCTCCGGCTCATTCACCGGTCGCTCCACGGTTCGACGAGGCCGCCTTGCCTGCCCATTCTCGAAATGAATACGTGCAGAGCGACGTTCGCTCTGTCAGTAGCATAGCTAGTATGGAGGGACAAGAGCGGGCCAGCATCAGGGCTAGTATCAATAACGCCTGGATAAAGCTTAATGAATACTACACGCTCCTCGGCCAATCCCCTCTGTTTGCGGCCTCCATCATTTTAAACCCGGATCTTGGCCTCCGATGGCTTGAGGCTAACTGGACCTCGCCAGAGCAGCTGGGGTGGCTTCGGGATGCAAAAGGTGGAATCAAACATTACTTTGAACGTTGGTACTCGCATGACGACATGGCCCTTAAGGAGGCCGATGTCATGATGCCCGTCATGACGCTCCGACCTGAACAAAGCAAGTTTGAGCAGTGGGTGCAGAGCCGACAGCCTAAGCTCTCCGCGACAGGTTGTGAGCTTGAAAGATACTATAGGCTCGAACCAGAGCAGGTGAGAGATCCTGTTCAATGGTGGATCGATCATAGGAGCGCTTTTCCGCAGCTCAGCAGATTTGCCTTGGATGTTCTTGCAATTCCGGCTATGGCAACCGATTGTGAGAGGGCATTCAGCTTGGCAAAGCTTACAGTGACGTCACAAAGACATTCCTTGCTTGGATCGACCGTTGAAGAACTGCAGTTGCTGAAGAACTGGATCAGGGGAGGTTCCGTCACACTGGGGGGCCTGTGTTGGAGCAACCAAGCTGGGGAGAACCTAGCTTCAGACTGACCCACCCATGCATATATCAGATATCAATCAATCAATCAATCAAATCAGATATGAGCCGTAAACCATCAGTTCAGATCAGATTTGGACTCGGATCTGATTTGATTGATCTGACGGCAGCGCTGCTATAAGCACGTCCTCATGGGATTCCAATTCCTGGACATACGAGGACAGTTCACATAGTGAACGCGGGATGAGAGGTCCCGTCAGTTGGGGATCTAGCTTGTGAGCCAAGTACCATGCAGTACCCACCTGCCGGTCATACCCACCTACCGGTCAGCGAAAACAAAATTTCCCCATACAAAATGTCCAACTTCACTTGCACAGTGCTTAGCCAAAATTGAAGTTATTTACATGGAACAGATTGTGTCTTACTGAGAGTTTCATGTTGTTTCATATTGGAATATTCATTTTTATTTTACACAAGCAGTTTGGTCGCATGGCACTAATGTAAAATTTCTCAAAATGCCTCCTTCATCACCCAGCCTCCCCGAAATTTCATCAAGATTTTATCTATAGCAGCTTCCTTTAATCGCTTTGAAAATGCCTCAACAGTCTTATACAGAGAATGATGTCATTGAAGCTATACTGGATGTTACAGATAATCACCTCTCGCAGCACCAGGCCGCCCAGAAGCATGGAATGCCCCAAACCACTCTGTCTGACCGATTAAGAGGCCTACCGTCAAAGTCCGAGGTCACCCAACCTGCCCAGCTGTTATACAAATCCCAAGAGGCTAGATTAGTTACATGGATACTTCGACAAGAGGCCTTAGGCTATGCTCCCTCTCACAGTCAAGTTCGCGCCACCGTCACTGCCCTCCTACGACAACAAGGAAGGGAAAAGCCTGTCGGTGTACATTGGCTAGCCAGGTTCATGAAACGGCATCCATCCATAAAGACAAAGATAGGAAAACGTCAGGAGGCGTCGAGGTTCAATTGCTTTACCCCGACCGCCGTCAACTGGTACTTTGATATTCGGGAGAGAGAGTATGGCTGGATCAAACCCGAGAACACGGTTAATGTTGACGAGGGCGGTATCATGGCTGGATTTGGTGAGCATTGATCATTTCTGATACAAAACTTACCAATAAATTGCAAATCTAGGCTTGGATTCCTTGGTAATTGGCAGTAGCGATCCCAGGAAGAAGGCCTTCCTCAAAGGCTCCCAGTCCCGCATTTGGACTAGTTTTATCGAAGCCGTCACTGCAGATGGCCGTCTTCTGAAGCCGGAGATTATCTTCAAAGGCAAAGAACTTCAGCAGCAGTGGTTTATCGATGAGTTCAACAAGATCGCCGACTGGTATTATATCACGTCCGACAACGGCCGGACAGACAACCATATCGCGGTCGAGTGGCTCAAAGAGGTTTATCTGCCCCAAACCCAGCCAGCAGATGAGTCTGATGCAAGGCTCATCATATTAGATGGCCATGGGAGCCATGTATCTGTGGGTGTCT